>CM077151.1:105806134-106383837 GCA_039583875.1 Platanthera guangdongensis
CCAGGTTACTCGGAAACAACAAACCATAGCCCGGTACTCGGCTTCAGCAGAAGAGCAAGCAACCACAGTTTGTTCCTTGCTACGCCAGGTTATGCGATGTCCACCGAAGTAGGTGCAGAAACCAGTTGTGGAACGCCTATCATCAATGGATCCTGCATAGTCAGCGTCAGAATACGCGACAAAAGATAGAGATGTGGATGGCTTGTACACAAGCCTTTGTCCTGGAGCGGTCTTGAGATATCAAAGAATGCGCTCGACAGCTTGACAGATGAGATGATCGAGGGGCATGCATGAAACGAATCACGACTCCCACAACAAAGGAGATGTCTGGTCGAGTAACCGTAAGATAGATCAGCTTCCCAACCAAGCGTCTATAACATTCCGGATTTGTGAGCAACTTGTTAGAGTCAGAGCTGTGGGCCGAGAGCTTGTGATTGACGTCCATAGGAGTATTCACAGGTTTGCATCCAGAATAGCCGACATCATGAAGGAGGTCCATACAATACTTCCTTTGGGATAACACAAGACCATGAGGTCGTCGTGCAACCTCAAGTCCAAGAAAATACCGAAGGTTGTCAAGATCTTTGGTCTGAAAGACGGAGTTTAACTGTTGCTTGATATGTTGTATCCCTGTAGTATCGTCGCCAGTAATGAGGATATCGTCAACATAGACAAGTAGGATCACAGTTCCGGGTGACCGGTGTCGGGTGAAGAGAGAAAAATCAGCCGAGCTCCGAATGAAGCCAATAGCACAGACAACCTTGTTGAATTTTTCAAACCAAGCACGCGAGGACTGTTTGAGACCATAAATAGATTTCCGAAGATGACAGACCCGAGAATTCCCCGTGGTTTCAAACCCGGGAGGTTGGTGTATATAAACAGTCTCTGTAACAACCGCATCTTAAACCTACCTCCCCTTATAATAAAATTATATAAAAAGACTTAACCTAAACCTACCCCTCCCCACCTCTTTTAAAAACCGAACCCGAGCCACGCAATCCAAATCCCTCCCGCACCGTCGCAACCCGCAGCCTCGTCTCCGCGAAGTCGGACGATTCGCCGCTCCCGATCCCACCTCCAGGCGTCCCGATTCTCCTTCCCGTGGTCGGAGATCACTTCCTCTAGGCCCGACACCTCATCCTCTTGTTTCCCCGTCGTCTCCGGCGCTCCCCTTGGCCGGCAACTTCCGCAACAACTCCTCCTCTTGGCCGACCGTCCTCTTCATCAAGGCAGCAACCATCTCTTTCTCTTCCAAGGGGTTGACAACCACTGTCTCTCCCTCCGGCGACCTCTCCCGCTCCGTTTGGGTTGGTGCTTGCGAGAGGGACGACTAGGGTTTCCTCCCCTCTCCTTCTTGGGCCGGGATTTGGCTTCTCTTGGGTAAGAAACTCATCTTTCCTCCTAAGTTCAGTTTTCTCATAATGTTTTAGGCTAATTTTCGCTCCCCAATCAATGTAATCACGCCAAGTCAACGTGTGTTCGTCGTTTATCCGACTAACCCAGATTTATTTGTGTTTTCCGGTGCATCTCCTCGGATTTAGGTGGTGGAATCGCTCCAAGACCTCTCCGAATTAGGGCTTTCCGCATCCAAACGCCGCCAAAATCCCCGATCCCTCGCGGTAGCCTCTTTTCCCCTCACTCTCGAGGGAGGTAAATTCCTAACTCCTTTCATTTTGTGTAGCGCTGTCACCAAATGTGTGTGCAAGTGTAGGAACCTTATTATTGCTTTGAAGTATAATTTTGATCTTGGAACAGGTTTAGCTAAAGCCGTTAACCTCGCTTGCACCATTTAGCTGTCGCTAGCATTTTCGACGTCAGCTTAAGGCAAGTAGAGAACCCCCTCTCACTTGCAAAACTTTAGATTTTATCTGGATACCTGTCATTTTACAATGCTTTTTCTACAAAATTCTGAACTCTCATGATGTCGACATAACAAAATATGATAAGTAACCACCTAAGCATGAAACATAAAGACAAATCCGTAGTTGTAAGCAAATCTTTGAATTGTAGCGTCTAACAGGGCATCTGTCTGCTGGCATGGTCACGACAAGCAGGATTACTTTTCTAATAAGACTTGCACCTAAATCTGAATGTGAGCCATGTGCGCCCGCTATAGCACCTACACTTCATCGATCACGACTTACAACATTTTTACATTAGGCTGTACTCCGGAGTAGGCTAATCTTTCAGAAATGTCTGTTTGACCTGTTTTTTTTTGATATGTTTGGTAGCTTCGTACAAGATAGATCAGTACTCGAATATGTCTGTTTGTTTTTGCTCATATTTTAATTAATAAATTTGCTCCTGTTTAAATCTTAAGTTATAAGGCATTTTTCTTCTGTCTTGAATTTGCCTTAGGTTTCGTCACTGCGCCGCCTGCCTCCTGAGCTACCTCTCGTTCAGCTGCAGTTTTGCTTGGAGGTTTTTCCTTTGTAGTTTCTTGTATCAGGTTTTATGAATCCTTTACTGTCTGTTCATTTATCATGTACTAGTTATGGTAAGATATTTTCTTTCGAATCTTGGACAACTCCTAGGAGGTTTCTGATGTACTAAATCGTTTTATTTACTGTTGTTATTACATCTACTTCTAATTCACCAATGTGTGTAGCATTAACGTTTTTTTTCCAAGAAAATACATGTGCATTAATTTTCATTGTTTTAAAATCTTAAGCGCTTCCGCATAAACCTTTTTTTTAAAAAATCATAATCTTTTAAACAAATCAGCTATTTTTTTAAATTTCAAATTTTCTCTGTATCCGCCTTAGCAAACATGATTTCTTTTTGCCCATGTCTGTGGCATCACGGGCCGCCCGAAGCGCACTCTGACTTTCGTCGAGACGGGTCGTGACAGTTGGTATCAGAGCCAGGTTAGCTCAAAAAAATAGGAAAAATGAAGTATTTTGAAATTATCAAAATTTTAAATGCTATTATGTACATACATGAACATGCATCATATCTCACTCATCCTGTCATTATTTGTTGTTCGCGACTGAAACATTGCACACACTCACTCATAATCATGAGTAGTATGCACACGAATGTTAAGGGGTTATGGACAAACTTAACATTTTTGTGCATATGAATTTCCACTAGTTTATACACCGCTTGCGAATATTAAATTGTATGAGCGGTTTAATATTCTCAAGTGCGATGACATTAGAATCATAATATGCATGTCATGTTAAGTGATATGAGCGCTTAACATGACATGTGTATCCATTCATGAACATTCGTAGGAATGCATTTTAGACATAATTGCATTGCATGCGTAACATGACTCATTACACAAATGTTAAGTCAAGAACAACAGATGATGATTGTACACACATGGATTTAAAAAAAAATTGTTTGACATTGCATGTGAATTTTTGTCATTTTAACATGAGCATTACCTAGAGTTGTCTAATGAAAATGTTGTAACTAATATATGATTTGTGTATTCGACAGTATCAAAATTCTAGAACCTGTTGTTCCGTAATCTTCTATGATTAACGTAACTGTCTCTGTTAATCGATTTCTTTGTGTTCCTGATTAGATGGCCCCTAAGAGATCTCAGCGCAAGAAGGCTACCCCTCCCGCCGGGGCAGCTCATGGAGACGCCACTGCCCAGCTGTTGAAGCAGATTCTCGAGCGTCTCACTCGCTTAAAGGAAGATCGTCAAACTCCTGACACAGCTCCTGATTCTGGCAGTGCAGGGACAGCTGGAGTCACTGCTACCGCCGCTCTTGGAACCACCCCTCTTGCACCTGGTTCAGGAACGGGCTTGCGTACTGACACCCTGGTGGTCCCGCTCGTGCCAGGTCTAGTTGCTCCTCCTGTAGCGATGGCAGATACGTTGATGTTCAAGAGGCTGAATCCGTCGTCCTTCAATGGCAGTCGTGATTTCTTCGTCATTTCAGAATGGCTCTCCCAGATGGAAAAGCACTTCGAGTATGCCGGTGTCCCTGAGGCACAAAAGGTTCATCTTGCGGCCTACCAGCTGACCGAGGATGCATACACCTGGTGGCTTCAGCGCCGTAGTCTCCCCAATTCTTCCGCTATGACCTGGGAACAGTTCAAGAATGCGCTCATGGAAAAGTTTCTTTCATCCGTGGAGCGAGACAAGTTAGCTGAGAGGTTCCTGTCCCTTCAGCAGCCCGGCAGGATCGTGACTGAATATGAGATAGAGTTCTCTCGCCTATTCTCCTTGCCGCAGAGTTCGTGCCCGATGAGTCTAAGAAGATCAGTCGATTCGTGAAGGGCCTCCGACATGACTTTCGCCAGCATGTGGTAGCCCACGGCGCCACCACCTACGCCGAGACTGTTGGGGCCGCCTTGAAGGTTGAGGCTATAGAGTTGGACCGCACCGCCACGAAAGTTCAGCATGGTACGGGCAATGCCGCTGCACCTGACCACAAGCGTAAGAGTGCTCCACCTCAGGAGCAAGGTCCCAAGTCACAGGAGGTGTGCGCCTACTGCCATAAAGTTGGCCATACCATTCTAGTCTGCCGCTCCCTCCTGAAGAAGCAGAAGATGACTGTGCCTGCACAACAACCCCGAGTTACGCTTTCCTCTGCCTCCTCCGTCTGTACTTACTGCAAGAAGTCGGGTCACATGGTGGGAGATTGTCGCCGCAAGATGAATACCTGCTTCAGATGTGGGCAGTTTGGACATCAGATTAAAGATTGTCCCGTGAAGGAAAGTCCGATCCCCGCTCAGCCTTTGTAGGCTATTTATGGTGCCCAAGATAAGGGCAAAGCTGTGCTGAACGTCACCACTCAGGGCGAGGCGCTCGCATCTACCTCTGTCATCTCTGGTATGTTTTATGTAAAATTTATTTTGTTAATTTTCTGCATTTTTTTTTCTTTCATTTGCTGCCTTAGTATCAAATAATCTTGAATGTGCCCGTAATGTTCATTTCTAGGGAGTTTTAGGGTCAAGAACAAGTGGATGCAGATCCTATTCGATTCTGGGGCATCTCACTCTTTTATAGCACGTCATATCGTGGATCTCCATAGTTGGCCTACTTCGCCACTCGAAGTCCCTTTCGAGATCTCTGTGCCCGGTCATGTGCACCTTTCTAGCAGGGGTATTTGCAATTGTCCAATCCTGCTTGGCGAATTGCAAGTCTTCGCCGACCTCATAGTCCTGGATATGACAGAATTTGACGTAATCTTGGGTATGAACTGGCTGGTCGCGTATCGAGCAAAGCTGGACTGTGTGCCAAAGAGGGTCAATCTCAGTATCGATGGGAAGGACTTCAGCGTACATGTTCAGACCACCCGTAGCCACCTGAAGGTAATTTCTGCTGTGTGCGCCTCTCGACTTCTTAGCCAGGGATGTTTTGCTTGCTTTGTTTATGCTTCACATTCAGATGCTGTCATACCGCAACTTGGGTCTATCCCTATTGCTTCCGAATTCCCCGACGTGTTCCCCGCCGAGTTACCTGGAATGCCTCCTGTTCGTGAAGTAGAGTTCTCCATCGATGTAGAGCCTGGAACGCGCCCCATATCTAAAGCTCCATACCGCATGGCACCACGAGAACTGGATGAGCTTAGGTCGCAATTGGATGAGTTGCTTGAGCGTGGGTACATTCGTCCCAGCTCTTCTCCTTGGGGAGCTCCCGTTCTCTTCGTTAAAAAGAAAGACGGATCCATGAGACTGTGCATCGACTATCGGGATCTGAACAAAGTAACCATCAAGAATAAGTACCCCCTCCCGCGCGTGGATGACCTATTTGATCAGCTCAAAGGTAGTACCGTCTTCTCCAAAATAGATCTCAGGTCGGGTTACCATCAGTTGAGGATCAAGGAATCCGACATCCCCAGGACAGCCTTCCGGACTCGGTACGGACACTTTGAATTTTTGGTGATGTCTTTTGGGTTGACTAATGCCCCTTCTGCTTTCATGAATATGATGAACCGTGCCTTCCACGACTACCGGGATAAGTTCATCATTGTTTTCATTGATGATATCTTGGTCTACTCAAAGACTCGTGAGGAGCATGCAACACATCTTAAACTCACTCTCTCCACTCTTCGTCAACACCAGCTCTATGCCAAATTGGCGAAATGTGAGTTCTGGCTGGATCGTGTTGCCTTTCTGGGGCATGTCATTTCAGGCGATGGACTGTCCGTTGATCCTGCCAAGGTCTCCGCTGTTATGGACTGGAAGCAGCCTTCTAACCCTACTGAGATTCGCAGTTTCCTTGGTTTGGCGGGCTATTACCGGCGTTTCGTCAAGGACTTCTCCTCTCTTGCTGCTCCCCTGACACAATTGACCCAAAAACATGCCAGATTCGAGTGGTCAGATCAATGTGAGCATGCCTTTTCTGAATTGAAGCAACGTTTGTGTTCAGTGCGAGTTTTAGCTCTTCCTTCAGAGGGGTTGGACTTTTCAGTTTATACCGATGCTTCCGGAGTGGGCTTGGGCTGGTCCTGATGCAAGAAGATCGTGTTATTGCTTATGGGTCGAGACAGTTGAAGACCCATGAACGCAACTACCCCACTCATGATCTGGAGTTCGCTGCTGTGGTGTTTGCCTTGAAACTTTGGCGTCACTACCTCTATGGCGTGAAGTGTCACTTCTTCACTGACCATCAGAGTTTGAAATATATTTTCGTTAAGAAGGATCTCAATCTTCGTCAGAGGCGATGGCTAGAATTCATGGCAGATTATGACCTGCAACTCACTTATGTGCCTGGGAAAGCCAATTCAGTGGCAGATGCTTTGAGTCGTCAAGCTTCAGTTGCCACCTGTGCACCCATGTCAGCTTCTCTCGCGGCCCTGATTGATGACCTCGAGCGGATGGACATATCCTTCTCACCTGGAGGCCAAGAAGAAGTCTCTGGTCCATTATGGGTAGAGCATGTGAAGGATCTGCAACCATCTGACCCCGCACTCCAGCGCATTCGCCGACAGGTTGAACTTGGTACTCTTCCGGATTTCTCTATCTCTGACGATGTTCTACGTTTCCGAGGTCGCTTATGTATTCCCGATGTCGCTGAGTTACTGGATAATATTTGCCGAGAAGCTCACGAGTCCCGCACATCTGGCCATCCTGGCAACAACAAGATGTATCATGACCTGGAACAGATCGTGTGGTGGCCTGGTATGAAGAACTATATCGCACGCTTCATCTCTCGATGTCTGACATGCCAGAAGGTGAAAGCTCAGCGTCAGCGTCCTGGTGGACTTTTGCAGCCTCTGCTTATCCCTGAATGGAAGTGAGAAGATATCTCTATGGACTTCATCACGGGTTTGCCCCACACTCCGAGGGGACATGATGCGATTTGGGTCATAGTAGACCGCCTGACTAAAGTGGCCCATTTCATCCCATATAAGGAGGGTCATTCCACCGAGAAGATGGCCCGGATTTATGTTTCTGAGATCGTTAGGCTCCATGGGATTCCTCTGCGGATTGTTTCTGATCGCGACTCGAGATTTGTATCACACTTCTGGAAGGGATTTCAGCAAGCTTTGGGCACAGATCTCAACCTGAGTACCGCGTATCATCCGACGACCGATGGCCAGACTGAGAGAGTTAATCAGATTCTTGAAGATATGCTACGGTGTTATATTTTGGACTACAAGGGAGCTTGGGATGATCATCTACCCTTGGTTGAATTCGCCTACAACAACAGCTATCAAGAGAGTCTCAAGATGGCTCCCTTCGAAGCACTGTACGGGCGTCGCTGTAGGACCCCGCTTTACTGGTCAGAGGTTGGCGAGAAGGTGGTATTGGGTCCAGAGTTACTTCAGGAGATGGAAGAAGCCACCAAGAAGACTCGTCTTCAGCTCAGTCGTGCCATTGAGAGGCAGAGAAAGTATGCAAATCAGCGCCGCCGTCCGTTAGAGTTTGCTGTGGGCGATCAGGTGTTCCTGAAGGTTTCTCCTACTCCTGGGGTGAAACGGTTCGGTCGCCATCATAAGCTCAGCCCAAGGTTCGTGGGACCGTACTCCATTTCAGAGCGTGTTGGAGGATCCGCCTATCGTCTGGAGCTACCTACTTCTTTGGCCGGTGTCCATGACGTCTTTCATGTTAGCCAGCTTCGGAAATATATCCACGATCCAAATCGTGTTCTTGAAGAAGTTTCAGTGATCCCTGAAGCCAATCTGTCTTATCCGATCGAGCCTTCGAAGATCGTCGGATTTCAAGAACGCAAGCTTCGCAAGAGAACCATTCCGATGGTGAAGGTACTTTGGCTGCATGGCAAGTCCGAGGAGTACACTTGGGAACTTGAATCTGATATGCGCAGCAAGTATCCACAACTCTTCTCTTGATCTTGGTACGTCTCTTAGTATGACTTTCTTGTTATTTCAGTATCTTTCATAGTTAGCATTCATGCGTTTTATCCGCAAACTTCTGAAGTATATGTCATCTGAAACTTCGTTGTTTAGTATCATGCAGAGAATTCTCTGGAAAGTTTCGGGGTTTAGTAGTCGACTGGAAGAACGTCGAGCTGAGCTCGACGAATTTCCTCTCGCACGGTTGACGCACGGTTTCTTCGAAACCGTGCTCGAAGGAAACGCACGGATTTCCTCTAGCTTCCCAGTTTATTCCGTTCTGTGGCTAATCGTGCGTGTTGTTCACGCACGGGCGGCTGCGCCCGTGCGCGAGTAAAACACATGGTTTTCCTGTATTTTTCTATTTTCCAGCACTCTGTCGCTACCCGTACGATGTCGTTCACGCACGGGCGAAACCGCCCGTGAGCGAAGGAAACGCACGGGTCAGCGCTTCTTCTTCCTCAGGTGTTTTCTGGATATTAATATCGCACGGTTCACGCACGGTCGTGCGCCAGACCGTGCGTGACCATTTGTTTCTGACTTTTACTATTTAAGCCGCAGATTTCTTCTGGACCGGGATCTCTCCGTTTTCCCCCACCATTTCCGCCCCTTGGAGCGGGAACTCGTCCCTCCAGCCTTCATTTTCTCTCTCCTCCTTGGAGGGTTGATCCGGCCGCCCATTCTCCTCCAAAGAGCTTGCTAAAGCTTTGTCTCCGACCGCCATCACCATTGCCGACCTCCAAGCTACTGTTTGAGTTCTTAGTTGCAGAGCTTGTGAAGCATTTCGCTCTGATCCGAGTCAGCGACCACAACACGAAGAAGACGGGTGTGAAGAAGGAAGTGTCAGCCCTTCGGGATCCCGGATACCTTCCAAAGACCTAGCTAGGATGAGGCTCGACAACCCTCGCTTCTGGCCGTGAATCTTGGAGAGCCTTCGAGTGCTTGGTTGTGTTTTTCCCCCTCTTTTCTTTGATTTGCTTTAACCTGAACTTGTGCTAGTATGCTTGAGGTTTAATAACCATGTTTTGCTCAAGGTCTTGCTATGGTTTTGTGTGGTGATTTCTTGATCATGATGTGTGTTGATAAGCTTCATCTTTGTTAGAAAAAGTTGAGTTTGAGCCGTTCTAGCGACTGCTAGAAGCGCGCGATGCGAAGATGTGTTTACGACCCTCGGATAGTTTGTTTGTCTCCGCTATTACTCTTTGGAGTAATTCACCCTGGCGACGCGGTGACGACGACCCGCACTAGAGTAATGTTGCTTAGTGTAGGAAACCCAAAATCAAACCCCTCGTTTTTACTTAACACTTTCATTCATTTCTCTGAAAGCGGAATCCATGCTCCCTACTTGCACTCCGCGTGAGATCGATACTTGGGGAAGCTACTCCTCCCTTTTATTACTTGGCCGTGAACGGTAATCTTACCGCTAGCGCATCAAGTTTTTGACGCCGTTGCCGGGGAGTGCAACTGTTGCGTGGATTTTGTTTATTTTGGGAAAAGTTTGTGAGTGTTTTGGTGTTTTTAGTGTTTTCTTTTTGTGAGTGTTGTATGACAGATCTGAACCGTGGTAGAAGGGGTGAAGATTTGGGTGTTGATCCTGAGACTGCACGAGCGAGGAGAGCTCGCTTGCGTGCTGCTGCAGTGGAGGGAAGGATGGATGACTTGGGCCATTTGGGAAATGGCCAAGGGGAACGAATCGCTGAGAACCAGGATGTGGCCCAGCCCCGCGTTAGGACAATGCAAGATTTCACTACCCCTACAGTGGGGAGTGTTTATCCAGGGTTTGGGCCAACCATAGCCAATAATCATTCTGTGATCAAGCCTGCGATTTTGAATATGATTAGGAATAATACACAGTACTCGGGTCTGTCGAGCGAGGATCCTCAGCTACATTTGGTTGAGTTTTCTGAGATATGCGGTACTTTCCGCTATGCGGGTATTGCGGATGAAGTTGTGAAACTAAAGTTGTTCCCTTTTTCACTAAGGGATAGGGCCAAGACGTGGCTGCATACGATCGCGCCTGACACCGCTGCCACCTGGGAAGCTTTATCTTCCATGTTTTTGACTAAGTTTCATCCTGTTGATAAAATTGTTAATGCTCGCAGGGAAATAGCCACGTTCAGACAGCTGGATCAAGAAACTCTTTCTGAGGCATGAGAGAGATTTGCCGACCTGCAGCGCCGTTGTCCTCAACACGGCTGTGGGCCTTGGAATTTGATGGAGATATTTTATTTCGCCATTGAGCCAAATTTCAGGGCCATGATCGATGCGGCGGCGGGTGGAACGATCATGAACTTATCTCCTGAGGAAGCGTTGAGACTCCTTAAAGTCACGGCCTCCCACAAAACGTACTGGACAGCAGACAGGAATGCTCCTAAAGGGGCGAGAAATTTGTTTGATGTAAATGCGGTGGGGCTGCACGCCGAATCAAGCCATCCTGCCTTGGATGGGAAGATGATGTTGACCCGATCGACCCCACTGCCTGCCCCTGTGATGAGCATATTGTGCCAGGGTTGTGGTAACTCTGGCCACCACACTTATGAGTGCCCCGCGGGTGAGCTGTTTGCTGACCAGGCAGGTATGGCTTGTTAAGAAAATGTTAATTTTATAAATAATCAAAATCGTGCTGTGCCTTACAATAATGCTTATAACCCTAACGCGAGAAACCATCCTAATTTCTCGTGGAACCAAAACGCGCCCGGTCAAAGATGGCAGGGGGGCCAACATCAATTCGATGCTCAGGCTTCTGGTAGCCAGCCGCGACCGTCTCAGCCGGGTTATAATCAGAATTTGCAAGGGACGCGCAAGAGCGCGTTAGAGGAGATGATGGAAAAGTTTGTTGAAATGGCCCAGTCGAATATGACTACTCAGACCGCTTCCATGAGGAATTTGGAAACGCAATTGGGACAATTGGCCCATGTATTTTCTGAGCGCACCCACGACACTCTTCCTAGCGACACGGAGAAGAATCCCCGTGAGCAGGGGAAGAGTGTTGAGGATGTGGGGGAATGTAATGCCCGTGAAACGACTGTTAAATGTGAGATTAATGTCATAGAAACTCTAGCGCTATGTGATTCCGGTTCATCTCGCAACATTATTGTTTTGCAAGATGTTGAAAAGATGAATTTGAATATCGAATCTGATGGAAGGAAATCCTTAATGCTAGCTGATGGATCTGTGGTTGAGACCAATGGAGAGGTGAAGGGTGTAGAAGTGGTTTTGAATGGGGCGGCTGTCTTCACAGACTAGGTGCTTGGACCCAGGGGTAACACGTCAAAACCCATCCTTGGGGTCTCCTTCCTTAAAGCCAGTGAGGTGACGTTGCATTTTGATGCTAGTGGCGTCACTGTTGCGCCAAAAGTTAATGCACCTTTACCATCTTCGCCTCCTCAATTAATTTTTGTTGACCTCGTAAAACCAGTGAACTTAACTATCGTGTCATCTAATGATGTTTCTAGTGGTGTTAAGACAGATTTTCAATCGACGAGACAAGAACAGGTTGAGGAAGTTTTTGAAATGCCAATGACAACTAAAGGGAAAGAAGTGACACAGGTCCTTGATGTGATGCATGATGCTGCTGCAAAGATGGATGTGCTGTGCACGCCGGATGTGGGCGTACAAAATTTCGATTTAAAAACTGCAATTTGTTTAGCCAAAGTCTGTAAAACTATGAAACAGGTAACATGGGCTGATCTTTCACCCTCAGCGGGTGAAAAAAGGATGCCCCCGGTTTTGGATGTTAATCTAGCTGCTGAAGAGCCGGGTGTGACCTTTCCGCCCTGACACTCCTCTTCTGTGGAATTAAAACGAAAGGAGTTGCTTCTGCGCAAAGCGCAGAGTTTTGCCCGCATGCGCGGGATGGAGGAGGGTAGGGGCAGGGGAGACTTGTCTTTCTTGGGCCCTAAAGCTCTCCCCTCTTCCTCATCTCGCATGTATGGGGGGATCTATTACAAATCAGCGTTTAGCTGAAAAGTGAGGGATCTCCGGGGCCGTCTCCATTTGTCTTGTTGCTGCTAGCGTTTTATTTGCTTAATGCTGTGTGTGACTTTGAATTGTCTTTCTCTACGTATTAAACTTTTGCCATCTGAACATTGTATAAAACTGTTAATACAGGTATTTGGTCCACCTTAAGGACGGTAAAGAAAAGGCTTCTGAGAGACAACCTAATTTAGCTGCATTTAACTTGTTTGTTTAGCTTTTTGAGTGTGCAAGCCTATTATTTGCTTGGTTGGAGATGTGCTTCTTGCAGGTGATTTTGTCTGGGCCGTGGGCTTATTGATCAAGTTTAAAGCCAATCTTCTGATATGCTCATCTTCTGAGCATTGGGTAACTTCTCCCCTTATCTCATTTTGATTTTAACTTCAACATATTTTGCTGTGCTTCTTAGCTTAAGTCTGGTGGAGAGCTTGTCGATGTTACCTTTGCACGTGCACTTCATTTGCATACCAGTAGCTGTTTTTAATTTATTTGTTTAGTTCATTGCATTGCGCATCGTTGCACCCACATGAGCGCGTACTTAACTTTTTGCGTACGGCGAGTCAAACTTGTTTCTTTCGTTAGATTTAGGAAAATTACCTTGCTAACATAGGATTGTGAGACGGGGTAAAATGTTGACCTTGCTGTGCTCCTAGTCGAGTGCTCCCGTCTCGTGTAGAAATTAGAGTAGAATTAATTTTTCTGCATGCTTTTAGTTTTATATTTTTTCTAATTGCGTAAATTCTTTTTATTCTACTCAAAAATTGCTGAATCCGGTGTGAATCCGACGGTAGCTTAGGGATGTGTGTAGACAGCCGTTAGATTCGTATTGCTCGAGTCGGGAGGATGAATAGTCTTTCTCGTTGGCTAAGAACTTGCCCCAAGATACTCTCGAAGTATTGGTGCATGATTAGTTAAACGTGAGCATGATGTAGGCCATCATTTTGGCCAGGTTGAGCTTTGTACCCGTTCCTAACATCTTATCCTCGCTAGCCCCATTGTGCCTACCCCTCCTTTGATTCAACTCCACTTTTATTTCACCAAAGCCTAGTAACCGATCCTAGTCGCACACCCAAGTCTAGCTTTACTGTTTTCTAATTTCAGGATCGGGGTGTTGATGCAGTGTGTTCTTTGTGAAATATGTGGTTGTGCTCCCATGAATTTATTTGTTGGAATTGTGTAAAAGGAAAAGAAGAATTAAGAAGAAAATTTATAAAAAAAGAAAATTTGAAAAAGAAAGAAAAAGAGAAAGGAAAAGTATAACTGAAAATCTGATTTGAGTTAATATATTTTTTGGAGTAGGCGATACGTACACCCGTATTTTAAAAATTAAGTCTGGGGGTGTGGTGTACCCACGTGTTTTGTGGGTAGCGGATAGACTCTTTTTGTGCTAACTCAGTTGGGTTTTGTGCGTAGCTTTCGTTTTTATCCTTGAATACCTCGCCTTAACCCAAGCCCATTACTACCCGAAGTCCTACGGACTCACGCTTAAAGCAAACTAGTGTCGTGGAGAGAGTGCGAACGGGCAAGCATATGATCACCGACATTGGTGGATTCCTTTGGAGGTTGTCCCGAATCCCGATCTTTGGCAATACACGCCTTAGCGGTTAGTCTATTTTCTCCCTACGCGTGATCGGAGGATTCACCGCGATTCTGTTTTTGAGTAGTCATAGAATTTTTGTTACGCAGACTGAAAAGTATAAATTATTTTGTATGCTTAGAAATTTTCTCTACTATATTTTTACGCCCGCGAGCGTGCGACTTCGCATGGTACTCCGGATCATAATTACTGTGTTAGTTAGTTCTTTTTCTAGTCTGCAAGGATCTTCTTTGCTCGGGACGCGCAAATAGGTAAGTCTGGGGGTGTGATGAGTCCCGTTTATATAGGGTTTTGCGGACTCATCTCGGCCGGTTTTCTTGACTTTGCACTTCACTTTTCGGTTGTTTTCATTGATATTTCGTTCCTACTGCGTTTCACGTTTAGTGCACTTTTCTAGTCCGTGGGTGCGCAATTGCGCATTCGATTGCTGGGGGTATGCACTTGGTGCTCCTCAGAGCTCGTTCCGGTAGTTCTTATTGCATTTTGTTGATTGCTGGAAGGTTCTCCTTTGTGAGTTTATATTTTGTGCAGGTGGTGCGTTTTCCCCTAAGGCAGGAATTTTGTCTCAAGGAAAACGCACGGTCCTGCGTTTCTTTCACGCACGGTTTGCGTGAAATCGTGCGTTGTAGTCGGCTGGAAGAACGTCGAGCTGAGCTCGACGAATTTCCTCTCGCACGGTTGACGCATGGTTTCTTCGAAACCGTGCGCGAAGGAAACACACGGATTTCCTGTAGCTTCCCAGTTTATTCCGTTCTGTGGCTAATCGTGCTTGTTGTTCACGCACGGGCGGCTGCGCCCGTGCGCGAGTAAAACACACGGATTTTCTTGTATATTTTTATTTTCCAGCACTCTGTCGCTACCCGTGCGATGTCGTTCACGCACGGGCGGAACCGCCCGTGCGCGAAGGAAACGCACGAGTCAACGCTTCTTCTTCCTCAGGCGTTTTCTGGATATTAATATCGCACGGTTCACGCACGGTATTGCGCCAGACCGTGCGTGACCATTTTTTCTGACTTTTACTATTTAAGCCGCAGATTTCTTCTGGACTGGGATCTCTCTGTTTCCCCCCGCCATTTCCGCCCCTTGAAGCCGGAACTCGTCCCTCCAGCCGTCATTTTCTCTCTCCTCCGTGGAGGGTTGATCCGGCCACCCATTCTCCTTCAAGGAGATTGCTAAAGCTTTGTCTCCGACCGCCATCGCCATTGCCGACCTCCAAGCTACTGTTTGAGTTCTTAGTTGCAGAACTTGTGAAGCATTTTGCTCTGATCCGAGTCAGCGACCACAACACGAAGAAGACGGATGTGAAGAAGGAAGTGACAGCCCTTCGGGATCCCGGATACCTTCCAAAGACCGAGCTAGGACGAGGCTCGACAACCCTCGCTTCCGACCGTGAATCTTGGAAAGCCTTCGAGTGTTTGGTTGTGTTTCTCCCCCTCTTTTCTTTGATTTGCTTTAACCTGAACTTGTGCTAGTATGCTTGAGGTTTAATAATCATGTTTTGCTCAAGGTCTTGCTATGGTTTTGTGTGGTGATTTCTTGATCATGATGTGTGTTGATGAGCTTCATCTTTGTTAGAAAAAGTTGAGTTTGAGCCCTTCTAGCGACTGCTAGAAGCGCGCGATGCGAAGAGGTGTTTACGACCCTCGATAGTTTGTTCGTCTCCGCTATTACTCTTTGGAGTAATTCACCCGGGCGACGCGGTGACGGCGACCCGCACTAGATTAATGCTGCTTAGTGTAGGAAACCCAAAATCGAACCCCTCGTTTTTTACTTAGCACTTTCATTCATTTCTTTGAAAGCGGAATCCATGCTCCCTACTTGCACTCCGCGTGAGATCGATACTTGGGGAAGCTACTCCTTCCTTTTATTACTTGGCCGTGAATGGTAATCTTACCGCTAGCGCATCACTAACACAGTGTTGTCCTGCAGGTAGAGGAACCAGATCCCAAGTCCGGTTAGCCCAGAGAGCCCGCATCTCATCGTCCATGTCTGCCCGCCACCCCGGTTGTTGAAGCTCCTCCTGCACATTGTTAGGAATAGAAATAGAGGAAAGGGATGTGACAAAGGCGTAGAGAGGTGGAGTCAGCCGATGAAGAGAAACGTAGTTGGCCAAGGGATGAGCTGTAGAGGCGGGAGATGGATCTGCCATTGCCGGGGTATCGCCTGAAGCAGGGAGCTGGTGCATGGAACCATCCTTGGAGCGACGAGTGTAGACACGGATAAGGGGCAGAGGAACCCGAGTGGGGGGGGGGGGGTAGGGAGAGAGGAAGAAGGTGTGACACGTACGACAGGACGGGGAAGAGTAGTGAAAGACGTGGTGGGGGAAGGTACGTGGAAGGGCTGATCTTCGCAAAAGGTGATATCCGTCGAGACGACCAACTTTCCATTAGAAGGAGAGTAACAAACATACCCCTTTTGAGTACGGGAGTAGCCAACAAATATATATTTGGCCGCCCGAGGAGCAAGTTTGTCAGAAGGGGGTCAAGAAGATGAACATAACAAACACACCCGAAGGCCGGCAGGGTGAGAGGTAGGGTTGGCGTAAGGATAGAGAAGTTGGATGGGTGAGGCAAAGTTAAGAACAGACGAGGGTAGGCGGTTGATAAGATGACAGGCTGTGGAGACGGCAAAATTCCAATATCTGATCGGAACCTGTATTTGGAACATGAGAGAACAAGCTATATCGAGAAGATGACGATTCTTCAGTTCGGCCACCCCGTTTTGCTGAGGAGTATACGCACCCTAAGTTTGATGGATGATGCCAAATTCGGTGCAGAGATTGGAGAAGGTCCGACCCATATACTCACGAACATTATCAGTGTAGAGGATTTTGAGGGGGTGACGAACTGCGTACGCATCTCAGTTAAAACGCACGAAACACAGAGGAAAGTTCAGTACGATCATGTAGTAAATGTAGCCACGTAGTACGCAAGTAATCATCAATAAAGGTGACAAAATAACGAAATTCAAAGATATTAGGGACTTTATAAGAGTCTCATACATCAGAATGAACTAAAGATAAAAGGAGTAATACTCCTGGTACAGGCAGGGGGGAAGGAAGAACGGTGTTGTTTGCCGTAGATACAAGATTCACAAGAGAACTCCCGTAAAGAAACATTAGGAAGAACCCGCTTGAGAATCAGAAGGGGAGCATGCCCAAGGCGGCGATGCCAATCGACAGTGGAGACGGCGAAGAGAAGAGTGGGTGAGATATCTAAGATGTAGAGCCCATTCAACAGCTGCCCCCTACCAATGATACTCCGGGTGTGGCGATCCTGCATAAGAAAAGAAGGAGAAAAGGTTATGCAACAATCAAGGTCGTGCGTCAGGCGACTAACAGAATGTAAATTGAAAGGAGACCCCGGAACGTGAAGAACCAATGAAAGAGAAAGCGCCGGGGTAAGCTGGAGAGTAGCGGCACCAGAGACCGGTAGGGTGTCACCATTGGCCGCAGTGATACACGGAGGATGAGCCGTCTGGAGATACTGGGAGGGCTTCTGGGAGGTAATATGATGAGTGGTGCCGGAATCGACGATCCAGTGGGGGCTATGAGAGAGACAGGTTATACCTTCCCCAGAGAAAGACGTAACCGAGACGGAGGAGCGGCCGAGGGCACCCTGTAGCCGGTGGAGTTGAGTGCGGAGCTCATCGATATCTTGGCGGGTAGTGGACGCCGGATCCTGGGTAGAAGCCCCAGTGGGAGCAGGAGCAGCAGAGGAAGTAGCAGCAAGGTGGGGAGGGAACCCATGCTTGCTGTAACAGGTAGCCTCAAGATGACCACTCCAGCCACAATATGTGCATTTCATAGAAGAACAACCACCACGTCCTCGTCCCCGAGACGGAGGTCGGCCCCCTCTTGTGGAAGATCCACGAGCAGGAGGGGGGGGGGGGAGTCGGAAGGAGAGGCTGCTGAAGAAGAGCCGGTGCAAATCCGGGAGGAGCCTCAGTAGGAGGCGTAACTTTAAGCAACATTGAGCAGACATCAGAAAATGAAGGAGTCGTCATGGAAGAGAGGATTTGAACCCAAACACTATGCAGGTGAGGAGGAACACGGGACATCATCATCGAAATGGTGAAAACCTCTTTCTGGGCCCGTTGAGTAGCTAGATCAGTAGTTGGAGGTTGATGTTGAATCCAAGCCTCAGCCAGGGTCTTGGCCTGAGCCACGAAAGAGATCATGTTGCCGGGTGCACCTGGAGCAAAGTTCTGAAGGTCGGAGAGAATATCATATAAGTGCTGAAGACTGTTGTGCCCAGAGTAAAAGGAGTGGAGCTCCTCCCACATTACCTTGGCCGCGTCATGATACATGGCCATCCTGTAGGGCTCGGTGTTCATAGAGTTTAGGAGCCAGAACTGGACCCGACCATCATCGCGAAGCCAGTCATCGGATGGGGCAGCGGGAGTAGCCCAGGTCAAGTGGTGAAGATGACCCTTGGTCTGCAAAACACGACAAACAGAGTGAACCCATTCAACAAAGTTCCGTTTGCCGGTAAGAGAGATAGTAGTAATCCGGAGCTCATCACGGAATTCCGGAGCCACAGAAGGCGCACGAGCTGGAGGAGTAGATGTAGCAGCGGAAGTGTCAGAAGCCATGCGGTTAGCAAAAGAGACCAGACGACTAGCAAGGAGAAGACCGGGCGACTAGCAATATAAGCCGGGCGGCTAGCAAGGAGCAGACCGGGAGGCTATCAACAGAAGCCGGGCGGCTAGAAGGAAGAGGCTGATGAGAGAAACAGAGAGGTCGGCAGCGGAAGTAGTCGCACGGTCTCGGCGGACACACCAGCGAAAAGGAAGGTCGCGACCACGATGCGGCTAAGGGAATAAGAGAGACCGCTAGCGACAAGATAGGTCGCATTGACTAGTCGGAGAAGAGGTGAGAGAGGAAGTCCGCACGGTCAAGGTGAGTCCACCAGCGACAAGGAGAGATGCCACGACCTAGATGCGGACTTTGCCGAGAAAGAAGGAAAACCGCAGCGGGCAAGAGGCCGCGTGGATAGCGAGGAAGAGAGAAATGCAGGAGAAATGCCGCGCGGATAGCAGGGGAGGCCGCGCGGATAGAGATATACAAGAGAGAGTGGATAAGAGGGAAGAGAGAAAAGCGGGAGAAAGGCCGCGCGGATAACAAGGGAGACCACGCAGATAGAGAAAGAAATAAGAGACGGTGAACCCCACGTGCGAGAGATTATAAAAGAGAGGTAGGATGGGGGGGGGGGAAGAGACGTGGAAGCCCGAGAGATTCAGAGTAAGAGAAGCGGTTAGAAGAAGATAGACCACACGAAACTGCGGCTAAGCTGGAGAAGGCGAAGCCGCGCGGGCAGCGAGGATGAGCAGCCAGTTAGGAAGAGGGAGACCACGGACAGAAGGCCGTAAACCCAAAGAGGAGACCGCTATCTTTGATACCATGTAAAGAGAGACCTCAAAACTTATATATATTTTTTGAATGAATAGTTACAAGTATGAATACATTTATATAGGAAAATAGAAAGGAGAGAAATCCCAATTCATGATGTGAGACTAATACAAAGAGAGAAAAAGAGAGAAAATGGGCCCCTAGATGGCCCCTTACTAAGACTTTTCTAACATGATCAATAAATTAGTTTTATTGCCAACATAATATAAACTTATGTGGTTGCACATTAGAAACATATGAAAATTGGATAAATGATCGTGATTGTTTTATTTATAGTAGATATAAATGAAAAACCAAATCCAAAAAATATATATTTATGGTACTTAATTAATTGTGAAATAATTAACTAGAGATCATAACTTGTTGCTCGTCGAATTTTATTCAAAATGGTTGTTTATCTTAAACTCGATGTACATTGATTTGAGAAATCAACGCAATTCAATTGGTTTGTGCTTCGCAGAAATCAATTCATCGAGTGAAACTTGACCTACATTGGTTTGGTTTGCGGTTAGGAATTATTGCCGATCGTTGATTTGAGAAATCGTCGAACGTCGATTTGAGAAGTCGTCGAACGACGATTTGAGAAATCACCAAACATTGATTTAGGCTGAATTCAGAAATTTCATGAGTTCTTCCTGTTTGTCTATTTCGAACTAGAAACAATTTTTCCAGTACCATAACTTGCACTCCTCAGGTATTTTTGAAATCTCTCTCTGATATAAAATTGGGTAGTGTGGGAAAATGCCATTACAATTGTTCTGCGTAGAGGAACGAAGAAGAGTTTCTACCAAAAACGAAATTAGTATTTCATTGCAGAGAAGAGCGATCATCTTCAACCCCGAGACCATTGGACATATTGTACTATTTCTGGCGTTCTTGTGGATACCAATGGATACGTGGATTTTGTTCCACATTTGTTCTCAAATCAATCATAATTTTCACTAAATCTGATTTCATCGCAGATATATGTTCACCTTTTTGTATTTATTGGTTTTGTATGGATTTCCATATTCCCAGAATATTAGATGTTCTATGAAATCCCAACATTGATATCCTAAGGTAATTTGTTTTACTTACGATTATGATTCTTACAATTCAATCTTCACAACATTATGGGATTTTTAATCTCAATTGGGGCTCAACCAATGACATGCCACTATTTTCCGTTCTCTTCATAGAGAAGGTTGATTTTAGTTTGAAGTGCAACTTCTAGTTTTGAAGCTTGGATTCAATATATAGGTTGTTCCATTAATATTTCAAATTTGCATTTTTGAATATTGAGAACACCCTCTCAAGTAAATATAGGTAAAGGACATCACACCTTTAGTTTATAGAAGCTCATACAAAGGTGTAAACACTACCACTCAAGTTGTGGTGCATTTAATATCTTTAACATTGTATACTAAACCTTTTTTACTCTGATATTTTTTTTAAATTGACATTTGCCTTTGCTTAACATGTGCCATTGAATTCCTAATGTGTATGCATCGACGGGGAGATCCGATGTTCGTCAAAATAGTGGTGGCGGTGTCCAGATGGGGTTGTGAATGACATTGGGCTGCATGAGGGAGTTGATAGTGGCTAGACGGGGACTACAAATAGAATTAGGATAGAAGGGCTTTGGCAGTAGCTGAATGATAAAGTAGGGGAGGCAGAGGGTTGGTGTTTACCCAGAATATTGTGACCAAATTTTTCTCTAAGGGCAGTTGAGGGCGGTTAGACTCATACTAACCACACTAGCCGTCAGGTCGCCAAGCTCCAGAGACCCAGGGAGAGCTGATCCAGACACAAGGCTAACCGCCTAACCGTGCGGTCAGATCGATTTCTTTTTATTTGCGCACCATGTATCCCGTCACCTCTACCCGGTTCTCTTGTATCCCGGGAAGCCGGTTATTTTACGCCTTGCCCATTTGTGCAGACCCCTGAGCCTACAAATTGGGGTGAACAGTACCTCTCAGGTATGCTGATTAGAATCCTCAGGCTAACTGCCTCTGGTTGCGGTCTCGAATCTTGTGCCTTAGCAGTCTTCTGTTCGCCGCGAGCTCTTTTTCCTTCCCCCTGTAACCGCATTTTCCAAACCAATAAATAGCCCGCCGCAAGTGGTATTCTCTGCGGCGGGTAAGTCTGGTCTTACCGCTCGGGCGGCCCCCTCGCTCTTTGAAAGTCTTTGTTTTCAAGGATATCTAAATCACCTAGAGAGGGGGTGAATAAGTTTCTTAGTCCTTAGTGACTATCTTTTGTTTTCCTTGTTATTAGAGAATTTATTAGTTGATTAGTTGACGCTTTCAAGATATGCAACCTGCAATAAAACCAGCACAAAGAATGCACACAAAGCACACATGATTTATAGGCCTGTGCAGGAAAACCGAAAACCGCACTAAACCGCAAAACCACACCGCACCGCACCTTATTTCAAATCGAACCAATTGGGTGCGGTGCAGTTCAGTTTGGGGGGTCTGAAAACCGGCACATGTACGGTTTGGTTTGGCTTGGAAATCTTAAAAACCGACCGCACCGCACCGCACCGCACAGTGAGTCGATTAGTTAGTCTGAAATTTTTTGGGTTGAATTACCTAAAACCGGGGGAATCGGCAAACCACCCCCAACTTTTTTGAAAACCGAAATCGTGACTGCCCAAGTACTCCAGTCCCCAGTCCATTTCTAAGTTTAGCTTTATAATTTTTTAATATAATAAATCATTTATGATTTAACTCATTAAAAAACTGAAACGTGAAAGTGTGAAACCCTCAAACCCTCTCTTCCCTTCTTCCGCACTCCGCAGAAATGTAAAACAACAATTTGCGAAACCCTAGCGCCGCATCAGACTTCCAATCGCGGTCAATTTCGCTCCTATTCTGGTGATTTCCGATTTCTGCTCCTATTCCGGCGATTTCCGCACTCCGCAATCGCAGATTTGCCACTCGCAATCGCAGTGTCGCACTCTGTCCTCCTTAAAAATCTCAGTCGCGATCTTCCCCGCCGGAGACATCTCCAACTTCAGTCCCCGACAACTTTAGTTGCAACCGATTTGAATAAGAGGCAGTTAAGGGAGTTCTGTCAGTTGCACCAGCTCAATATTAAAATCAAATCCAAGTTCAGTGCTCTGATTTGAATATTGCGCTGCCACCAATTATTTTTAACAACATTGTGAGTCATTTTTCTTTCCGAGTTTACATGCATATTGAACAGACGTAATCCATTTGTGATCGTACTTGTTTTTACAATTTGAAGTAGTTACAAGGAAAAGAGCCGATTGTTTAGTATCGGTTTGTATTAATTGTCTTCGTTGATTTTTTATAATTGTCTTGTCATGCAGGGCCATGGTTAATGTAAAAATGGACTAAATTGCAAGGTAAGAGCTTGTATTAATTACTTTAATTGATTGTTTTATAAAAAAATATCTGTAGTAAAAGATCAGAAAAACTGTAAAAAAACGGAAACTGCACCGCATAAACCGCCACCAAGCCGCACCGAGACCAAACCGCACCACACGGTTTCGGTGCGGTGCGGTTTTGGCCGGCCAAAAACCGCACCCCTGCGATGCGATTTCGGTTTGCCCCCAAACAGCACCAAACCGCACCGCTCGCAGGCGTAATGATTTATAGTGGTTCCCCTAACTAGGGTACATCCACTTTCTCTCCCACCTATCCAGCTATCTTGTTGCACTAGACAAACTCCTCCAAATATGCTCCTCAGAGCTTACACCTCAGGCCATTAGCCTTACACTCAGAACTCTCAGCAAGTTCCTACACTTAGTATCCTTTTCAGGACACCTACCTCAAAACCAACAGGTTCCTACCTCAGAGCTTTGCAGTGCTCCAACACTCAGTGACCCTCAAGCC
Organism: Platanthera guangdongensis; assembly: GCA_039583875.1. NCBI lineage: Eukaryota > Viridiplantae > Streptophyta > Magnoliopsida > Asparagales > Orchidaceae > Platanthera > Platanthera guangdongensis. The sequence goes on from CM077151.1 coordinate 105,829,223, forward strand.
ACCTACCTCAGTCTTACACAAAGGCCTACAGCTCAGGCTTCTCAGCCCTACAGTTTCAGGCACACATCCCTACTTTCAGAGTGCTGATGCACTCCTACAGCTCAGTACCTAGCAGGTACCTACCTCAGTGCCCTTCCAGGCACCTACAGCTCAGTGATTAATTAATCACCTACCCAGACTGTTAAACCCTACAGCTCAGATCCAACAGGATCCTACATGATGGAAGTGGGTTATGTGGTTACTCTTGACACAAGAGATGTTTCTCTGTGTCAAGCTTCTTGACTGAGATAAACTCAGCCCAACTATTACTACAAGAAATTATTTCCCGAGTCTACCATTACTGAATTAAGAAATACTTAGTCCTAACTTCTTCTTCACAGTACCAAAGATATTTCCAGCTAGAGCTGTGAAGTTACTGCACCAATACTAGCAGCAACTGAGCCGAAGGTTTCTCAGCTCAACTTCTTCACATCAACAAGGATATTTGTGCTGGAAGCAACTTGCAGAACCCTGTTCTGCCCCTTCTTTCTTTCCTGGGCTGAGGGGATTCAACCCTAACTTTGACTCCTGAGGAATAGTCCCCTGAGCCTTCTTTTGTTCTATGCTTCTTCAAGCTTTCTTCTCTTCACAGCTTCCAGATAAAGATCGTCAGGATATTGCTTGTATAGATGGAACTGTGAAGGACCTGTAGCAAGGGTTGGCCCTTGGCTGCTTCCTCTTTCCTTAGAGAAATACTCTGACCAAGCTTGCTGGTTCAGGTGAGAATGACACCAGCTATCTTTCTTGAGATCACAGATCCTACAGCTGAGGTTAGGCCTTGACTGCTCTCTTTTCCTCGGAGTTTAACTCTGAACTTGCCGAAGTCGATGAAGAAGACAACAACTAACTTACTCTTCGTCTTGCTGACTTGAGTTTCTTGTTCTTCAGCACAACAACAAGGGCGGTGAAGAAGAACGACCAGTTTTCTTTTCTCAAAAGCTCACCTTTCTCTGTAAGTCCCTTCCCTTTTATTGATTATGACCCAACGGCTCTTGAGCAGTGGGCCCCGCATCATTAATGGCCAACAACAACCTTGCTTTAACGCCAACTGTCGTACAGTAGGTCTGCGACAAGAATTGCCGCGTACTGTAGCCATCCCGCCACTAATTTGAAATATGTTGACTTATTGACTTGCTGACGTCATCAGCTGTGGACTTGACCAAAAATCAAACAACATTAGCATAGGCGTTGATCGAGTAAGCATCACTCAACGTCAAAACATTTAGAAAGATTTACTGTTTCTTGGCGTTGAGTGTGTAACCTTCACTCAACGCCAAACTATTTAGAATATAAATCTGTTTCTAGCCGTCGAGTGATTCAACTTCACTCAACGCCAACTTGTTTTATCAGTTTTTTGCTACTTGGCGTTGAATGAGTGAACATCACTCAACGCCAAACTCCTCATACAAAATTCTGTCTTCACTAGGCGTTCAGAGCGTTTAGTGAGCACTCCTCACTCAACGCTTTCTGCCTCTGCAACATCTTAGACGTTGAGAGCGTTGAGTGAGCACGCCTCACTCAACGGGCGCCGACGCCGTGGAACCCTAGGAGACGACTCCTAGGCCGCCAAACTCCTCCCCAAGGTAACCCCTACCACCACCTTCGTTTTCCACCGCTTAAACACTATTTTCAGTCACCGGACGCCCTCCAAAACCCTCTCCAAGCCGCTGGCCTGCTGTACTCCAGCAACCGACCACCACCTCCAAGCCCTCCCCTTGATTCCGCCGCCCAACCTCCTCCCTCTTCCTGTACCGCCGTCCCCTCCCCTTCCTATACAGGGCCGCCGGCCTGCTGCCCACCCTCCAGCCCCCCTCACCGCCCTTTTCCTCCTCAAAACCGACCCCCTAAGGGCCGACCAACCCTAGCCGGCCACTCCTCTCTCCTCCCCTTCGTGGATCCACTCCCCACCGCCCCAAAAACCCTAGATCTATTTTGATCTAGTGCTACAACCCTCCGATCCGTTATTTCCACCGCACAAACCTTCCATTTTTGCCCGGATCCGCTCCTAAATAGCGGATCTACTCACCCCCGGTCCGGATCTACTCATTCGTGGCCGGATTCGCCGTTTTACCATCCGTTACCACCACTTTCCGCCGATGGCAGCCACCGTCATCGTCGCCTCGCCACCGGTTCGACCTCCGATCGCCCGTCTTTACATCCGGCTCTCAAATTTTTCAGTGCCTCAGTTCAGCCCTCTACGTTGTAAGCATTTATGGTATTGTATTCTGTGACTTGACATTTTCATTTGCTATTTTATCATATTGTGCTGGGATCATTGTTGGCTAGAAATTGGTTCTTTTATGCTAACAATTGCAGAAGGAAATATTCGCCGCGCTCTTGCTTAGGCCCTCCGAGCGGAGGAAGGCATTGCCAAATTGCTAAAAATTAATTATTTGTTTCTTTATTTCAATTATTTGCGTGGTGCTAAAATTTACATTGTTTAAATTATTTGTCAAATACCGATCATTGCATTACATTTAGAATTGCATTAGTGTGTCACCTTCGCACCAGCACTAGAGTCGTAGTCTCCGTGCACCACTTGCCTACCCCTACATCATTTTGGTATCAGAGGTCAAGGTCATACCATTTGCATGCTCCGTAGTGGTAGGACATTTAGAGAAAGCATGGTAGAGCCCCAAGTCACCGTTGACCGAACAACCGACTCAAATTCGGGCACCGCTTTTGATGAGTTCCAACGTCTTGTCCTAGATCGCCTTGACACCATAGGAGCCCAGTTCGACGATGTGCGTCATGATCTTGCTGAGGTGAACCTTCGTTTAGGCCACTTACAGGATGCAAGAGACACTCCGACACAGCGTGACGATTCACTTGAGGACGACCCTGACGTTCCTCCACGTTATGACCAGCGCCCGAGAGATGGTCAGCCTCCGACAGACCGCTACCGTCGTGATCCTCACCACCGAGCCCCAGCCCCGCCGGCCAGGCGACATATTGATTCGGTCCGTGAAAGGCCCCTACCTCCGCGTGATGAGTACCGTATGCCGCGTAGACCTCATCCTGACCCCAGGGATCGAAGGCCTCCACTTGGCCACTGAGACCACCGTCGTGATGAGTACTACCCTCCAGGTCGGAGAGAGCGTGGTCCCCCACCCGGTCGACACGACTACGCTCAAGATGATTACCCCGAGGATTACCATGATCCACAGAGAGATGGCCACTACCATGACATCACGCGTCGCATCCGACTCGACGCCCCTTCGTTCGATGGTTGCCTAGATCCGAAAGCCTTCAGCGATTGGCTCTTGGACATGGACCACTACTTCGAGTGGTATGACATGAGTGACGACCGTTGTGTCCGCTTTGCGATGATGAAGTTGATCGGGCAAGCTAAGGTATTCTGGATCAGTGTTGAGAGAGTTTTAGAGCGGGATGGTTACTACCCCATCGCCAGATGGGATGAGATGAAGGAGAGACTGAAGGAGAAGTACCTCCCCGCGTCATACCGAGATCAGTTATTTGAGCAGCTGCAGAACTTACGACATGGGACACTTACCGTCACCGAGTACATGACTCGCTTCGATGAGCTGATCGTCAGTAGTGATATTTCAGAGGAGCCAATTGCCACTGCCTCCCGCTTCAAGGCGGGCCTTCGTTCCGATATTCAGAGAGAGTTGATTCCCCACCGCTTGGAGACTGTTGATCAGATATTCCAGCTCTCTCTCGAGTACGAGCAGTACCTCCGATTGTCTAATATGAGGCAGTTCAATTCGTGGACCGACTCCTCGACTTTCAGGAAGCCCGCTCCGCCCCAGACCACCACGACTGCACCCTCACGTATCCCCGCGGATGCGAAGGGTAAAGCCATAGCCACTGATGGCCATCGATCTTGGGGCATTATATGTTTTAGATGTTCTGACAGAGGCCACGTGGCGGCGCAGTGCCCCACGCGGAACCTTCTAGATGAGGAGGAGGGGCATGGTTTAGAGGACGAAGAGGAGGCCCCAGAGGAAGTGAAGGCCAAAGTTGAGGAAGGTTGGGAGAGTGACGCAGAGCGATCGTTAAAGGTGAGATTGATTAGACTCCTCCTGCACACCCCACGTGTGGATGAGGATTGACGGCGCACTACCATCTTCTACACGTACTTTCCTAGTGCAGGTGGTCCCTTCAAGCTATCTATTGATAGTGAGAGTTGCGTGAACATCGTAGCCCAGAAGGGGCTTGATCGTATGCAGGTGAAGGCCGAGCCTCACCCCCACCCATACCGTGTCGTCTGGGTCGACAAGACGGCGATTCAGGTCACCCAGCGTTGCTTAGTCCCGATCACTATCGCGTCCTTTCAGGACAAGGTCTGGTGCGATGTCATTCCCATGGACGTTGCTCATGTGTTGCTTGGCCGCCCCTGGCTATTTGATCGTGACGTCACGTGCTTCGGTCGCTCGAACACGTGTGTCTTTTATGATAAAGGGCGGAAGATTACGTTGATGCCCACCCAACCCCGAGATCGATCCAAGGGTGTGGTAGAGCCATCTGTGAGCACGAGCGCCTCGCGGCCACTGCATATTTCGAGCCGAGGTGAGTTCCTACTAGAGAGCGCCGAGTCAGACGTCATTTATGTAGTCGCCGCTACCCAAGATACTGAGGACACCCCAGTTGACTACCCACCCGCGGTGCGTCCCCTTTTAGGCGAGTTTGCGGACATCATGCCAGACGAGCTCCCCGATGAGCTGCCTCCCCCAAGGGACATTCAACATGCCATTGATTTAGTCCCGGGAGCCTCCCTCCCAAACCTGCCCCATTACCGTATGCACCCGGATGAGAATGCTGAGCTCAAACGGCAGGTTGACGAGCTTCTCCGGAAGCAGTTCATTCGTGAGAGTATGAGTCCTTGTGCGGTCCCCGCCCTCCTTACCCATAAGGACGGTAGTTGGCGTATGTGCATCGATAGCCGCGCCATTAATAAAATCACGGTCAAGTATCGTTTTCCGATCCCACGACTCGATGACCTACTAGATACTATGTCCGGTGCCCAGGTCTTCTCCAAGATCGACCTTCGTAGTGGGTACCATCAGATACGAGTTCGTGAGGGGGACGAGTGGAAGACCGCATTCAAGACCAAGGACGGTCTATATGAGTGGCTAGTTATGCCATTTGGGTTGTCCAATGCCCCGAGCACATTTATGCGAGTTATGACGCAAGTGTTGCGACCCTACATGAACAAGTTTCTGGTGGTATACTTTGATGATATACTAGTTTATAGCCAGACTCAGGCTGCTCATCTCGATCATCTGAGACTTCTCTTTGACACCCTTCGCCAAGAGAAACTGTATGTGAACCTAAAGAAGCGCGCATTCCTCTCCGAGTCTGTCCACTTTCTGGGCTTTATTATATCCTCTACTGGAGTCTCCGTGGACCCTGAGAATGTCAAATCTACGCTACTGGAGGCACTATCTCCTTCCCCGAGAATTCGTGTTGTACTCCGACCACCAGGCCCTACGTTACCTGGACTCGCAACGCAAGCTGGGCCACCAACATGCAAAGTGGGTTGAATATCTGCAGGATTTCCATTATGTCCTCAAGCACCGCGCTGGTGTTGAGAACAAGCCGACTGATGCGTTGAGTCGCCGCGTATCCCTGTTGCAGTCGATGACTGCTTGCAGTCAGTCGATGACTGCGAGTGTCGAGGGCCTTGAGAGGTTGATGCTTGACTCTTCGACGTGTCCTGATTTTGGCGAGATTTACATCGCCCTATCCCGAGACCCACCCGACCATGTTGACGGATATTAGATCTATGAGGGATACCTATACCGGGGTTCCCGTCTATGCATTCCCCAGACATCCTACCGAGATTATCTGATTTGGGAGTTGCACGCGGGCGGGGCCGTGGGCCACTTCGAGCGAGATAAATCCATCGCCATTGTCGAGGAACGTCTCTACTTGCCCGATCGTAAGAAGGATGTAGCCCGAGTTGTGCGCCACTGCCTTATCTGTCAGACGGCAAAGGGCAACAAGCAAAACACCGGTCTTTATACACCTTTACCCGTACCACACCGCCTTTGGGAGGACATTAACATGGACTTTGTTCTCGGACTTTCTCGCACCTTACGGAAACACGACTCTATCTTCGTGGTGGTTGATCGGTTTTCAAAGATGACACACTTCATTGCTTGCCGCAAGACGGCATATGCGACTCACGTTGCATCCATATTCATGAGGGACGTCTTTCGATTGCATGGCCTGCCCAAGTCAATTGTGCCAGACCGCGATGTGAGGTTCATGAGCTACTTCTGGAAAACCCTGTTGCACAAGAATGACACTATCCTTAGGTTTTTCTCGGCATATAACCCACAGACGGACGAACAGACTGAGGTAGTGAATCAGAGTTTAGGAAATCAGTTGCGGTGTCTGGTAGGAGAGCATGTAGGCAGTTGCGACTTAGATTTGCCGATAACAGAGTTTAACTACAATAGCTCAGTCAATAGGTCATCTGGGTTGAGTCCATTTCATGTAGTGTCAGGATATGACCCGAGGAAACCCTTAGACCTTGTGTCGAGCCCTTTAGAGTCCCGCCTTAGTGAGTCTGCTGAGTCATTTGCACAGTACTTGCATGATTTGCATGAGTTGGTCCGCCGACAAATAATATTAAGCAATGAAAATTACAAAGCCCTTGCAGATAAGCGAAGGCGAAAACAAATATTTAACATAGGCGAGAAAGTAATGGTGCGAGTCCGCCCCGAGAGGCTCCCTTCGGGGCCTGCCAAGAAGTTAAGCGGTAGGCGAATGGGTCCGTATTCCATTATTAGTCGTATTGGGACCAACGCCTACCGACTTGACATCTCGGCCAGTATGAGAATTCACCGTGTGTTTAATGTTGAGGACCTGACTCCATACTATGAACCTCATGAGTATGTGGACCCGAGCAGTGGAGGTGCCCAACCACCCCCGCCCCCACGATCGCTACCATACTACCCTCACACATCACCACCATCTCATGGCCATCCTGGTTCACCCATTGTTGCCACCCACCCATACGGAAGTCATCACCTTTGGTTCCACCGCAGGCACCACCGATCGCACTGGGATCCACCTTCCGAGAGGCGAGAGATGAGAGCATCACGGAGATCAGATCCCACCAGTTTGTTCCCACCTCGGACGAACCGCGTTGCTGCTACCTGGTATATTGGCGGAGCCGCCCTGACAATGCCTACACTTGGATACTACCGGCAGAGCTCGATCGGCTCGCCCCCGGACTTCGACCTCAGTACGATCATCTCCATTCATCGGAGATGAAGGCTTTTTAGTCAGGGGGAGTTGATGGGGAACCATCAGATGCACCTGGAGGGATTCGCCGTAAGGCGGGACCCACGTACATGTATCTGCACAGGAATACTTCATCGGATCGCCGATCGGACTCCTCGGTTGCGTCCGGTACGTCGCCGCGAGTGAAAAAACTATATTATTTTATTTTTTTGAGTTTGTTTTGATGTATTTTAAGGGACTAACCTACCGGCTAATCATAACCATTGATGGGGATGCCCTAACTTGTCTTTTCTTATAAATATGAGTGTTAGAGGCTGAATTGAACCATTGTTGGATTTAGAGAAGAAGCTTTCCCGGATTCCAGCGATTCCTCCTCGGTGCCGACGCCGTGGAACCCTCGGTGCCGACGCCGTGGAACCCTCGGTGCCGACGCCGTGGAACCCTCGGTGCCGACGCCGTGGAACCCTCGGTGACGACTCCTAGGCCGCCGAACTCCTCCCCAAGGTAACCCCTACCCTCACCTTCGTTTTCCACCGCTCAAACCCTATTTTCAGCCACCGGACGCCCTCCAAAACCCTCTCCAAGCCGCTGGCCTGCTGTACTCCAGCAGCCGACCACCACCTCCAAGCCCTCCCCTTGATTCCGCCGCCCAACCTCCTCCCTCTTCCTGTACCTCCGCCCGCTCCCCTTCCTCTACAGGACCGCCGGCCTGCTGCCAACCCTCCAACCCCCCTCACCGCCATTTTCCTCCTCAAAACCGACCCCCTAAGGGCCAGCCAACCCTAGTCGGCCACTCCTCTCTCCTCCCCTTCGTGGATCCACTCCCCACCGCCCCAAAAATCCTAGATCTATTTTGATCTAGTGCTACCACCCTCCGATCCGTTATTTCCACCGCACAAACCTTCAATTTTTGCTCGGATCCGCTCCTAAATAGCAGATCTACTCACCCCCGGTCCTGATCTACTCATTCGTGGCCGGATCCGCCGTTTTACCATCCGTTACCACTACTTTCCGCCGAGGGCAGCCACCGTCACCGTCGCCTCTCCACCGGTTCCACCTCCGATCGCCCGTCTTTCATCCGGCCCTCAAATCCTTCAGTGCCTCGGTTCAGCCCTCTACGTTGTGAGCATTTATGATATTGTATTCTGTGACTTGACATTTTCATTTGGTATTTTATCATATTGTGCTGGGATCATTGTTGGCTAGAAATTGGTTCTTTTATGCTAACAATTGCAGGAGAAAATATTCGCCGCGCGCTTGCTTAGGCCCTTCGAGCGGAGGAAGTCGTTGCCAAATTACTAAAAATTAATTATTTGTTTGTTTATTTCAATTATTTGCGTGGTGCTAACATTTACATTGCTTAAATTATTTGTCAAATACCGATCATTGCATTATATTTAGAATTGCATTAGTGTGTCACCTTCGCACCAGCACTAGAATCGTAGTCTCAGTGCACCACTAGCCTACCCCTACATCAGGTACTACTTTTACCTACCGTCATAACGTGTCTTTCATGAAGATTTGGGACTGTGAAGCATATGTGCGACGTCAAATGTCTGACAAGCTGAAATTCAAATCAGATAAATGTTATCATGTGAGGGTATCCTAAGGAAACCAAAGAATACTACTTTTACCTAGAGTCTGAAGGCAAAGTGTCTCGCAAGAACTGATGTTTTCTTGGAGAAAGAGTTCTTATCAAGAAAGACAACTAAGATAGAGTTTGAAGAAGTTCAAGAACCACAAACTGTGAATGAACCTGAATTGAAGTCTGAGGAAGGATACATTTGTTGTAGATAGAGAGCCTGATCAGGGAACACAAGTCCTACGTAGATCTGGTAGACCAAGATTTAAGCCTGAGAGATATGAATTTCTCGTATCTCAAATAGGTAATGTGTTGCTTATAGATTATGATGAACCTGCAACCTACCAAGAGGTTATGTGTGGATTGGACTCCGAGAAGTGTCTTGAGGGTATGAAATCTGAAATGGACTATATGTATTCTAACCAAGTTTGGACCTTGATGGAACCACCTGAAGGGGTACGACCTATAGAGTGCAAGTGAGTTTTCAAGAAGAAGACTGATATGGATGAGAATGTACAGACATTTAAAGGATGATTAATGATTAAAGGTTTCAAGAAATTCATGGTGTTGACTATGATGAGACCTTTTCCCCTGTTGCTATGGTAAAGGCCATCAGAATTCTGTTTGCTATTGCTACGTATTATGACTACGAGATCTGAAAAATGGATGTCAAGACGGCTTTCCTTAATGAAAACCTCCTTGAGAAAGTGTACATGACACAATTCGCGGGTTTTGTATCTTCAAATGAAGCCACTAAAATATGCAAGGTGCAGATATTCATTTATGAATTAAAACATGCTTCTCGAATTTGAAATCTACGTTTTGATGTAAAAATTAAATAGTTTGGTTTCATCAATAATGAAGATGAGCCTCGCATTTATAAGAGGATTAGTGAGAGCATTGTTGTTTTTCTGATATTGTATGTAGATGACATACTGCTGATCGTGAATGATATTCCGACCTTGCAAGCTGTTAAGAACAACTTAGGGGACTGTTTTCTATGAAAGACTTGAGCGAAACGACTTATGTACTTGGTATTAAAATCTATAGAGATAGATCAAAGAGGTTGCTGGGTTTGACCCAAAGTACATACATTGGGAAGATGTTGAAACGGTTCAACATGCTTTAGTCCAAGAAGGGATTCTTGCTGTCACGATCCGTCTCAATGAAAGTCAGAGTGCTAAGGCAAAAGTAGAAAACCAGACATGAGCGGAAAGAAAACCATGCCTGCTAAGGCAAAAGCAGAAAATACTGAAAATAGTTTTAAAGTAATTAATTTTAAGGAAAATAATTATTTTTATACGAAAGCTTTAAAATATGATAGTGAAAAGTGAAATGCACATGTATTTTTAATAAAACTTATAGTACAAGACACTGATACAGATTCCATGCAATGAGGATTCCCACGAATATGAACATGCAACATATCTTTTTCCAATACATAATTTATTTAACCTAACAGTTGTCCATGATTTACTAATCATATTTATTATATAAAAGAAATGTCTGATAATTAAGGAATGAAACGTAAATATAGAACCTTGAACTTAATTCAGATCGGGCTCGAGGACATGGCGGCGCTGACACGAAAGCTAAGACAATTCAAAAACAAGAGGAAAAATCTCAGAATTTTGAAATAAACAGAGTGAGCAAAGTAAGTATAGAACAGTAAGCGAGACAAAAATGTATGAGTACCCGTTTTAAATAAAACAAAGCTAACAAGACAGACAAGTAAAATAACCTAACAAAAATAACTTCAATTAAGCTTACTCCGGAGCATAACATATAATTGATCATGTAATATCATAAGTTGTAATTAATGAGGTGTGTAAGTGTTTATGGGGGGTGCATATGGTTTACACTCAGGGTCAGTCGCAAGTCTTATTGGACAGGTTCCTGCTTGCCGTGACCATGCAAGCAGAAAATTACCCCAACTAACCATTACCTTTTAAAGATTGCTTATGACATTAATGGATTGCACAATTCATAGTTTAACGATCGTAACATGAACAAGTTTACATTAAAGAGAAAAATTCAGATCACGAAACAGATTTACATAATTCTTACAATTAAACAAACATATGAAACAAGATTTGATGACACAGAAGAAACTAAACGGTGAGTTTTGAAGCTTGCGAGTTTGAGAGGTTAATGTCATAATAACAAGAAGACTCTTCAAGCACATCGCATAAGTAAGTTTGACATGAATCAATTCTGAGATATCAAGTACTCATCTAGATTTAAATCAATCTTTTGACATAAACATTTTCCAAGTAAAATATGTAAATTGCAAGCATAATATAAAAACATCAATCAATATATGTGAACCAAAATCCATTACAATTATTATCATGACAATGCTGCTCGTGCTCAATATTATACCATTCTTCAAATTATTCATCAAATGAGAAATTTCTTCATCTAGGTGAATATCTACAAAAACATCATCCATCTAAGTGAAAACTCCTATATATATAACATTCATGATCTAAGACTCATGACATTCCAAACATGTTAAAACTATAAGCTACCAATTTGTCATGCTAAGCTTCCAAAATTTAAATTCACGTGACAAGACAAACATCCAAGGGTGGATTCATATAAACCAAGAACAGACAAAACAATTAAGATACCAATTCATTTGATAAATCTATTATATATAACAATACAGTCACAAAATCAAAGAACAGAGACATTAAATTAAACTCAATGCTTAGAAAAGAGAGAAAAATCTCTGCTTGTCTTAAGGCGAGGCAGAAACTGGCGGCGGCAGCTAAGCGTTGTAAGTAAAAACAGAAACCCTATTTGAACTTGTTTAAGAACAATGAAATTGACAATGACCTAATAAAAACACAATGCCAGCACAGACAATTATTTTACAAGGTCAAAAGCATGAGAGAGTTAGCGATTTACCTCTCTCAAAAGTGAGGGGAGAGGAGAAACCACGCAGAAATGGAGACTTGACAGCGCTTAGGCTTGGGGAAACCCTAAATCCTAGAGTGCTTTGCATGATCCCACCAATTGAATCGAGGAACGACACCTGAAATCATGAATAACACGAGATTAGGCAATTACAAGAGGGGCAAAGATCTTGAATCACAAAATAGATGCAAATTTGGAGACAAATAATTTTAAATGATACAATAAAATCTGAATAAATAGAAATAGAGGGAGTTCATACCCAAAAGAACCAAAAACCAAGTCCAAGGAGGCGAATCCGGGCAGAAAATAACTGTGTAGGGGGATTCGAGCAAACCATAGGCGTTCCTCTCGCAAATCCTGGCCAAAACGAAGGAGAAGGGAAAAAACAGGGCTTCCTTGAGAAGTAGTTGGCTTCCTTGCTGATCGAAGGAAGGGAGTCTGGGGGAAGGAGAAGTAGCACTTGTCGGCCCTGAAGAAGAGGAGAAGGATGACTGGCGACGCCGTCACTGGCAGGAGAAGCAAGAGACGCCGGCTAAAACATGAGGAGCGGGAGGAGGCGTCTGCGCCTGGAGCAGGAAAAGGCAGCAAAATTGGCGCCTGCGGCTTGCGACAAGGAAGCGGCGAGACAGACTTACAGCTTGAATCGAGAGCGGCTGGAGACGGGGATCGCAGGAAGAAGGCCTAGGCGAAGCTTTTCTAATCGGGAGAGGCAAAGCACGGGTGCGAGAGACCTAAGCGCCGAAATCACACACTAAACTGGGGGGGGGGGGGGGGGGTGCGGCTAGGTTTAATATAAAAGAACCCTAATTGGTTTATTTACTCAAATGCCATAATTATTATTACTATGAATGTTTTTTTTTCTAAATTACTTGTTACATTCTCCCCTACTTATGGAGTTTCGTTCCCAAAATTTTCTGAGAATTTTCTGAAAAAGGTCAAAAATGGCGAAGATTCAAATGTCATACATTCCAAAAAAACTTTCAAATTAAGGCAATGAAGCTCGCCTCACCCAGCTTAATTAACAGCTCTGGACAGTACGCCGTGCCCCGACGTTTCCACTTGATCAACAGTACATCTGCCAGAATGGGGCGAAGCTCGCCTCCAGAAGTAGCCTCTGGTAGCATGGGGAAGACCGGAACAGCCTCACCCAGCTTACGCTTCAACAAGGAGACATGAAAGGTAGGATGAATCCGTGAGCCCTCGGGCAATGCCAAGGTATACGCAACTGGCCCGACCCGTCGCGTGATCCGAAATGGTCCATAGTAGCGGGGTGCCAGCTTCTGATTTGTCCTCTGCGCCACAGACAACTGCCGGTAAGGGCGAAGTTTGAGGAAAACCTCATCCCCCACCAGGAACTCCCTTGCCGTCCGATGTCGATCTGCCTGTGCTTTCATACGATCCTGCGCCGCCCGAAGATTCTCGCGCAAGGTGGCGAGGGTCCGATCACGATCACGGAGTGCCCGATCAACTGCTGCCACTGCGGTACTGCCTGACTCATAACTGCTCAAGGAGGGAGGTGGCCGACCATAGACAACCTCAAAGGGGGTGAGTTTGCTAGCGGAGTGATACGAAGTGTTGAAGCAGTACTCTGCCCAATGTAACTAACTGGCCCATGTCCTTGGCTCATCCATGATAAAGCAACGAAGGTAAGTTTCCACGCCCCGATTCAAGACTTCCGTCTGTCCATCGGTCTGGGGATGGTGAGTGTTGAGATTATATTTGCCAGCAGGACACGTGTGTGTGGGACCGCATGTTTGGGCTTTCCCCATCGCGTTCCAGGTCTGGGTGTTGACCCCGGTGGGCCCCCTTGTGGTGGAATATCCCCGCGGTCCTGTGGTTGGGGTTAGTCCCACATCGCCTGCAGTAGGCGATCCTTTGTGTTCATGTACCCCCGTCCCCCCTTACCATCACCTCGGGGTTTTGGGAAGATGTGCGGTGACGGGTGGTTTCCACAGTGAGCCGTGCTGAAACGTAATGAAGTCCCCTGCAAGCGAAAGAGTTCCGTCCAAAATCTGCCAACAAAAGTAGGGTCCCGATCGGAAATGATCGCCCGGGGAATCCCATGCAATCGAACAATCTCCCGAACAAATAAAGCCGCCACAGACTCCCCTGTGTAAGGGTGGCTCAGAGCAAGGAAGTGCCCATACTTGGACAACTTGTCCACCACCACTAAGATAACTGTGTTACCCTTCGACTTGGGCAGCCCATCAATGAAGTCCATAGAAACTGTATCCCAGATTTGATGCGGAATATCTAAGGGGGTGAGTAGCCCGGCTGGAGAAGTAGTCTCATATTTCTGCCTTTGACAGACATCACATTTCTGAATAAACTCCTGAATGTCACGGCGCATCCCCTTCCAAAATACATTTGCCTGAGCCCGCTGGAGAGTGCGAAGAATACCCGCGTGACCGCCCATCGGCGACGAATGGAACTCATGCATCATCACCGTCCTCCAAGCTGACTGCCCAGGAATGACCACTCGTCCCTGATAATATAGCCGGTCATTTTGTAAGTGATAACCTGGGGTTACCTCACGAGCCTGCCGCAGGTTCTCCACAATAACCCGTAACTCGGGATCTCGCTGCACCTCCTCCTGAATCTCATCCATCGACTCCAACTGTGGCATAGAAATGTGCGCCAAGGCCCCCTCTGGTAAGCGCGATAGGGCGTCAGCCACCCGATTGTCCTTCCCCGGCCGATACTCGATCTCATAATTATATCCCAACAACTTGGTGACCCACTTCTGTTGAAGAGGGGAAGAAATCCGCTGCTCGAGAAAGTGCTTCAAGCTCTGATGATCTGTCCGTATTTTAAAACGATGTCCCAGCAGGTATGACCGCTATAGGGCCACCGCATGAATAACCGCTAGCATCTCCTTTTCATACACCGATAGTCCCAGTGTCCGTGGAGCCAAGGCCTTACTGTAGAAGGCGATCGGCCGTCCCTCCTGCATCAAGACCGCTCCCACTCCCACGCCGGAAACATCCGTCTCCACCACAAACTCCTTAGTGAAATCTGGAAGTGCCAGCACTGGAGTCGTCGTCATCGCCCTCTTCAACGCCTGAAAGGCGGTCTCGGCCTCATCCTGTCACGAGAAAGCATCCTTCTGTAGCAGCTGCGTAAGTGGCCGAGCAATCTTCCCATAATCCCGTACAAAACGCCGGTAGTACCCAGTGAGGCCCAAGAACCCCCTCAGCGCCCGAATGGTCAGAGGCCGTGGCCAAGAAATCATACTCTCGATCTTCCGTGGGTCGGCTTTCACCCCATCCGCTGAAACTAGATGCCCCAAGTATTCCACCTCCTGTTGTCCAAAAGAACACTTGGACCTCTTAGCATAGAGCTTATGTTGCCGAAGAGTGGAGAAGACCTGATCCACATGATGTAAATGATTCTCCCAAGTAGCGCTGTAGATCAGAATGTCATCAAAGAAGATCAAGACGAAGTGTCGCAGGAATGGGCGAAAAATCTCGTTCATATTGGCCTGAAAAGTAGACGGTCCCCCCGTCAATCCATTCGCCATCACTAAGAACTCATAGTGGCCGTCATGAGTCCTGAAAGCCGTCTTATGCACGTCCTCCTCCTTCATAAGAATCTGATAATAGCCGGATCGCAAATCCAGCTTCGTGAATCTAGTCGCCCCACTCAACTCATCCAACAGCTCCTCAATCACGGGAATCGGAAACTTGTCCTTCACGGTAACACTGTTTAAGACACGGTAATCTACGCAGAAACCCCAAGATCCGTCGTTTTTAACCAGAATAATCGGTGCTGAGAAGGAACTGGTACTAGGCCGTATAATGCCGACAACAAGCATTTCCTTCACACTACGCTCGATCTCTGCCTTCTGCATGTGGGGATACCTGTAAGGACGAGTGTTGGGCAGCTCCGCCCCAGTCTGTAGCACAATCTGGTGATCACGGAACCGTGACGGTGGAAGCGTCCCCGGCTCCTGGAAAATGTCATCATACTCCTCCACTAATGCCCGCATCTGGTCAGGAACCTCCGTCGGTCTATCCTCGTCAGACCTCACCCCCAACAGGACCGTCATCAGACTATTGGACTCCTTAAGCTGCTGTAGGCTGCGGAGGGAGATCTCTTTGACCGGAGAAGATCTGAGCCCCTTCAAACAGAACTGGCGCTCCCCTTGCGAGAACTCCATCGTCATCTGGTCCCAATCAAAAGTCACCCTCCTCAACTGCAGCCAATGCACTCCAAGCACCATATCTGAGCCTCGGATCGGTAAGAGATAGACATCCGTGCACCCCACATAACTCTGCATCCGAAGCTCCATCGCCTTCAACACTCCCTGGCACTGTAGTTTGCTGCCGTTTGCAACCATAACCTGGAACGCCGCTCCTACGTCAATCACGTGCCCCGCCTTTTGTGCCACATCTGGATGAATAAAATTATGAGTACTCCCACTGTCCACCAGAATGGTCATCCTCTCCTGTCGAATCCTCCCCGCCAGCCGCATAGTAAGCGGAGGTGGATTGCACCCTTCCATGGAATGTAGGGACACACCCAACTCCGTCAAGTCGAAGTCCCCCCCAGACTCCAACTCCTCCGGAAACTCGTCCTCCTCAAGCTGCTCCTCCTGATGCAACATAAAGACCTGGACCTTCTGGCACTTGTGTCCTGGCGTAAATTTCTCATCACAATTAAAGCAAAGGCCTTTCTCCTTCCGTGCTTGTAACTCGTTCCAAGACAACCGTGTCACCGTCGGTCGGCCGGCCACTGGAGTCTCTCTCCTGGCCGCGACCGGTGTAGTAGTATGCCTTGCCATACTGCGGGCTCGTTGCCTATTTAACTTTTCCTCTCGGATGCGCGCCAAGCTGATCGCGTGGTTCAGACTACGGGGCATGTAGGCATGAACCTCATCGCGTAAGTGATCCTTCAGTCCTGATACAAAACAGCTGAGGAGTGTCTTTTCTTCCCACTGAACCCTGTTGGCCAACTTCTCAAACTCCGTCCTGTACTCCATCACTGTACCCTTCTGCCGTAGCTTCTGCAAAAGCGCCTCAAGGTCTTCAAACTCCAAAGGCCCGAACCGAGCCGTGAAGCCTTCCACAAATTCCTCCCACGGAACATACTCTCGTCCCCGCAAGAACCACTGTGTCCACTGGAACGCGTCATCCTCCAGATGGAAGGACGCTAGCTGCACCCACTGAGCCTCTGGCACCTCCTGATAGCTGAAAAACAACTCAGCTTTTTGTACTCACTCCAAAGCGTCGCCCCCACTGTACCGAGGGAAATTCATCCGAGCCAACTTGGGAGCCATGTACGGCCTTTGGCCGCGTTCCCTCGCCATTGGGGCCCCATGACGGAAAGGCCCCCCTTCTCCCCACTGCACCCCTCTTCCAAAGCCTGGTGGTTGCCCTCTTCCTGCCGGTGGGGGTAACAACCCATCCCGACCTTGCCTCCAAGGAGCGTGCTCGGTAAAAGTCCCAGCCCTTCCGTCAACACCAGTTGCGAAGCCGCCACCCCTGCCAGCCATTTCCAGGCTTGCCGGCACAAATCCGGCCCTCCCCGTGCTTGCCACGGGCGGTCCAGCCACTCCGAAGCCACCCCCAGCCATGCCGAAGCCACCCGGCCCAAAACCGCCCCCCTGATGGCTCGCCGGTCCCGATCCAAGCCCCACAGGAGCCGCTGATGCCCAGCCGACCCCGCTGGAGCCGCCTGCGACGTTTCCCGCCGCTCCGTAGCCCGCCGGGACAAACCCGACCCCCTGCGTGCTCGCCACCCCCGATCCAGCCCAGCCACCGCCAACAACCGCCGATCCGGGCCCCTGCGTGTGCGCTGAAGCCGATCCCGACCAGCCGACGCCGCCCCAGGCCGATCCGGCCCCTCCGTGGTTCGCCGCACCAGATCCAGCCCCCGCCTGGCTCGCAACAGCAGGTCCGAAGCCAGCCGCCCCCGATCCGGCGCTTCCCGCACCCGATCCACCAGGTCCGGGCATTTCCGGCCTATTCCCTGTAGATCTGCCCGGTTCCTCCTCCGCCACCGTCTTGCCCTTCAAGTTTTGCGCTAATAGCGTCATGATATCGTTCAAGCGGTCGTCGATTCGCTCTTCCAACCTTTGAGTGGACGTTTTGACATTTTCTTCGATGGCGGCTACCGAATCGGTAAGCCCCATCAAATTCTCCTCTAGGGTTTCCAAGCGGCCATTCTCCTCTTGCGAACGTGTAGTCACCATGATGGAGGAAGGAATCCTCTGATACCAAATGTTAAACACGAACTAGGGAAGAAGAAGAACTAGAGGAAGAAGATAGAGATTAGGGTTGAAATAAGAGGGAAGGGAAATACCTTGGATAATACTTGCATCCCTCTAAAAGAGAGGGGTCCGGGTATATATAACCCGGGACCCAAGGCCGGCCAACCGAGGGGCCGGCCGGCCCCTATGGGGCTGAACCAAATGTGGTTCAGCCCCCTTGAGCCGATCTTTTAAGAAGAGGGGGCTGAACCCATTGGTTCAGCCCCGTTGTTGCCTTGCACGCGCCGTTGCCGCCGCTGGTAATGTTGCCCAAATAGCCTAGCCTCGTCTGGAGGCTTAACACTAATTATGAGGATACTGGAATAGAAAAGAGAGCAAGTTTGGAGGCTTACCAAGATCAAGAGAAAAAATACGGATACTTGCTACGCATGTCAGATTCAAGTTTCCAAGTGAACTCTTCAGACTTGGCGGGTTCGACCAGATATAAAAGATTAGTTTTAGGAAACACATAAATTTCTTCAATTAGCTCAAAATAGAGAGGTAAGACTCGAGAGTTCGAGAGCAGAAAGATCTTTGCACGAAACGAAGTTAGAACATCAAAGAGGAAAAGAAACTGAATGACGATTGAGTATAGACAAAAACTAGTCACCTTAGGGATGAAAGAGTACAAAACAACGCTGAAGTATTTCAGCAGAGCAATTTACAAGAATACTCTCATTTCTCGCTGACACTTAAGAGTTTACTATAAGAGACACTAGGGGACCGAATAAGGGTTGATAAACAAGCAAAACAAAAAAAACTGAATACGAATATCAGGGACTTAAGACAAGAGATTCTAACACGTTTCCTACTGTCAGGTACATAAATTATGTAATAATTACAACATTTTCATTGGACAACTCTAGATAATGATCATGCAAGTGCAACAATGAGATCATGTGTGATGTCAAGCTGATAGTAAAATTCATGTATGTACAATCATTATTGTTGTTCTTAGATTAACACTTGTGCAATGATTTATGATATGCATGCAAATGAATGGATACACATGTCATGTTAAGCGTCCATTTCACTTAACATGCCATGTATATTATTATTCTAATGCCAACCCACTTGAAAATGTTAAAGTACCCATACAATTTAATATTCACAAGCTTTGTATATCATAGTGAAAATTCATATACACAAAATGTTATGTTTGCCTATAATCTCTTAACATTCGTATGCATACTACTCATGCTTATGAGTAAGTGTGTGCGTGTTTCAGCCGCGAACAACAAATAATGACAAGCTGAGTGAAGTAATGATGAATGCATATTTATATTAATGAAATTCAAAATATGTAGAATTTATAAAATACTTTATCTTTAGATGCTCAACATGGCTCTGAAACCAACTGTCACGACCCGTCTCAACGAAAGTCAGAGTGTGCTTCGGGCGGGTCATGATGCCACAGACATGGGCAGAAAGAAATCCATGTCTGCTAAGACGGAAGCTGAGAATACTGAAAATAGTTTTAAAGTAATTAATTTGAAGGAAAATAGTTATTTTTAAGCGGAAGCTTTAAAATATTGTACTAAAAAGTGAAATGCACATGTATTTTTAATAAAACCCATAGTACAAGTCATTGATACAGATTTCATGCAATGAGGATTCCCACAAATATGAACATGCAACATATCTTATTCCAGCACATAATTTATTTAGCTTAACTGTTGTCCATGATTTGCTGATCATATTTATTACATAAAAAATATCTGACAGTAAAGAAAATGAAACATAAACATAGAACCTGCAACTTAATTCAGATCGGGCTCGAGGACCTGGCGGCGCTGACACGAATGCCATGACAATTCCAAAATAAGAGGGAAAAAACTCAGAACTTTGAAATAAACAGAGTGAGTAAAATAAAGTACAAAACAGTAAGATAAGCAAAAATGTACGAGTACCAGTTTTAAATGAAGCAAAACTAACAAGACAGACAAGTAAAATGACCAAATAGAAATAACTTGAATTAAGTTTACTACAGAGCATAACATATAATTGATCATATAATATCATAAGCTGTAATCAATGAAGTGCGTATGTGTTTATAGGGGGGGGAGTGTACATGGTTCACACTCAGGGTCAGACGCAAGTCTTATTGCACATGTTCCTGCTTGTCGTGACCATGCAAGCAGAGAGTAACCCCAACTGACCGTTACCTTTCAAAATTGCTTATTACATTAATGAATTGCAGGATTCATATTTTAACAATTGTAATAGAAACGGGTTCACATTAAAGGGCAAACTTCAGATCATGAAACAGATTTACATAATTCTTGCAATTAGTTAGACATAAGAAACAAGATTTGATGACATAGAAGAAACTAAACGGTGAGTTTGGAACCTTGTGGGTTCGAGAGATTAAGGTCATAATGACAAAAAGACTTTTCAAGCACATCGCAGAGGTAAATTTGGCATGGATCAATTCTGAGATATCAAGTACTCATCTGGATTTAAATCATTCTTTTGGCATAAACATTTTCCAAGTATAATATGTACGTTACGAACATAATATAAAAAACATCAATCAATATTTGTTAACCAAAATTCATTACAATTATTATCATAACAATTATGCCCGTGCTCAATATTATACCATTTTTCAAATTATTCATCAAATGAGAAATTTCTTCATCTAGGTGAATATCTACAAAAACATCATACATCTAAGTGAAAACTCCTATATTTGTATATATCATTCATGATCTAAGACTCGTGACATTCAAAACATGTTAAAACTATATACTACCAATTTGTCATACTAAATATTCAAAATTTAAATTCACGTGATAAGACAAACATCAAAGGGTAGATTCATATAAACCAAGAACAAACAAAGCAATTAAAATATCAATTCATTTGATAGATCTATATATATAAGAATACAGTCACAAAATCAAAGAACAGAAGCATTAAATTAAACTCAATGCTTGCAAAAGAGAGTAATCTCTACTTGCCTTAAGACGAGGTTGAAACTGGCGGCTGCGGCTAAGCGGTGTAAGTAAAAAACAGAAACTCTATTTGAACCTGTTTAAGAACAATGAAATTGACAATGACCTAATAAGAAACACAATGCTAGCACGGACAATTATTTTATAAGGCCAAAAGGACGAGAGAGTTAGCGACTTATCTCCCTCAAAAGTGAGGGGAGAGGAGAAGCCATGCGAAAACGGAGACTTGACAGCGCTTAGGCTTGAGAAAAACCTAAATCAGAGAGGGCTTTGAGTGATCCCACCAATTGAATCGAGGAACGACACTAGAAATCATGAATACCACGAGATTAGACGATTACAAGAGGGGCAAAAATCTTGAATCACAAAATAGACGCAAATTTGGAAACAAATAACTGTAAATGATACAATAAAATCTGAATAAATAGAAATAGAGGAAGTTCATACCAAAAAGAACAAAAAACCAAGCCCAATGAGGTGAATCCAGGCAGAAAATTTCTGAGAATGGGGGATTCGAGCAAAACCTAGGCATTCCTCTCGCAAATCATGGCCAAAACGAAGGAGAGGGGGAAAAATTAGGTTTCCGCTGGAAGAGAAGCAGCTGGCTTCCTTGCTGATCAAAGGAAGGGGGACTGGTGTTGTCGGCCCTAGCAAAGAGGGAGGTGTTGGCCTGGGGGAAGGAGAAGAGGCACCAGACAACCCTGAAGAAGAGGAGGAGGACTGGTGACGCAGGCACTAACAAGAGAAGCAAGAGACGCTGACGAAAGCTTGAGGAGCGGGAGGAGGCGTCAGCGCCTGGAGCAGGAGAAGGCGCCGAAATCGGACCCTACGGCTTGCGATAAGGGAGTGGCGAGACGGGCTTGCGACTTGAATCGGGAGTGGCTGGAGATGGGGATCGCGGGAAGAAGGCCTAGGCCGAAGCTTTTCTAATTGAGAGAGGAAAAACACGGGTGCGGGAGACCTAAACGCCGAAATCACACACTGAACTGGGGGGGAGGGGGCGGGGGTGCGGCTAGGTTTAATATAAAAGAACCGTAATTGGGTTAATTACTCAAATGCCATAAATATTATTATTAAGATTGTTTTTTTTCTAAATTACGGGTTGTTATACTTGCCCATGTCTTATGGTGTGAGTCTCTTTAAGGACCAACGTGCTAAATCTTTGGAAGATAAAGACCACGTGAAGTTGATTCCATATGCTTCAGCAATTTGATCAATTATGTACGCATTATTATGTACACGACCCGATGTCTCCTATGCTTTAAGCATGACTAACAGATATCAGTTTGATCCAGATGATGGTCACTGGACAGCCGTCAAGAATATCCTAAAGTACTTGATAATAACTAATGATGTATTTCTGGTGTTTAGTAGAGAGCAAGAACTCGTTGTAAAGGGTTACACATATGCTAACTTCCAAACTGATAGAGACGACTCAAAGTCTCAATCAGGTTTTATCTTTTGCCTGAATGAAGGAGCTGTGAGTTGGAAGAGTTCCAAACAACAGACAATTACTGATTCTACAACTGAGACCGAGTATATCGCTGCTGCAAATGCGGCGAAGGAGGCTGTGTGGATTAGAAAATTTATCGACGAGCTTGATGTAGTTCCTCGCATTGTTGATCTCGTAGTTCTCTATCGTGTCAACAACTGTGCTATTGCACAAGCTAAGGACCCTAGATTTCATCAGCGCTCCAAGCACATATTTTGACGGTTCCATCTTATTCGAGAGATTGTCGATCAAGGAGATGTGAACATATGCAGAGTACTGTTTGAAGAAAATATTGCGGATCCGCTGACTAAGCCTCTTGTACAAAGAAAACATGATTGTCATACTAGATCAATGAGTAGATACCTGAATGATCAACTATAGTGAGAGTTGTGGATTGTATGTGTTGGTTGTAATTCATATGATGAATAAAGTACTATGTATTTCATTTTGCATTTATAAGTTTTTTATTATGTCAATTTGATTATATATGATAGATTAATTAACGTGATAAATGCCCTTGAAATGTTTGCTTTCATGAGAATTCAAGTGCGTGACTTGAATGTGAGTTTCTGTGTTTATTAGAAGTTTCATTCTTAAATGGTCTCTGGTCGTTGTATCATCTTAGAAGCTAAGGGCGATGATGATACATTAAGACTAGTATGTGCGTTGACTGATTACCGGTTCTCACAGGTCATGATATTGCGATATCAAGTCATCACATGAGTATTTGTTAGTGAACAAGTTGTACTGGACAGACCCACCTTGATGCTACTTTATCAATTGTTATATGAACGTATCACAAGTAGGCCTCAAGTGACAATGATGTTTGCGGTTTTTTGACCTAAAGTCACAATATTTGTCAAGTGAGGAAGAACGTACCTTGATGCCATCAAAAGTCTTCCTTGAAGAGGTTGATGATAACAATGATTATTGAGTATGTTACGAGTCATTTGAATGTTTGTGTGTGGACAAAAATGAGATTTGTCCTCCTATATGACAAGAGTTACATCCATGTGCCTCTTGATGAAATGAGACTGAGAAATGCATGACCATGTTTGGTTGAGACAATATATGATATTGGGTTCTCTAATTTTTGGAAGTCCATTCTAGATTAAGAAATTAGATTTGGATAATTATGAGGGTGACATAGTGCATGCCTCTAGTCCAATCAGCATGTAAGAGACAAATGGACAAGACAACCCTGATACATTGGTCACAAAAGGCTTGTTGAGTTATGAACTCTTATTTCTTAGGTAACAATGTTGTATTGATAGATGTCACTCATTACTTATGAGACTTTTGTTGATACGTTCAAGATCAAGTGAGAGACTGTTGGTGTTCCTATGATGATCTGGAAGTTGTCAAATACTTAATCTCACTACCAACACGATTTGAGCCTATAGGGTCACACATAAGAGTATTTGAAGGAGTTGGAGGAAGGATTGTGTTGGCCTAACTCATATGAGATATAAGTAGAGAACAACTCCTATGATATTAATGTTACTGACGGGTTGCTGCGAGTGCATGTCGTCACACATCGAGTGCGTATCGACGCACGTCGACTTCCTATCGACACAGCCAAGCTCGATGTGTTTGCGGGCCTCGAGTCGACGCTACACCGATTAGATATCGACGTTACGTCAACTTCTATGCGACGTAAGTGCGTGGACTGCCTATCGACGCAAGTTACGTCGAGTGCCATCGACAACTTATCGACGTTGCGTCGAGTTCTTATCGACGCATGTTGACTGCAAGTCGACACATATCAACGCAAGTCGAGTTTTGGCAGACTTCTAAGAGAACTTCTGTTAGTTTGTTATCCTTGGATATAAATAGATTTGGAAAAGGTTTTCCTATGTATGTGTAACTGAAGTGCGTTCTTCTGAAGCCATCACTTGCCCTATATCCCATCGTGACTTCTTGTTGCCGCCTCTCTTAGAAACGAATCTAGCAATTCGTGGAGACACAGAGAGCATCCCTTCACCAACCTAGTTCTCGTGGGACAAGATATTGTGGTTCTCCACCGCTCGTGTGGATACATGTAAAGTCATAGATCTATTTTTGTGTGGACTCAACCTATTCTTGTTGTATACTTTTATTTCTCGATTCATGAAGATCACATGATCCTTTACTCTTTTGGGTTGTTCTTGGTTGTTTATTCCGTTGCGCACATGCGATGTGTTATTCCACCTCTATTATACAAAAACCCAACACCATCAACTTCAGCTGTTCTTTTCAAGCCTGATCGCCTCACTTCCTTTTATCCAACTCCTCTTGGGTTGAGAGGATGTCATGTACATGGATGATGACTGAGACTGGCCGCTTCGTCCGCGTTGGAGACTTGTAAGGAGGAGGAATATTTTTAACTCTGGGGGCTGCCTTAACCTTACTAGTTCGCAGAAGATCTGCAGCTTGCCTCAGGTTCGCTTCAGCCTGAGATACTGACCTTCTCGCCAGGGTCCGCGACAAGCACTTCACTAGACCGCTGCTACATCTCGCCTTCTTCCTTCATCATGGAAGAAAGTTTTCCTGTCGTGATTTGGGCGGATGCTTTCGTTTTGTTTTCCGTTTTTTTCTGTCGTAGATTGTTCTCGATTCTCTCTTCTGCGGTACTCTGTTGCAGAATGCTTTCTCTTCTTCCATACGGCGAGTACCACTCCCATATTTTATCGCAGCTTCTCAGCCATGGTCTTCGCTGCCTTCTTCACCTTCTTGTGGATGGTCTTTTCCCCGACATCATCAATGTCGATAATAGCGGCTGGGTCCACCTTCTCTCCTGCGGCCTGGACCCCTTCGTTGATTTCATCAGGAGTGTTGGAAGTAATGTCAACGTCAGAGGAAGCCGCTGGATTGACCGCAGAGACCGGCGTGACATCCATCACTACCAGTGTGTCTGTTTGCTTTGGAGCCTCTGAAGGCTTCCAATCCTCTGTAGGTTTTTCTGCGGTCTCCACCGCGGGCTCCGATGGCTTCGGGATGACCACAAGTGCAGTTTCCTTCTTCTTGGAGCTCTCGCCGACCTCGCGGACAGGGGGCTTCGTATTCTTGACAACTTCTTTCTTCACTCTGCGGGGAGAAGTCCGTGATCCGACCATCTCGCCACAAAGTTTGATCGTGTCAAGGAAACTCTTATTTCTGGAGCCAGACATCGCGGCTTGAAGAATCTTAACCGTAAGTGAGAAAAACGTCTCGTGGCGTTAGAATTTTTCTGAAATCTACAGAGCCTCCGACCGTATTTATAGCTTTTCCAGCATTAATGACTGTCGCAGTTTCGCGGTTAAAGCCTACTGATGCGGAGTGGAGGCGTGAACCAACAACGTAGGACGAGTTTTTGGTCCGTTCGGCGCCGATTGGTGACTTACCATATATGGCGTGCCCAGATCACTGATCCGACTCTGCAGATATGTCTGAATCCGCGTTCCGATTCAATTTCATATATTACTTTGTTACTTTATCATTTATTTTTATGTATTCGGGTAACCCCACCTCCGTCCAATCATAGCCGTCGATGGTGGGATGCCATAGTTTTTTTTTAATTATAAATAGAGTGTTAAGGGGGCTGTTTAGGGCTATTGCAGATTTTGAAGAATTCATTCCCGGAATCCCGCGATCATCCTATGGTGCCGACTCCATGGAACCTTAGGTAACAATTCCGAGGCGCTTATCTTCCTCCTCAAGGTAATACCTTTTCCTAGCCTCCTTTTACCATCTCCACAACTCTCTACCGCCACCTCCATAGTCCCCCACAGTAGCCCCCCCTTGCCCTATACTCCCTGCTGTTTCCAGCCACCCGCAACCTCTGTTTTTCCATTCTCCCACAGCCGCTGGCCCCTTCCCTAGCCCTATTGGCTGCCGCCGCCCCTCACCACCACCCCAACAGCTACAGCCACCGACTCCCCTTGCCCCCACAACCACCACCGCTCCTTCCTTGCGGCTCACAACCGCCCGGTTTTACCACCTCCACCCCCTTCTGTGGAACCATGTCCAAACCTCCCACGTATATGATCCACCTCCCACAACCCCAATCTACTTCCAAATCGCTGGATCCACCCTCCTGCAGTCCGGATCCGCCTCCACATAGGCAGATCTACCCGTTACGGCCCGATCCCGTCTCCCATCATCAAATCCAACCGTCTTCGTGGTCGTTTCGCCACCGGTTCCATCTCAGATCATCGCCAAAGTGCTTTCATCTTAGAAATCTCCATTATCTTTGACAACCCTTCTACCCGGTGAGTCACTTGTTGTATTAGACGATCATTTTCAGCATTATTATTTTTGGTTTGAATCTTATATTTGCTTGGATGTATTGCCCGTGGATAGATTGTCTCGAATTGTTTGTGATTTACAGGTGGGATTCATTCGCCACGCGCTTTTTCTTGGCCCTCCGAGCGGAATAAATCCATTAAGTGCTTTGCTAACTAAATGTTTTTCTCTTTTCAAATATTATTGCGTGAGTTGATTATTATTATTGTTCGTACTAATTTTTCTCCAGCGCCTAAGTTATCATTGCATATAGACTAAGTTTGTGTGTCAGATTCTCATCACCAACCCTAGTAGTCTTGGATTTGTGCACCCTTATCCTACCCTATATCAATTGGTGTCAGAGCCCAATGTTTGAGCCACATTTATATATATGTAGTGGTAGGTCATTTAGAGTCTTTAGTTTCATCTATGACTAGTTATCGTCGACATTCCTCTCCTCTATTTGGGATCTCAAGTCGACCTATACCCGATCCCATAGAGCCCCTTTAAAGAAATCTGCACGTTATTATGATGATTATTATCGTCTGCGACACATCGCTTCCAGAGATCGTGTCGACCCTTTGAGACGATTCCATTTTGCTGGAGACGAATAACATGATGAAAGATCCTCACATCATCATCATTGCACCTCTCTCCGACCATATGATGGTAGGACTGAGTACCGTTTGGGTCATCATCGTTACTCTCGTCAAATATTAGAAGAATCAGAGTTTGTTTATGCTCGACCCCATAGAGTTCCTCCAAAGAGGTCCTCATACTATCATATTGATCATCCTCGCCCGTCGTCGCCCATTCATAGGGATTACGTTCATCCACGAACACGATCTGATTATCTAAGGAACGACCGTCGAGATGAACCTCAGGAGACCTGTAGAGATCAACATCGCCAGTATCACATCACATGTCACGACCCTCATAATGATCCATAATCTGAGATACCTGAGGCCAAATTTCAGCGGTTAGTTTTTGATCAACTTGATCGCTTGGATGCTCATTTTGATCACATGAGGTCTTCCTTAAGAAGAATCAATAGGAGGAAGGCTAGGGATTTAGGTCAAGCCACCGACGTGTCTAGTTGTCCTCTTTCTGACATGAGAGACATGACATCTAATTTTGATTCATCTCGTTCGGATGAGACTCGGTTCCCACTTGACTTTGGAGTCCAGTCCGATCATGACCATTTCATACAGGTGAAGAGTAATACTAGTATGACTAGTGAGCGTGGTCACGAGAGTGGGGATGAGCGATCTAGTGACACTGTAGTGGTATATCCACCTTCTACACCTCATATAGACTTAGCTTCCCCTTCGACTAGAAATCCAGGACTCGACATTATACCAAATGACCCACTATTGAGTATGGATTTTTCTTACTCTTCCCTTAGTGTTGTCCCTATCCATATTCCGATCGAGAGCCGAGAGCCCAGCGTTGACCTCATAGTGACTACCCCACCTGCTTATGAGGACACGACCTCTATTGACGATACTCATCTGGAGCACCATCCTACTACTATTGACTTCATTGTTGGACAACCCGATGAGCCTTCTGATGAGCCACTACTCCCTTGGGAGCAAGGTTATTAGGATCGAGATCCTATGTAGGATCGTTTTCTGGTTGGATCGGATCGGATCGTGGGATCGGATCGAGAATCGTAAGATCCTACAAAAATCATAAATTAAGACTTAAAATATGTAAATACATTTTTTATCATCCAATTACACACAATTAACGCATAAGAAACTATAAAACTAATAAACATTTGAGTATTTATATTAAAAATAAACTAATGAACAACTAATCCCAAAAATAACTGATGAAATGTAAATATACCTAGTTTTATGTACATTATATCAGTTGTTTTACTTTATTTTTGTCATTTTTACTTTTTTTTGTTTAATAAAATGTTTCTTTTATTGTAAATATTTTGCGAATTTATTTTATTTTGTTTTGCAGATAAAAAGCAAAAAATCTGCCCAAAATACACATGTCACGCCCGTGTACTGATGGTCACGCCCGTGATCGGGGCGTGACCCGTCAAATGCCAGTGAAATCAAAGGTTTTTCAAGAGAAAAGCCTGACACGCCCGGCCACACGCCCGTGTCCATCCGACACGGGGCGTGACCAGGCCCGTGCCAGCCAGGTCGACGTTTTGCGCTCAACATTCGTCGAAGCCAAGAGGGACACGCCCGTGTTCAATGATGCGACACGCCCGTGTCAGCCCGACAAACCGCCGCCGGCGACTCCCGAAGTCAACAACGCCTTTAATCGCCGCACGACACGCCCACCGTCACGCCCGTGACCGGGGGCGTGACCGCCGTGTTTTCAGCCGCAATGTCAAATCCGTCACTTCACCGAATTCTGATGTTTAATAGAGCTGACACGCCCCCCCCCCCCCCCCCCCCCCCCCCCCCCCGACACGCCCGTGTCGGAGGGCGTGTACTTGGAAATTTTTGCCTATTTAAGGGCAGCTGCTGTATGAGTTCAGGGTTCCAAATTTTTGAACCGTTTTGATGCTAAGGGCTGCCGTTTGGAGCTAGTTTTGGGGCTATGTAAGGATCTTTCTCCCTCCTTTTCAAGTTGTTTTAAGCATTGTAATCAACCTTTTTTGTTAATAAAATCTTTTCTTTTCATCCTTTTAATGCTTTGAAAAATCTCTGAAGGCCTCCTTTTCATCAATCCTAAGCACTTTTAATTTCATTTTCATATGCGTGTGTGTGTATGAGTTAAACATTGCAAAATTTATATTTTAAAATGAAAACAATTTGTTTTACTATCATAATAACAAAATTTATAGCCGTTATTATGACCGATTTCATTCTCAAACTCTTAAAAATTGGTTAGACTTAGGATTTTCATGCTTTAAAATGCGTTCTTATGAACTTGTAAAATGTTAAAAAGGTGGTTTTCATCCATCTTAACTTAGCTTTTACTTTGCTTTAATTATAAAACTATTGCTTCTTTTTAGCTTACTCTCACTTTTTAAACCATTTTATAAGGCTATAGGAATGTATAAATTGTTATTTTTATTTTTCATCAACTTTCATTTTAAGTAATTACAAAAAATATTTTCGCTCGAACAATTTTTATTTTCACTTTTTAAGCATTTCTATCAAAATCTAACGGTAAAAATGTAAACGTTTTAATTTTTCGGGCACTTGCCTTTCTCACTTTAATTTGAAAACTTTTTGCTCAAACAATTTTTTTTTTGCCTTTTTATGCATTTCTACTGCATTCCAGCGGTAGAAATGCAGTCATTTTAATTTTTCGATAACTTTGTTTTTCTTATTTCTCGCCCGAGTGCGTGAGTGTATGAGATAATCTTTATCGTCTTAGTTAATTCATGCAAGTGTGTGTGTGTGTGTTTATTTATGTCGAGTGCGTGAGTAGTTATATTCAAGTAGAGTGCGTGTGTTGTTTTTATTTTTCCGCCTACTCATTTGAGTTAATTGGCTGGATTTTATTCAAGTAGAGTACGTGTGTTGTTTTTATTTTTTTGCCTACTCATTTGAGTTAATTGACTGGATTTTATTCAAGTAGAGTGCGTGTGTTGTTTTTATTTTTCCACCTACTCACTTGAGTTAAATGGCTGGACTGTATTTTCAGTCCTACTCGTTTGAGTAGGACTTGTAATTTTCATTCTTTATTTTTCCGCCTAGTCACTTGAGTTAAATGGCTGGATTTGATTTTTCGCCTACTCGCTAGGAGTTAAATGATCAGACTTTATTTTGATGTAAATATTTAAGAAAGCCCTGTAATTGCATTTATTTTCTCCTACTCGTTTGAGTAGGACTCGCTTTCATTTCAGTCCTACTCGTTTGAGTAGGACTTGAAATTTTCAGCTTTTATTTTCTGCCCCCACTCGTTTGAGTGGGACCTGCAAATTTCAATTCTGCAATTTTCAGCTTTTATATCCCGCCCCCACTCGTTTGAGTGGGACCTGCAAATTTCAATTATGCAATTTTCAGCTTTTATGTGTAACTTAGTTTTATTTTTGTCTCTTGTTATATGTTTGAATTAGTGCGGGTGTGTTTAATTGTAATAACTTTTCTAATGTTAGGGTATTTTACTTTTCTTCTTATTTTCTTTATAACCTTTCAGCGAATAGTTTAGAACGCTCACATAACCAAACATATAAGCTATCCCCATTCCGATGAGTGGCTAATTGCTTTTAGCCCGCGGTATCGAAGAGTTTTGGGATCTAAAATGTTTTAAATAACCAAATGTCTAATTTTTTCAATTTAATTAAAAACTTAAGATTTACCCCAGGTTAACGACGCGTAGAACCACATATCGATGTGTGAGCTCTATTTCCGTTATCCATACGCTAGCTAGCCGAGAGGCCGTGCGTATGGACAGATCACCCCTGGGTAAATAGAATTCCGCACTAACCCTCGAGAGAGGAGGCGCGCTAACTCTACCGGATTGGGTTCCCCACCCAATAGCGGGGTTCTTAGCGTACTGCGGACATTAAGGGGAATCCTTCGTCGGACGAGAGCCCGATCGAATAGCATTAATGTTCAGGTGAGCGATATTCCTAGAGATAGGTGAGCTCATTATTTTGAACCTCCACGACCAAGTTTCCGCTTGAATTAAATTGAAACTTTAGATATCTTGTTATTCAAATCTATTTTTAATCCTAACGCAATTCGATACCGGGAGTTATCTCTTCATCGACTATTTTCTTAAATCTATTTTCGTTCATATTTTAATTAAAACCCTCACCTACTATTTCGGTAAAATAATAGTGTTTTCGGAGCAGTAGGGGTAATCAACCCGTTCCCGGGAATAATACGACCTCGGTATTCTCCCGGATATCGAGTACTACTTGCGATAGGTGCACTTGCCTACCCTAGCAAGCCCGCGGCGATCGACTCACCGAACCAACCACAGTAAGTGTCTGTTCGCGGGCCAATCAAGTTTTTGGCGCCGCTGCCAGAGAATTCTTTGAGTTGTTATTCCGAATCCGAAGTCTATTACTTTTACCTTTATTTCAAAAACAAAAAAAAAACTTAAAACTTTTCTTCAAAACCCAAAATACAAAAAAAAAGTTAATTTTCTACTTTCTATTTTAGGGTGTATGACCCGTGGACAGCCTTCGGAGTTCAAAAATTTGGATTTCGATCCGGAGATCGAACGCTCGCTTGCACGTATTCGGTCTCAACGCCGAAATCCCTCTTTGGATCCCGAAGAATCCATCGGAGAACCCTCTGCCGTTGCTATGGCCGACCCCAATCCGAACGCGGTCGTCGAGCGTACAATGTCATATTACGCCCGACCGAATTTGGACGATACTGGGTCCAGTATTGTTCGCCCGACGGTGGCGAACAATTATTTTGAGATCAAATCGAGCGTTATCCAAATGATCCAAAATGCCGTGCAGTTCGACGGACAGCCGGATGAGGACCCGAACGTTCATTTGTCTAGTTTTTTGGAGATTTGCGATACTTTTAAGATCAATGGCGTCACTGATGACGCCATTCGTTTGCGCATTTTTCCATTCTCCCTCAGATCCAAAGCTAAGGCGTGGTTGAATTCCCTCCCACGAGGATGTATCACCACCTGGGCCGACCTTGCAGAACGGTTCTTAACGAAGTATTTTCCGCCCGCCAAAACTGCAAAGTTGAGGGCGGACATTTCTTCGTTCGTGCAGAACGATTCCGAGTCTCTTTTTGAGACTTGGGAGCGCTTTAAGGAATTCCTCCGCAAGTGTCCGCACCACGCGCTGCCTGCGTGGTTGCATGTCCAAATCTTCTACAATGGGCTTAATTATCAGACGCGTCAAATGATTGACGCGGCTGCCGGGGGTACCTTGAATAATAAGACCCCCGAGGCTGCCCAAGCTCTTATTGAAGAGATGACTATGAACGCCTACCAATGGAACGTCCCGCGGGGACGTCCCAAACAGGCGGCCGGCCTCTTTGAAGTGGATGCCACTGCCCGCTTAGCCCTTCAAGTTGAAAGGCTGACGAAGCACGTGGCGGAGATGTCTGCTGCCTCCACCACTCCGCCTTGGGCGATTCCCACTAATGCCGGCGTAGCAAATGAATTCGTAGACTACGTGGGAAACGCTGAGCGACCTTCCTTCAACCCCAATAACAACCCTTATAGCAATAACTATAATCCGGGTTGGAGGAACCACCCCAACTTCTCATGGAGCAATGCGAATAATGCGCAGCGCCCCCCCAATTCTTTCGCGCCCGGATTTCTGCCGCCTCCCCCTCTTCCAAAACCCTCCCCGATGGAGGATAATTTTTCTAAATATATAGCTTCTAACGAGTCAAATATCCGGAACATCACCGGATCGCTAAAAAACTTAGAACTCCAGGTTGGACAGCTTGCGCGAATGATGTCCGAGCGCGCGCTCGGGGCACTGCCGGGAAACACGGAGCCCAATCCGCGGGAAAATATCAACGCTATAACCCTCCGTAGCGGAAAGGAGGTGATCGATCCAAAACGGACCGATCCTCAGGTACATATTTCACCTCCGACCCCTCTTCCCCCTTCTTCGATTACGCCGCCTTTACAAATTTTAAATGAAAAAAATTATTAAAACGCCCTTGCCATATCCGCACAAGCTCAATAGTGAGCGTAAGGACGCGCAATATGAAAAATTTATTTTATTATTAAAACAAATTCATATTAATGTTCCCTTCTGCGAGGCAATCTCTCAGATGCCTAAATATGCGAAATACTTAAAACAACTTTTTTCCAATAAACAAAAATTAGAAAATATTTCGCATATTTCTCTTAATGCTGACTGCTCAGCGTCTCTTACTAATAAATTGCCCCTAAAAAGAAATGACCCGGGACGGTTCTCCATCACGTGCCTTTTTGACAATATATTAGTAAAATACGCTCTTGCAGATTTAGACGCGAGCATTAATTTGATGCCGTTCTCGCTCTTTCAAAAGTTAGGTTTGGGCACTCCGGCCCCTACTAAAA
Organism: Platanthera guangdongensis; assembly: GCA_039583875.1. Lineage (NCBI taxonomy): Eukaryota > Viridiplantae > Streptophyta > Magnoliopsida > Asparagales > Orchidaceae > Platanthera > Platanthera guangdongensis. Next base: position 105,862,888 of record CM077151.1, read on the forward strand.
TGCGAATCCAACTAGCGGATCGCTCGGTTAAGTTTCCCGTCGGGGTAGTGGAGGACGTACTTGTCCGAGTTGATAAGTTTATCTTTCCGGTAGATTTCGTCATCTTGGACATCGAGGAGGACACCGATGTACCAATTATACTCGGTCGCCCTTTTCTCGCTACCTCCCGCGCATTAATTGATGTCAGTAACGGTCGTCTCCTCCTTCGGGTAGGAGATGACGAAGTTACTTTCTCTATTAATCCCTCCATAGGAGACTCGTCATCGAGCGATGACTTTTGTTATAATTTAGACACATATCTCGGAGATTGTTCTTCGCCTATTTTTGAGTCTACTTTTTTAAACGACGATCTTTATGCGCTCGAAAATTTTAACTGCGATGAGGATACCTCTATAGACTTGCCTTTCGAACCAATTGGTAAGAAAGACATAGAAATTAAAACCTCGTTAGAAGAACCGCCCTGCCTTGAACTCAAACCCCTACCCGATTCACTCAAATACGCCTTTTTGGGAAAAGATGATACACTCCCTGTTATCATTTCTTCGCATTTGAGTGAATCAGAGACTTCCGATTTATTGGGAGTTTTGCTTAAACATCGCCACGCAATTGCGTGACAAATTTCTGATCTCAAAGGGATTAACCCGTCTTTCTGCACCCATAAGATTTTCCTTCTCTATAATTGCCGCAAAACTATTCAACCGCAGCGACGTCTTAACCCAAACATGAAAGACGTCGTTAAGGCCGAAATTATTAAATTATTAGATGCGGGGATTATTTATCCCATATCGAATAGTACGTGGGTTAGTCCCATTCACGTGGTGCCCAAAAAGGGCGGTCTTACCGTAGTGGAGAATGAGCACAATGAACTCGTCCCAACTCGTACTATTACGGGTTGGCGGGTGTGCATCGATTATAGAAAACTAAATGACGCCACCCGTAAGGATCATTTACCACTACCATTTTTAGACCAAATTTTAGAGCGTTTGTCTGGTCATCCGTATTTTTGTTTTCTCGATGGACTATCGGGGTTTTTCCAAATCCCCATTTCCCCCGATGACCAAGAGAAAACAACTTTTACCTGCCCGTTTGGTACCTTCGCATATCGAAGAATGCCATTTGGCCTCTGCAACGCGCCCGCTACATTCCAAAGATGTATGCTGACGATCTTTGACGAGCTGGTAGGAGACATTATGGAAGTCTTTATGGATGACTTCTCTGTTTTCGGAAGCTCTTTCCCGTCCTGTCTTCGTAATTTAGATCGTGTCTTTCAGCGATGCGAGGACACATATCTTGTTTTAAATTGGGAAAAATGTAACTTTATGGTTCGAGAAGGTTTGGTTCTCGGCCATATGATTTCGTCTAAGGGGATGGAGGTCGATAAGGACAAAGTTGAAATTATCGAAAAACTTCCCCCGCCTTCCAACGTTAAGTCTATTAGGAGTTTCTTAGGGCACGCGGGATTTTATAGGCGTTTTATTCAAGATTTTTCAAAAATAACAAAGCCGCTTACTCGTCTCTTGGAAAAGGAATCAAATTTTGTCTTTGATAGCGAATGCGAGTCTGCCTTTAATTTCATAAAACAAAAACTTATCAATTCACCTATTTTAGTAGCGCCCGATTGGACCCTTCCGTTCGAGATTATGTGCGACGCTAGTGATATTGCCGTAGGTGCCGTTCTTGGCCAACGTATAAACAAATATTTTCATCCTATTTACTATGCTAGCAAGACACTCACTTCCGCACAAGGAAATTACACGACAACGGAAAAGGAACTTTTAGCCGTCGTATTTGCTTTCGATAAGTTTCGCTCGTATATTACACTATCCAAAGTTATCGTATTTACCGACCATTCCGCCTTAAAATATTTGTTAGCGAAAACGGACGCCAAACCCCACCTTCGATGGATCCTCCTCTTGCAGGAGTTCGATTTAGAGATCCGGGATAAGAGGGGCACGGAAAATTTAGCCGCCGATCTCCTCTCCCGCTTAGAAAATCCCGCTGCGGAAGCGCTCGTCGAATCTGACATAAATGACAGATTCCCCGAGGAACGCCTCCTAGCCATAACTACTAGTTCTTCTTCCCCACCTTGGTTCGCAGATTTTGCAAACTATTTAGTTGCGAGGGTACTTCAAAAGACTTTTCAAGTCAGCAAAAGAAGAAATTCTTTTCTGACTTGAAATATTTCTTTTGGGAGGACCCTTTTCTTTTTCGTATCTGCGCGGACCAAGCGGTCCGAAGATGTGTCGCGGGTGTGGAGTGCACGCAAATCCTTAGGCACTGCCACGAGGGTCCGGCTGGTGGGCATTATCAAGCTAACCGGACCGCGCGGAAGGCGCTAGAGGCGGGCTTCTTTTGGCCCACTCTATTCAAAGATGCTCACAATTTTGTGCGCACATGCGATAGCTGTCAGCAGTCGGGTAACATCTCTCGTCGCGACGAGATGCCACAAAATTTGTTTTTAGAATGCGAAGTCTTCGATTTATGGGGCATAGATTTTGTTGGCCCCCTACCTCCGTCTTTCAAAAATATGTATATTTTAGTAGCGGTCGACTACGTATCGAGGTGGGCGGAAGCGCAAGCTCTCCCCACCAACGATGCGCGAGTCGTCGTTACATTTCTTAAAAAACTATTTTCGCGCTTTGACACTCTGCGCGCTATTGTAAGCGATAGGGGGACGCATTTCTGCAACACCCAGATGGCTAAGGCGTTAGCTAGATACGGCGTCACGCACAAACTTGCCACCCCCTACCACCCGCAAACTAGTGGCCAAGTAGAGGTAGTCAACCGTGAGATAAAGTGCATATTAGAGAAAACCGTTTCACTTAATAGGAAAGATTGATCCATCAAACTCGACGATGCGTTGTGGGCTTATCGTACCGCATACAAAACCGCAATTGGTTGACGCCGTATCGATTAGTCTACGGCAAAGCGTGTCATCTCCCCGTAGAATTAGAACATCGAGCACTTTGGGCTTTAAAACTTTTAAATCTCGACGCCAGCTTAGCCGCCCACAATAGACAACTGCAACTAAACGAGCTCGATGAATGACGTGCCAACGCTTACGAGAGCAATATGTTCTATAAGAAGCGTTATAAGTTTTATCACGACCGAAAACTCAAGCCCCACAAAAATTTTTCTCCGGGCGATCTTGTCCTTTATAATTCACGACTTAGACTTTTCCCCGGGAAACTTAGATCACGCTGGTCCGGCCCCTTCAAAGTTGAAGAGGTTTGGCCATATGGGACTATACTCGTCTCCCATCCGGATAAAGGCTCGTTTAAAGTGAACGGTCATCGCTTAAAATTATACATAGCAGGCGATCCTGTGGGCGGTAATTTCGAATTCATAACCCTCCTCGATATATAAACCGCCAAAATAGTCAAGCTACGTGACTATAAACAAAGCGCTCCTGGGAGGCACCCCATGTTTATCTTTTTCGTTATCTCTTTACATTTTTCTTTGCTATCTGTCTTCATAATGCAGGGTTCCTAAACTGCGCCTTCCCCACCTCCTGCCAGGGAAGCTTTTACTTCCCCCCCTCTATTTCTTTTCTTTGTATATCCTCTCTTACATGTTTTGTTCCGCATACTTACGCTACAACATTGGGGACAATGTTGAACTTAAGTATGAGGGTGTTTTCTCGGTTTCTTTTTCGCACTTCTATTTTCTGCACTGTATTTCTATTTTCTGCACTACAAAAAAAAACATATATGAAAAAAATATATAAAACAAAAAAAAAACAAAACAAAACAAAAAAAAAATTGAAAATGAAAAACTTAAATCCCAAAAGCTTAAGTTTTTTTTTTCTGTCTTTAAAATGTTTTTTTTCTGTTTTTTTTAAAAAAAAAAACCAAAAATTCCAACAAAATTGTTAAAACAAAAATTCCAAAAAAAAAAAATTTGTAAAACAAAATTTCAAAAAAATTATAAAACAAAAACTCCAAAAAATTATAAAACAAAAATTCCAAAAAAATTTTAGTTTCATTTTGTACAAATCTGTGTAAATATTTTTGTAAATAATCTTCTCTCTTCCCCTTCCTTTTCTCTCTCATTCTTGTAAATACCGTCTCTTTTTCTCGCACTTTCCGCAAAACCTTAAAAATCTAAAAAAAAAGATAATAAGTTCAAAAAAAAAAATTCAAAAAAAAAGAGGAAAACTAAACAAAAATTAAAATTTTTTTTTGAGTAAAACAAAACAAAAATAATAAAAAAAAGAGATAATAAAAAAAAACACAAAAAATGATGAAAAAACTCAAAAAAAAACCAAAAAAAAAATATTTTGAAACAAATAAAATCAAATATACCATCCTTAATTTTTTTGCTATCCAAAAATTTTGCTTTGAGTTTATTTATATGTGAATTTTATTAATTCTCTGTTTGCTATTCGTTTGTGAATTATAGATTGAAAAATTTAACTATTCGGGGTTAAGTTTTAAAGAATTCATTATGTTTTGTTAAAAAATAGCGAACTCGTTTTAGACACTACTTCTAATTTTTCATTGATAGGAGCACATGTATTATGTTAGAAAATAACGACTATTAGATTCAATTATGTTTACTTTTAGCTTTCTGAAAAATTGGAACTTACAATTTATTAAGTTTGCTCTCAAAATTGTTTTTTTAATAAAAAATCTAGTTTTCTTTTCTTACCTTCCTTATCATGCCCTACTTGGCATGATAAAATTATTATCCTTAAAAGATCCCATGTCAATGAGAATTAGATTTCGTTCCGTAAACATAGGCACCCAATAGATTAAAAAGATTATATGTTATGCAGTAAGAGGATAAAATTCATTACTCATACACATATACATTGAGTTAAAATTTATTATGAAGTTGAAACAAAAAAATGATATTAGGAAAATAAGATTTCATTTTCCTAATAATCCAAAAAGAAAAAAAAATGGAGGTTCGAGAAAAAATTATCTCGCCTCAAAATCAAAACCCTCTTCATAAACCAACATCAATCCCCTTGCCAATTTCACGATTCTAGATTTAATTCAAAAAATCTTTATGAGAGCATAATTTGTAAATTGCATTATTTCCAGTAAAACTCCTATATGCTAAAAGTTCATATAATTCCAAACTATTCTTGTTAATCTAACCATTACAATTATTGCTTTCTATTTGATTATATCAAGAAGTCTTTTGGCCAAAACTTTTGCGCTATTTAAATCGTCTTCATAAATTTAGGACTTAACTCTTACACCCCGTTTATTTATTTAAATCTCTCTTATAATTGATTAAGCGGTAGTTAAACTTAGAGTTTTTTTTATTCCTTATAAGTTCACCTCAAACTTTTGCTCTGGAATAGCAAAAACTTAAGTATGAGGGTATTTGATGAAATGTAAATATACCTAGTTTTATGTACATTATATCAGTCGTTTTACTTTATTTTTGTCATTTTTACTCATTTTTATTATATCAGTCGTTTTACTTTTGCTCTGGAATAGCAAAGTGTCAAGGATACGGCACTCAGCATCAGGATCCATCACGAACAAAAATAATTGCTGAAAAAGTGCTACACAGCTAAAATGAAAATAGCACGGATCTGCTATCTAAATCAAAAATCAGAAAAGGGCAAAAAGAAATAAGCAAAATAAAAATTCTAATAACAAAAGCAAATAAAAAAAAATGATATGCACAAATGGAAAATGACTTCAATCTATTATCTCCCTCTCCACAAACTCACACGACTGTGTTCCCCGGCAACGGCGCCAAAAACTTGATGCTAAAAAACACGGCAGTGAACCGGTCGCACAAGTAATATAAAATGAGGGTTTTCCCAAGTATCGATCTCACAAGGAACACAGTAAGGTGGAGATAATTTCGAGGAGGACTTGAGATTGAAGTACTTAGGTCGGAGCTAACTAAAAGGGGTTTGGATTGTTGCGATAAAAAGAAAGTAAAAATCTAACAACTACTCCTATGCAACGCCGCTATGCGATGCTTCGCCAGACGGGATGGAAGACTAGTCGGGCCGCTATGCACCGAATCGCTAGGCGGATGGACGAGTAGGCTTGCCGATGAGGTGGTGAGAATGGCGGAATGAGGGTCGTGAGCACCTCTTCGCAACGCACGCCACTAGCAATTGCTAGTGCGACAAAGGTGGATGGTGGTGGATGGAATATGACGCAACTCAAGTAAATAACAAAAACATACAATCACATAGACATAATTGTATAAAAACGTTTTACAAACTAAGCATACTTCATCAATATAAATAAAGCTAAACACCAATATTCAACAAAAAAGCAAGAACAAGTCAAGAGATCGACCGAATCCGAAGCCTTGCTGAGGATTCACGGTTGGAATCGTCGGGTTGTCATTCCACGTCCAAGCTCGGTCCTCAACTGTGTCCGGGATAGAGAAGGGCTGTCACCACCTTCCAATGGCCCGTCTTCTTCGTCTCACGATAGCAGACGAAGTTTGCTAGCTTTCCTTTGATTGATGGCTATGACGTCAAACCCCACTTGAAGCTCACAGATGAAGGAGAAGACCGAGAGGAAGCTCCGGCTTGGATTTGGCGGTGAAAGCTTGCCCGGAGCACCTCCCTATGGTGGAAGATGAAGGGGAACGGCGGAGAAGGCGGAAAACGGCGGAGAAATGTCGAGCTCCGGATCCTCTCTTGAATTAGGGCGAGACCTGCACTATTTATACAAAAGCAGAAATGAACAATGCGCACGATCACAGGCGCACGACCAGTGGTCGTGCGCACTATGTCCTATGCTCGTGCGCACTGGCATGAAATATCAGGAAGAAGAACTGGGATAACGCGCACGAGTAGTGGCGCACGACCAGTGGTCGTGCGCACTAAGTCCAATGATCGTGCGATTACCCCAGACAGGACTCCAGAAAAGAGGAATCAATGCACACGATCAGTGGCGCACGACCGGTGGTCGTGCGCATTATGTCCAGTGGTCGTGCGCTTACCCCAGGCTGATTCTGGAAAACGTAGAGTAGTGCGCACGATCATGGGCGCACGACCAGTGGTCGTGCGCATTAGAGCCCATGATCGTGCGCAGTATTCCTGTTTCACAACCATCCCGGAACACACACACGACCCCTGTACCGAAAGGAAAAACCGATCACTGATATGTGCAGACATTCCAGGCAATCACACAAAGGAGTACAAACTATAAAAGTAACAAAATACACAACCACAGACATAAATGTGCACTTCCTATGGAAATAATGATTAGATGAAATAGGAACGATAAAGAACTAAAAGTGAAGTGCAAATACGTGAAAACTAGCACAGATGAGTCCGAAAACAGGTATATAAAGTGGACTCATCACACCCCCAGACTTAACTGTTTGCGCGTCCCGAGCAAACAAAATCTAAGCAGATAGGGAAAAATACTAGTTAACAAAGAAATTGCGATACGAAGTACCATGCGAAGTCGCATGCTCGCGCGCGTAAAAATATAAAAGAAGAAATTTGTAAGTATACAAAATAGTTTATACTTTTCACAATGCGTATCAACATTTTATTATTACTCAAAAATAGAATCACGGTGAATCATCCGGTCACGCGTAGGGAGAAAGTAGACTAATCGGTAGGCGAGCATTGCCAAAGGTCGAGGCTCCGGATAACCTCCAAAGGAATCCACCAATGTCGGTGACCATATGCTTGCCCTTTCACACTCTCTCCACGGCACTAGTTAGACTCAAGCACGAATCCGCAGGACTTGGAGTATAATATAGGCTTAGGTGAAGGCGGGATATTTAAAGGTAAACAAGACGGACACGCACACCCAAAATAAGATCGCCCGAAAACGTACACAGCTAAACTTAATGGACAAACACGTGCGACGCATCACCAAACCTGGACTTTTGACGGTGCGCGCAAGCCCATAACGAACACAACTCAACCACATTGCACAACTCAGCAATAATAGAAATACAAATACATTTCTTTTTTTTTTTATATTCCACATTGAGAATTTTCTTTTTATTTACTATCATATTTTTTTTTTTTTATCCAAATAGCCAAAACAAAATAGGAAAACACGGCAACACCACAAGCTGCACAAACACCAACAAAACTGCCCACACAAAACGGATATAAACTACAACAAAACAAACTAATCGAGCGATCACATTCAGATGTGCGAGTAGGAAAGGCTATATGGCTATGGTAGCGAGGCGAAGGGATTTCAAAGGAAGGGACATGCTCAACGGGGATAGCAACAGATAGATGTCGGGAATGGTACAAGGCTCAAACGAGACAAAGTGACGGCCCACATCACGCACGCACTTGACTAACCATATACCCATGCTTCAAGAGTAGCTAGGGGCAAGTTCTTAGCCAACGAGAAAGACTATCCGTCCTCCCGACTCGAGCAATATGAACCTAACGGCCGTCTACACACATCCCTAAGCTACCGTCGGATTCACACCGGATTCACCAATTTTTGAGTAGAATAAAAAGTATTTACGCAATTAGAAAAATATAAAACTAAAAGCATACAGAAAAATTAAGTTTACTCAAATTTCTACACGAGACGAGAGCAGTTGACTAGTAGCACAGCAAGGTCAACATTTTACTCCGTCTCACAATCCTATGTCAGCACCATAATTTTCCCAAATCTAACGAAGAAATGAGTTTAACTCGCGGCACAGTAACAGCTAAGCACGCGCTCATGTGGGTGCAGTGGTGTGTGATGCAATGAACTAAGCAAAATAAAACAATAAAGGCTTCTAGTATGCACAAGAAATGTGCACGTGCAATAGGCAACAAATAATGGCTCTCCCCCAGACTTAAACTAAGCAACACAGCAGATGATAGAGAAATTAAGATCATAAAGAGCTAAGGGAAGAGGTTACCCAATGCTCAGCCAGTGAGCATACCAGAAGACGCGTGAAAACCTGAAGCAGGCCCGCCATACGAATAATCACAACCTCGCCAATACAAATTTGCTATGAATACCTGCAGGGGTGAGCTCCGCAAAAACAAAAGAAAAATATACAAAAAAATGCTCAAACTAAAATAAACATGAAAAATAAAAATGCAGGAAAATGAAAGATAAGTACTGGGGTTATTGTCGTCCCAGCACGACTTATTCAGCTATGAAAAGGTTCTAGCTAATGAGCCTATGAAAAGAAAAGTGCACAGGTAACTGTTCCAATATCCGTTTCGGTAACGGGTACCGGTACGGTGATAGAACAGTTACCCCTCTGCCTAAATAATCATACCTGCTCCTCGCAGGCAGAGGAAATAGGAAGTAGGATGTGGAGGAGGCCTGGTCCTCACTCATCTCACCACAAAATAAATCCTTGCCTAGCAAGGTATCGTCTATCACAGGCCCGCAGGAGGCGATGACAACGACATGAGCACAAAGCTCATCGTCATCCCAACGTACCTGTGGAGACTCATCCTGCACAGGCTCAGATAAGGAAGGGGGATCAAGTAATAAAAGAGAAGACGAACTAAAAGAATCAGAAAATGGGAGAGTGATCCCGGTCTCACTCTCAGCACGATCCAAGCAGAGATCCGCTTCTGTTGAAGAGGGGAAGAAATCCGCTGCTCGAGAAAGTGCTTCAAGCTCTGATGATCTGTCCGTATTTTAAAACGATGTCCCAGCAGGTATGACCGCTATAGGGCCACCGCATGAATAACCGCTAGCATCTCCTTTTCATACACCGATAGTCCCAGTGTCCGTTGAGCCAAGGCCTTACTGTAGAAGGCGATCGGCCGTCCCTCCTGCATCAAGACCGCTCCCACTCCCACGCCGGAAACATCCGTCTCCACCACAAACGCCTTAGTGAAATCTGGAAGTGCCAGCACTGGAGTCGTCGTCATCGCCCTCTTCAACGCCTGAAAGGCGGTCTCGGCCTCATCCTGCCACGAGAAAGCATCCTTCTGTAGCAGCTGCGTAAGTGGCCGAGCAATCTTCCCATAATCCCGTACAAAACGCCGGTAGTACCCAGTGAGGCCCAAGAACCCCCTCAGCGCCCGAATGGTCAGAGGCCGTGGCCAAGAAATCATACTCTCGATCTTCCGTGGGTCGGCTTTCACCCCATCCGCTGAAACTAGATGCCCCAAGTACTCCACCTCCTGTTGTCCAAAAGAACACTTGGACCTCTTAGCATAGAGCTTATGTTGCCGAAGAGTGGAGAAGACCTGATCCACATGATGTAAATGATCCTCCCAAGTAGCGCTGTAGATCAGAATGTCATCAAAGAAGATCAAGACGAAGTGTCGCAGGAATGGGCGAAAAATCTCGTTCATATTGGCCTGAAAAGTAGACGGTCCCCCCGTCAATCCATTCGCCATCACTAAGAACTCATAGTGGCCGTCATGAGTCCTGAAAGCCGTCTTATGCACGTCCTCCTCCTTCATAAGAATCTGATAATAGCCGGATCGCAAATCCAGCTTCGTGAATCTAGTCGCCCCACTCAACTCATCCAACAACTCCTCAATCACGGGAATCGGAAACTTGTCCTTCACGGTAACACTGTTTAAGGCACGGTAATCTACGCAGAAACGCCAAGATCCGTCGTTTTTAACCAGAATAATCGGTGCTGAGAAGGAACTGGTACTAGGCCGTATAATGCCGGCAACAAGCATTTCCTTCACACTACGCTCGATCTCTGCCTTCTGCATGTGGGGATACCTGTAAGGACGAGTGTTGGGCGGCTCCGCCCCAGTCTGTAGCACAATCTGGTGATCACGGAACCGTGACGGTGGAAGCGTCCCCGGCTCCTGGAAAATGTCATCATACTCCTCCACTAATGCCCGCATCTGGTCAGGAACCTCCGTCGGTCTATCCTCGTCAGACCTCACCCCCAACAGGACCGTCATCAGACTATTGGACTCCTTAAGCTGCTGTAGGCTGCGAAGGGAGATCTCTTTGACCGGAGAAGATCTGAGCCCCTTCAAACAGAACTGGCGCTCCCCTTGCGAGAACTCCATCGTCATCTGGTCCCAATCAAAAGTCACCCTCCTCAACTGCAGCCACTGCACTCCAAGCACCATATCTGAGCCTCGGATCGGTAAGAGATAGACATCCGTGCACCCCACATAACTCTGCATCCGAAGCTCCATCGCCTTCAACACTCCCTGGCACTGTAGTTTGCTGCCGTTTGCAACCATAACCTGGAACGCCGCTCCTACGTCAATCACGTGCCCCGCCTTTTGTGCCACATCTGGATGAATAAAATTATGAGTACTCCCACTGTCCACCAGAATGGTCATCCTCTCCTGTCGAATCCTCCCCGCCAGCCGCATAGTAAGCGGAGGTGGATTGCACCCTTCCATGGAATGTAGGGACACACCCAACTCCGTCAAGTCGAAGTCCCCCCCAGACTCCAACTCCTCCGGAAACTCGTCCTCCTCAAGCTGCTCCTCCTGATGCAACATAAAGACCTGGACCTTCTGGCACTTGTGTCCTGGCGTAAATTTCTCATCACAATTAAAGCAAAGGCCTTTCTCCTTCCGTGCTTGTAACTCGTTCCAAGACAACCGTGTCACCGTCGGTCGGCCGGCCACTGGAGTCTCTCTCCTGGCCGCGGCCGGTGTAGTAGTATGCCTTGCCATACTGCGGGCTCGTTGCCTATTTAACTTTTCCTCTCGGATGCGCGCCAAGCTGATCGCGTGGTTCAGACTACGGGGCATGTAGGCATGAACCTCATCGCGTAAGTGATCCTTCAGTCCTGATACAAAACAGCTGAGGAGTGTCTTTTCTTCCCACTGAACCCTGTTGGCCAACTTCTCAAACTCCGTCCTGTACTCCATCACTGTACCCTTCTGCCGTAGCTTCTGCAAAAGCGCCTCAAGGTCTTCAAACTCCAAAGGCCCGAACCGAGCCGTGAAGCCTTCCACAAATTCCTCCCACGGAACATACTCTCGTCCCCGCAAGAACCACTGTGTCCACTGGAACGCGTCATCCTCCAGATGGAAGGACGCTAGCTGCACCCACTGAGCCTCTGGCACCTCCTGATAGCTGAAAAACAACTCAGCTTTTTGTACTCACTCCAAAGCGTCGCCCCCACTGTACCGAGGGAAATTCATCCGAGCCAACTTGGGAGCCATGTACGGCCTTTGGCCGCGTTCCCCCGCCATTGGGGCCCCATGACGGAAAGGCCCCCCTTCTCCCCACTGCACCCCTCTTCCAAAGCCTGGTGGTTGCCCTCTTCCTGCCGGTGGGGGTAACAACCCATCCCGACCTTGCCTCCAAGGAGCGTGCTCGGTAAAAGTCCCAGCCCTTCCGTCAACACCAGTTGCGAAGCCGCCACCCCTGCCGGCCATTTCCAGGCTTGCCGGCACAAATCCGGCCCTCCCCGTACTTGCCACGGGCGGTCCAGCCACTCCGAAGCCACCCCCAGCCATGCCAAAGCCACCCAGCCCAAAACCGCCCCCCTGATGGCTCGCTGGTCCCGATCCAAGCCCCACAGGAGCCGCTGATGCCCAGCCGACCCCGCTGGAGCCGCCTGCGACGTTTCCCGCCACTCCGTAGCCCGCCGGGACAAACCCGACCCCCTGCGTGCTCGCCACCCCCGATCCAGCCCAGCCACCGCCAACAACCGCCGATCCGGGCCCCTGCGTGTGCGCTGAAGCCGATCCCGACCAGCCGACGCCGCCCCAGGCCGATCCGGCCCCTCCGTGGTTCGCCGCACCAGATCCAGCCCCCGCCTGGCTCGCAACAGCAGGTCCGAAGCCAGCCTCCCCCGATCCGGCGCTTCCCGCACCCGATCCACCAGGTCCGGGCATTTCCGGCCTATTCCCTGTAGATCTGCCCGGTTCCTCCTCTGCCACCGCCTTGCCCTTCAAGTTTTGCGCTAATAGCGTTATGATATCGTTCAAGCGGTCGTCGATTCGCTCTTCCAACCTTTGAGTGGACGTTTTGACATTTTCTTCGTTGACGGCTACCGAATCGGTAAGCCCCATCAAATTCTCCTCTAGGGTTTCCAAGCGGCCATTCTCCTCTTGCGAACGTGTAGTCACCATGATGGAGGAAGGAATCCTCTGATACCAAATGTTAAACACGAACTAGGGAAGAAGAAGAACTAGAGGAAGAAGATAGAGATTAGGGTTGAAATAAGAGGGAAGGGAAATACCTTGGATAATACTTGCATCCCTCTAAAAGAGAGGGGTCCGGGTATATATAACCCGGGACCCAAGGCCGGCCAACCGAGGGGCCGGCCGACCCCTATGGGGCTGAACCAAATGTGGGTCAGCCCCCTTGAGCCGATCTTTTAAGAAGAGGGGGCTGAACCCATTGGTTCAGCCCCGTTGTTGCCTTGCACGCGCCGTTGCCGCCGCTGGTAATGTTGCCCAAATAGCCTAGCCTCGTCTGGAGGCTTAACACTAACTATGAGGATACTGGAATAGAAAAGAGAGCAAGTTTGGAGGCTTACCAAGATCAAGAGAAAAAATACGGATACTTGCTACGCATGTCAGATTCAAGTTTCCAAGTGAACTCTTCAGACTTGGCGGGTTCGACCAGATATAAAAGATTAGTTTTAGGAAACACATAAATTTCTTCAATTAGCTCAAAATAGAGAGGTAAGACTCGAGAGTTCGAGAGCAGAAAGATCTTTGCACGAAACGAAGTTAGAACATCAAAGAGGAAAAGAAACTGAATGACGATTGAGTATAGACAAAAACTAGTCACCTTAGGGATGAAAGAGTACAAAACAACGCTGAAGTATTTTAGCAGAGCAATTTACAAGAATACTCTCATTTCTCGCTGACACTTAAGAGTTTACTATAAGAGACACTAGAGGACCGAATAAGGGTTGATAAACAAGCAAAACAAAAAAAACTGAATACGAATATCAGGGACTTAAGACAAGAGATTCTAACACGTTTCCTACTGTCAGGTACATAAATTATGTAATAATTACAACATTTTCATTGGACAACTCTAGATAATGATTATGCAAGTGCAACAATGAGATCACGTGTGATGTCAAGCTGATAGTAAAATTCATGTATGTACAATCATTATTGTTGTTCTTAGATTAACACTTGTGCAATGATTTATGATATGCATGCAAATGAATGGATACACATGTCATGTTAAGCGTCCATTTCACTTAACATGTCATGTATATTATTATTCTAATGCCAACCCACTTGAAAATGTTAAAGTACCCATACAATTTAATATTCACAAGCTTTGTATATCATAGTGAAAATTCATATACACAAAATGTTATGTTTGCCTATAATCTCTTAACATTCGTATGCATACTACTCATGCTTATGAGTGAGTGTGTGCGTGTTTCAGCCGCGAATAACAAATAATGACAAGCTGAGTGAAGTAATGATGCATGCATATTTATATTAATGAAATTCAAAATATGTAGAATTTATAAAATACTTTATCTTTAGATGCTCAACTTGGCTCTGAGACCAACTGTCACGACCCGTCTCAACGAAAGTCAGAGTGTGCTTCGGGCGGGTCATGATGCCACAGACATGGGCAGAAAGAAATCCATGTCTGCTAAGACGGAAGCTGAGAATACTGAAAATAGTTTTAAAGTAATTAATTTGAAGGAAAATAATTATTTTTAAGCGGAAGTTTTAAAATATTGTACTAAAAAGTGAAATGCACATGTATTTTTAATAAAACCCATAGTACAAGTCATTGATACAGATTTCATGCAATGAGGATTCCCACAAATATGAACATGCAACATATCTTATTCCAGCACATAATTTATTTAGCTTAACTGTTGTCCATGATTTGCTGATCATATTTATTACATAAAAATATCTGACAGTAAAGAAAATGAAACATAAACATAGAACCTGCAACTTAATTCAGATCGGGCTCGAGGACCTGGCGGCGCTGACACGAATGCCATGACAATTCCAAAATAAGAGGGAAAAAACTCAGAACTTTGAAATAAACAGAGTGAGTAAAATAAAGTACAAAACAGTAAGATAAGCAAAAATGTACGAGTACCAGTTTTAAATGAAGCAAAACTAACAAGACAGACAAGTAAAATGACCAAATAGAAATAACTTGAATTAAGCTTACTACAGAGCATAACATATAATTGATCATATAATATCATAAGCTGTAATCAATGAAGTGCGTATGTGTTTATGGGGGGGGGGAGTGTACATGGTTCACACTCAGGGTCAGACGCAAGTCTTATTGCACATGTTCCTGCTTGTCGTGACCATGCAAGCAGAGAGTAACCCCAACTGACCGTTACCTTTCAAAATTGCTTATTACATTAATGAATTGCAGGATTCATATTTTAACAATTGTAATAGAAACGAGTTCACATTAAAGGGCAAACTTCAGATCATGAAACAAATTTACATAATTCTTGCAATTAGGCAGACATAAGAAACAAGATTTGATGACATTGAAGAAAGCCGACCTAGTCTTTCTCGATCAATGATTCCTTCAAGAAGTGATTTGACAGATCTTATTCCTAGTTCCACGAGAGTTTTTAGATATTGTCGGATCAAGTTTTCAAATCAAGCTTTCAAGATTAACTTCAAGTCTTCTCCTTCTACAAGACCTTCAAGTTTTCATTCCAAGAAAGAAGATGAACATTCTCAAATCTGAAGAAGTAGATTGGTTTCAATCTAAAGTGTTGTATAAATTTATTTTGTACTACTGTGGGAAGTTTATTTTCCGAGTTGTAGATCCTTGTGCTACGATCGAGCTGTAGGAGAGTTTGTTCTCCGAGTTGTAGGAGAGGTTGTTCTCCGAGAAGTAGGAGTGGTGACTCCGAGTTGTAAGATTTGTTTAAATCTGAGAAAGGTGAGGTAGCCAAATCTAGCCCTTTGTTGTAGATAGGCGAGGCGGATCAGTGGACGTACCCAAATCAGGGAACCACTATAAATTCATATGTTGTATTGTGTTTATTCCATGTGCTCGCTCATAATAATTTTTAATCCACTTTTAAATGCAGAACTCACTTATTCACTGCCCCACTAGGTGATTTAGGTAGGCAACAAGATACTTTCAATTGGTATCAGAGGATGTTGGTCAGTATAAGGTTAACACCTTGAACAAGATCTCCATCTAGTTGTCAGAGCACGAGATTTCTACTATGGATAAATGCAAGGACATGTCCTTTATGAAGCTTCTAGTGTGCACAAAGGAGAACTTTCCTATGCGGAAGAAAAGAGTCAGATTCTTTATGGAAGCGGTTGATCCCAGGATCTTTCAGATTGTAGAAGAAGGACCTCACATTCCTACTCAACCATCTGCTTTGAATCCAACCATGATGATTCCTAAAAAGTTGATGGACTTAACTAAAGATGAGATTGTGCTCGTCTCCTTGGACAAGAAGGCCAAAAATATCATTGCAAGTGCAGTGGATGACTCAATGTTTCAAAACTTTTTCCACTACAAATCTATCAAGGCTATGTGGATCTCACTGGTTGTTCTGATGGACGGTACTGAAGAAGTAAGAGATGATCGAAGATCTTTACTTAATCAGGAGTACGAGGCCATCAAGAAAGACCCGAAGGATACCATTGCTAACAGTTATGAAAACTTTTCAAGATCGTCAATGATCTGAGAAACTATGGCCGGGCATTCACTAATGGTGAACTGAATGATAAATTCATAAGATCCCTGATGAAAGAATGAGACACTAAGGTATTGGCCATTAGAGATATTGGAAAACTGCTCGACACTGATCCTCAAAATCTATTCGGGAAGCTCCTATCTTATGAACTGCAGATGAATACACGGAAGAAAGAGGAACAAAACAGCAAGAATTCAAGCAAATAGAAGTCTATAACACTAAAAGACGAAGGGTCAAAGAAATTTTAAGCTGTGTCACCGGTAAGGACACAAGCTTCTGATGTTCAAGAAGATTTTGAGCCCAGTACCTCAAGCTCTGAATTGTCTGATGGAGAGTTCTCGCTGATCTCTAAGCAATTCAAAAGAATGATTAGTAAAAGGAGGCAAATGAAAAATCAGTCCTCCACATTTGACTACAGAAGGTCACATCGTATAGTGATTGCTCTAAGAAAAGCTACAACAAAGATGACAGGTACAAATATAAATCAGACAAACATTCTTCTTCTGACATCATTTGTTATTGTTGTAATAAGCCGAGACATGTGATCGCGGAGTGTCCTTACAAAAAGAAGAAAGGATCCAATAAAGAAGAGAAGAGACCCTTAAAGGGTAAGAGGAAGGAAGAAAAGAGCTTTGTCGTGAAGAAGTCTAAGACTCTTAGCGACAGTGACTCAAGCGAGTCAAGCTCAAATAATTAAGAAGCCTACTTCAGGCTCATGGCACACTCAAGTAAGGAAATAGGCGACTCTCAATACAACAGGAAGGTAAACTGTAACGCCATGCTATCAGAATCAGAAACATCATCTAGTGGTCTTGAAGATACTCTTTTGAGGAAGATGATTCTGACTTGATGGCTCAGCATCAAGTACTATTGAAAGCTTTTGACAAATGTCATTAGGTGGTAAAAAGCAATCAAAAGAGATTGCCTCTCTCAAGGCAGTGGAATCAAGTCTGAGCGAGGAAATTGTGGAATTGACTCCTCTCAAAGATGAAGTTCACACCTTGAAAGAGGAATTAAAATGCTCGACTAAGCTACTAAGTTAGAAGGATAAATTATTAGATGAATTAGAAGAAAAGCTTTTGGTTGAGAGGAAACTTGTTGAATGCTACTCCAAGCCAAAGAATGTACTTCCACTCATCGATGAATTTTTTGCCCCCAAGATGGGTAGTGGTCTAGGGCATATAGCTGAAGAAGGTAAGGCTGCTAAGAGAGCAGCTACCAAAGGCAAAAGGGAAGGAACCTAAAAGTCAACCATCTTTTAAGAAGGTAAATTTTATCACAAATCAATATGACTTTGAGACGTCCTATAGTCAGTTTGCTAGGCCTACTTATGTGAAGCCTAAAAAGAACTACCAAGGATGGACCCATACCCGAGACTTTGGTACAAGTTCTTTCAAGGCACCTTATAAAAAGATAACTCTTAAAGACTATGGTCCCTACGTTCATGGACCAAGTATCAAGAAAGCACCCAAAGCCAAAACAATTATTCCTAAGGCTTAGGAGACAATGAAGCCTTGTGTGCTGCTGCAATCATGAGTCTTCCACCTCCAAGTCTGTAGCAACTTCTAGAACTCCAATTTAGAAGGTAAAGCAGGAATATAAAAGAAGGTATAATAGGTTTGACTGTTGGTGCTGCAGCAAGATTTGTCACTTTGTCGGGGATTGTTGGTTTATCTAGTTAAATACGATACTCCACGAGTTAACATTGTGAGACCGACCACTCGAAATGTTAATATTACTAATGGTGTTAAGCTAACCAGAAGCCAAGGACCCAAATCAGTTTGAGTTCCTAAGGATAAATGATTTATGAATGCAAGTATGTATAAAGGCCAACAAAACTCCTATTTGATATTTGGACAGTGGATGCTCTCGACATATAACCGAGACAAGAAGCCAACTTCTAGAATATACCACAGTCGAGGATAGTCCAAAAATCATATTTGGCGATTCAGACAGGGAAATCACTAAAGCCTACAGTATGATCTCCAATGGCATCGTCTCTTTCACAGACGTGGCTTATGTTAAAGGATTACAACATAATCTCATAAGCATAAGTCAATTATGAGATAAAGGTTATATTGTTGAGTTCTATAAGAACAAGTGTCTGATAAAATCGTCTGCCGATTTTGAGACAGTCTTAACAGGCTCTCAGAGTAGAAATATTTTATGTTTAAATTTTTTGTGTTTAGACACTTCTACTGTTGGTACTACCATTGTGATCTGGAAGTGATCAAGTACGTAGCCTCACTGGCAACATAGTATGACCCTATCAGGGTCGCACAAAAGAATGTTTGGAGAAATTGGGAGATTGACTTAGTATGATTTGCTCATATGATGAGTGGAAAAGACTTAGAACAACCAGGCCTTGGAAAGCATCGAGTGAGTTGAGACCACTTAACATATTCGTCGAGTCAAGTGTTGACTCGTCGAATGATGGCATTGAGTGTGTTGAGTTTATGAAAGTGTTCAGTTGTCTACCTAAATCACCTAGAGGGGGTTGAATAGGTGAGTTGTGCGTCTTTTTGTGGAATAAAAATTTAGAGATCTATGCACATGTTTATCAACCAAGAAATCACAGATGACAAAAAATTTATAGTGATTCCCCAACCTTGGGTAGATCCACTTTCCCTCACCGAACTAGCAAATCACTAGACTCGGCTACTCCACTATCTCGGATTGAAAACCAATCATACGCCTCGGAACAAAGTTCCTACAATCTCGATCCACAATACGGATCTACACTCGTAAGATAAAAACTTCCTACAACTCAGAGACAAAAAGCTCCTACACTCGGAAATAAATCTCCTACAAGAATATAATTGAGAATATATGAAAATACAAACAGTAATTTTCAGATCTGGAAAATCTCGGCCTGCATCTTCTTCTTCTTTGATATTTGCGTCTCTTTCAGAAAAGTTGAAGAAGAATCTCGGCAAGAACTAGATTTGAAATTTCTTGGATTTGCACGATTTGAGAGATGACGAGGAATGAAAAGCAATCTCAATCTGTGAATCTTTTTGATCTGAATCTCTGGAATCGAAAGCCCTAGTAACTTGCACGAAGAAGATCGGCGACGGAGGCTTCCATTTTTAGACAAAGAGAATAAGATTCAGAAATTCTTAGAATAAAGCTTGACAGCACTTAGGGTTTGTCGGTTTTGACAAGACCTTATGTAATATCTCCCTAACGGTCATAATTATCATTAATGATGTACACGTGGATGAATCACGTCACGACATTTGAAATTCCCGTCAAATCTGGACTTAGCAATTTTCTGGAAAAGACTAACTGAATTACTCGAGTATACAATTACCTACTCGAGTACTTAATAAGGTTACTCGAGAGAGTAGAATGAGACTACTCGAGTAGATGACTTGGAGAGAATCCAGAAATAATGAGTAACTACTCGAGTACACAAAGACTTACTCGTGTGTTAATATAGTTACTCGAGACGTGGAGTTGAATCACTCGAGTACAAGAAGTATTACTCAAGAGAATAGAAATTTAACTACTCGAGAGGTAGAAGGAATACTCGAGTCAAAGACTTAGAATAATTTTTGAGAGAAGAAAATGGGATACTCGTGTACTGGAACTGGACTACTTGAGAGGAGATAAACTACTCGAGTATATGAATATTACTACTCAAGTAATGGACTTAGAAAAATTCTGATGGATGAAAATCTTATCACTCGAGTATTAAACCTGGACTACTGGAGTAGTAGATAGACTACTCGAGTACATGAACTTGACTACTCGAGTGAAGTAAAACAACTAGAAATCCTGTCTTCTATAACTCGAGACAAAAGACTAATCTACTCGAGTACTAATATGACTACTCGAGTAAATGACTTAGAAAATTTTTCAGAGTGGAAATTCTGTTAACTCGAGAGTAAGAGAGGATCTACTCGAGTAATTGACTTGGCTACTCGAGAGCTATATTTTGACTACTCGAGAGCTAATTTACTTACTCAAGTACAGATAGACTTACTCGAGTATAAAATAAGTATTCAACTCGAGTATATAAAATACTACTCGAGTGAAAGACTTAGAAAATATTTCTTCAACAGAATTTTCTCTTCTTCAATAAATTCAGCAACATTTCTTTCTCCAATCAGTCCTAGTACTTGAAAATGAAGTGTATCCTAATAGAGAGGCTACACATGAGTCAACACCATGGATCACACTGTTGGGTCCGGCGTTCCTTCACTTGACCCGTGACGCTCTTCTACTTATTTAAGAAATTAAGTAGCACCCTTTCCAACTGTCCGGGCTTTTGGAACAGTTGGTTATGCACTTGATCCTTCAATTGATACCAATTGAAGGATCAAGCGCATAACCAACTTTTCCAAAAGCCCGGACTTTTGGAATAGTTGGTTATGCGCTTGATCCTTCAATTGGTATCAAAGCAGGTCACGAGTTCAAGACCTGGGGGGGGGGGGGGGGCGCTATTAAATCCTGATTTTCCCTTCTACCTGTATGAGTCCGGCGGGTCAGGCAACCGTGGACAAGTGGTAACCCCACCTCTGAGACATGTGGGCCATGTGGTAACTCCACCTCTGAGCCGACGGGTTGTGCTGTATGCCGGGGGGGGGGGGGGATTGTTGGGTCCTGCGTTCCTTCACTTTACCCATGGCGCTCTTATACTTATTTAAGAAATTAAGTAGCACCCTTTCCAACAGTATGGGCTTTTAGAACAGTTGGTTATGCGCTTGATCCTTCACACACAATGAGGGATTACATTGTATGGTCCTGTGTTTGGTGACCAATTGTAGACTGACATTGGTCTACACTTGTCAATTTAGTCCTGCAAACACATAACTCAAACAAGACATCAAATACAACTTAATTCATCTTAGTTCAAGGGTGACTTCATCAAATCTGGGTTGTTGTGGATACAATACCTAACAGTTTACTTAATGATTCATCGAGTCAAAGAGTTGATTTGTCAACTATGACACTTAAGCATTGAGTGTGTTGAGTATACTCGACGATTCATTGAGTCAAGGAGTTGATTCGACGAATCTGAGTCTCAGACATTGAGTGTGTTGAGTCCACTCAACACCTTCATTGAGTTAAAGATTGACTCGACGAATCTGCCACTTAGGCGTTGAGTGCGTTGAGTGCACTCAATGCCTTCATTGAGTCAAGTGTTGATTCGATGGGTTTGGAGCTGAGAGCATTTAGGTGTTGAGTTCACTCAATTCCATTCATCGAATATCATATGGATACTCGATAATTCGTCGAGTATAGTTTGTATACTCGACGATTCATCGTATATGTCATTGATACTCGACAATTCGTCGAGACAAGGGTTGTCTGGTCGAAAACAGTGGATTCTAAGTCCTGGGTCTGCGAATAGTGATGGGAGCAATTCTATTTATTCCTTGGGTATAAATAGAAGGTTTTAGGGTTTCAAAGTAAATGTTCATTCTGTATAAGCACAAGAGCGACACTGTGCAAAAGACACGAGACCTAAAAGCCGATGGAAGTCATTCTGCCCACCGCCGATCCCGCCGCCGCCGCTTAGCTTGATTCCGATGAGTGTTGTCGTCGTCTCTTCTGCAACAGACCTAGCAGTCTGTGAAGATGCAGAGCTTTCTCTCCCATCCTAGATCTTATGCAACAAGAATTTGTAGGTTCTCCTGTTCGTGTGGACTTCCTATAGAGGTGCGGACAATATTCTGTAATGGGAACTGTAGCCGCAAAGTGGTTGGCTGATCTTTTGGAGCATCTAGGTTAAGTATAGACTCAATCCAACAAAGGTAATTTATTTTATTTTACTTCCTTTACTTCTTGGTTAATGTTCATCGCTAGATCCGAACTCCTTTTGGTTTTCTTGTTCCTTATTTCCGCTACACACAACTGTTGTGACTTCCTAGCAAAACCCAACATCTACACCAGTGTGCTTTTTCACAAAAGATAGTGCATCTCTCTATGACCAATGACACAAGAGATTAACACATATTAATTTTAAAACTATAAGTATGATATTTTCTCAAAACTTAGTATGCGATGCTCCCAACATTAAGTGCCTTAAATAGAGTTCATGTCATGCATGCCAAATGGATATGCAGACAAGGGCTGCCTTTAAGGGCATTGTTGAAAAAGATTCTTCAAGATGTTTATATCTCCATCATATGGACTTATTCGGTTCTATGCCAATTCATAGTTTAAGAGGTAAAGTTTATACGTTAGTTACCGTTGATGACTACTATCATTTTACTTGGGTGTTCTATCTGTAACACAAGTCAGACACCTTCGAAGCTTTCACGAATTTCGTCAAGTAAATTCAAAATGAATTGAATTGCTCAGTGGTCAAAATCAGCAGTGATAACGAAACCGAATTTGAGTCTAGGGCCATGACAAATTTTTGTGCAAGTCAAGGTATCTTTCATGAGTTTTCTTCCCCGCATACTCCACAATAAAATTGTTTGTCGAGAGAAGTAACTATGTTTAATTACTCTTCACTACCAGAGTACTTTTGGGCATAAGCCTTCAACACAACTTTCCACATGCAAAAAAGAACATTATTCAACAAAAGCCATCGTAAGACACCTGATGAACTATTGAAGGGCAGAAAACCGATTGTGTCGTACTTTAGGATCTTTGGCAGCAAAGACTTCGTACTTAACAATGGTAAGTATTATCGTACGAAGTTTAGTGAAAAATATTTTGAAGGTATTTTCATAGGCTATAATATCCATAATAAGACATATAAGATTTTCAATAAGAAAACCATGGTTATAGAAGAGTTTTTAATGTTGTATTTGATGAGACAATTATGGTTCACAGCAGCTAGTCTAGTGTTGTTGATGTAGATGCCGGTGCCAGGATAAACGAGCTAAACTTGGAAGAAGTAATTAAAGAAGATGTTTCAAATTCAGTCAAAGTTGTTAATCCCAGCATGGTTGGAGAAAAAATTCAAAATGAAGTTCTCCCTCCAACTGTTGAAGGTGCATCGGGTGTGGCAGAACCTCCTGGTGGGATGAGAAGGAATCTACTGATCAGACACTGAAGAGATCACCCTATAGATCTGATCATTGGAGATCCAAGTGATAGAATAAGAACCAGAAGAGGTACAACTAATGAAGTTTTGCATCTTAGTTTTCTCTCCTAGGTTGAGTCGAAGAAATTTGAAGAAGCAAACAATGATGCTTCTTAGATAATGGTTATGCAAGAGGAACTCTACCAGTTTGAAAGTTGCAAAGTTTGGGGGCTGGTTCCTAGGCCCAAAGGAGAGAACGTTATTGGAACTAAGTGGATATTCAGAAACAAGCTGGATGAAAATGGAGTGATCATAAAGAATAAAGCCAGGCTTGTAGCATAGGGATACAAACAAGAAGAAGAGATC
This sequence comes from Platanthera guangdongensis, assembly GCA_039583875.1. Classification (NCBI taxonomy): domain Eukaryota; kingdom Viridiplantae; phylum Streptophyta; class Magnoliopsida; order Asparagales; family Orchidaceae; genus Platanthera; species Platanthera guangdongensis. The sequence continues at coordinate 105,886,748 of CM077151.1, forward strand.
AAGTTCAATCAAACTTTTTCTCCAATGGCAAGACTCGAAGTAATTAGGTCGTTTCTTGCTTATGCTGCTCACAAAGGTTTCAAAGTCTATCAAATGGACATGAAGTCAACATTCCTCAACGATAATTTAAAAGAGGAAGTATACGTAGCTCAACCTCCATGTTTTTGTCAACTCAACTCTCCCTGAACATGTTTATTTTCTAAATAAAGCTTTATATTTTTTAAAAAAGCTCCCCGATCTTGGTATGAGACACTATCTAACTTTCTACTTGTAAACAAGTTCATAAGGGGAAGATAGATATGACATTATTTCTTAGGAAAGTTAACGACAAGATCTTGCAAGTACAAATTTATGTCGATGACATTATCTTTGAATCTACAAATGACCACCATTGCAAGAATTTTTCTAAACTTATGCAAGAGAAGTTTGAAATGAGTAGTATAGGTGAGCTGAAGTATTTTTAGGAATTCAAGTGAAGTAATTTGACGATGGAATTTTCATCTCTCAATCGAAGTTCACCAATGAGTTAATTAAGAAATTCAGAATGGAGAGTGCAATCTCTATGAGGAATCTAATGGGTTCAGCTATGTCTCTAGATAAGGATGAGAAAGTGAAACCTTTTGATGAAACCAAGTACAAAAGCATAATTGAATCCCTGCTCTACCTTACTGCTAGTAGGCCAGACGTAATATTTTCAACATGCGTATGTGCTAGATTTCAGGTGAACACTGTGAAATCTCATTACGTCGCTGCAAAGAGGATTCTGAGATACCTTAAGGGTATACCAAATTTTGGCTTATGGCACCCAAAAAGTAATGACTGCGAGCTAATTATCTTTTCAAATGCTGATTTTGCAGGTAGCAAGGATGACATGAAAAGCACTTCCGGAACCTGTCAGTTCCTAGAAAGAAGGTTGATCTCTTGGAGAAACAAGAAATAGAATTGTGTGGCAATATCAATTGTCGAGTCAGAGTACATCTCTGCAGGCAATTGTTGCGCACAACTTCTATAGATAATGAAACAGCTTGAAGATTACAACATGAAGCTAAAGGAGATTCAAATGTTTTGCGACTCCTCTAGTGCGATTACGATTCTTAATAATCTAGTCTCTCATAGACAGACAAAACACATCGAGATAAGATACCATTTCATCCGAGAGCTTGTGGAGAATGGGGACATCAATCTCAGTTATGTCATAACGGATAAACAAGTCACAAAAATTTTCACGAAACCACTGGATGAGGCCAAGTTCTCTTTCTTCAAAATGGAACTTGGTATGCTCAACAAGGACTCATGAAGATGGTCAAGGTGATGGAAATGACGGCCTTCAACATGATGACGATGGTACCAGCACGCTTATAGATGATGGTGCCTCTCCAATCAAAGACGTGCGTCGCCGCACAACCATTTTGATAAACGCCATAGCCGTTACTATAACACCCCCAAATCCCAATTTGGGTTAAGGTTGGGTGACACGACCTGGGACACGGGCGTGTCCTAGGGCTTGTCATGCTCGGGTCGAGTAGTTGGGTGCGTGGTCGACGAAATTCAGTCGACGAAGTTTTGGAGGGAACACACGGCCTGTGACACGGGCATGTCATAGGGCGTGTGCTTTACGGGTTTTAGCCAGGAGTGCAGGTGTTGATTGACACAGGTGTGTATTGGGGTACACGGCCTGTGACACGGGCGTGTCGCATGGCCGTATCCCGCTCGGGTGAGTTGATGTTGTGCTATACGAGGTACACAGCTGCCTGACACGGGCGTGTACGGTGTGACACGAGCATGCCACACAACCGTGTACTGCTCTGGCTTGAGTCGGTTGTGTGCCGCTTAAGGGACACGACCTGTGACACGGGCATGTCACGGGGCGTGTCAGGCCGTATTCAGCCTTTTTTGGGCAAATCAGGGCCGTTCGTTTTCCTTATCCTGGATCCAAGGGCCCAAGCTTTTCCCTGCTGAGATATGGCCGAGAAATCGGGGGGGGGGAGAAGCTTATTCACGCCATTCTTCTTCTTCTTCTCATTCTCAAAGAGAGAGAAAGGGAGAGCAAGGGAGCAAGGAAGGGAAAGGGCAAACTAGCTGCTGGAGGAGCTGCGGAGTGCGGAAGTAAGATCCGAGTTTGGATTCGCGAAGGCAAAGCCGAGGCGGTGATTTCCATCCGACTAGTTCATGGCTCCAAAACGGTCTGCAAGAGTAACGATCTCCTTCTTGGACATCGAAGTCCTTTCTTTATGCATATGCATGGAATCCTCCACCAAGAGGTGGACATCGTAGGTGATTCCTTAGTTAAGTCTGCATCTTGAGTCGGAAGTATGAAGTACGACATAGGCATGCTGTGTGAAGCCCATCTGGACAATTAGTCTGGATTGGTGATGATTATGGGTAAATTGGAGAAGACTCCGTGTATTTGATAACTGTGTATGCTTTGTAAGTATGGATGGTTTATATGGATGTATGGGTGTATGGATCTTGGATTCTTTGCTTAAGCTGCTTGTGATGTGAGCGCTGTGAGCGCTAATTGCTCTGGGAGAGCGAAAAGCTGCGACTAATCAGGAGGGAAGGCCGACCCACGTCTAGTGGTGCGCTACTGACGGTTTGAGCACGGGAAAGGCTAACCTACCCCTAGTTGTTTTGGGAGGTCAATTGGTGACAATGTTTGGGAGGACGCGAGGCAGACCCTACTTGCTGCACCACAGTTGTGGGTCGATCTATTAATGCTCAAATTTGCCGTGAGGTTATCACCTCTGAGTGGTTTGGGCGGAATGCTCCCAGTCTGCGGGTTGGGGTGACTAGGATCGGCCAGCCAACAAGTTAATAATTCTCTGATTGGTGGTGTTGCCACGGAGTCTGGTACACCGTAAGGTACCCTGAGTGCATGGAGCGTCTGGTTGAGACCGGCGTTTGTGATTTTGTTGTTCCTGAGCGCAGTTGTTGTGATTGATAGTTATTATGCTTCCAATGGATACATGGAAGGAACTACTACCCCGGGTAAGGGGTATGGTCGTTATGATTGATCAACTAATGCTGACCATTACTTTATTTACCGCTCTTGGGGTGGATGTCTCATTGCAGGTGTTGATGGTGAATTTAATTGAGCGGACTAAAGGCTTGCTGCAAAAAAGCCCTCGAAGGCCGTGCGAAGAATGTTTGGATTTCATGTTTGGCCGGCCTGTGTGTCGATGTATGAAATTGTATATATTTATAAAGAGTAACCTGTAAGGCCTGAAGGCCGTGAGCGTGTGTGTGTTGTAGACATTCCTGGTTTCTATATATAAATGTGATGTTTATATATTTGGTGGACATTCGCTGTGATGAGTTCATATAACTTAAAAAAGCTGCGCTAGAATGCATGGAATCCTCCACCAAGAGGTGGACAGTATAGGTGATCCCTTGGTTAAGTCTGCATCTAGAGCCGGAAGTGTGAAGTACAACATAGGTATGCTGTGTGAAGCCCATCTGGACAATTTGTCAGTATTGGTGATGATTATGGGTACATCGGAGAAGACTCCGTGTATTTGATAACTGTGTATGCTTTGTAAGTATGGATGGTTTGTATGGATGTATGGATATTGGATGCTTTGCTTAAGCTCCTTGTGGTGTGAGCGCTGTGAGTGATAATTGCCATGGGAAAGCGAAAAGCTGCGGCTAATCAGGAGGGAAGGCCGACCCGCGTCTAGTGGTGCGATACTGACAGTTTGAGCACAGGAAAGGCTAACCTGCCCCTGGTTGTTTTGGGAGGTCGATTGGTGACAATGTTTGGGAGGACTCGAGGCAGACCCTACTTGCTGCACCACAGTTGTGGGTCGATCTATTAATGCTCAAATTTGCCGAGAGGTTATCACATCTGAGTGGTTTGGGCGGAATGATCCCAGTCTGCGGGTTGGGGTGACTAGGACCGGCCAACCAACAAGTTAATAATTCTCTGATCGGTGGTGTTGCCACAGAGTCTGGTACACCGTAAGGTGCCCTAAGTACACGGAGCGTCTGGTTAAGACCGGCGTTTGTGATTTTGTTGTGCCTGAGCGCACTTGTTGTGATTGATAACTATTATGCTTGCAATGCATACAGGGAAGGAACCAGCCCCGGGTAAGGGGTGAGGTCGTTATAATTGGTCAGCTAATGCTGACCGTTACTTTGTTTACCGCTCTTGGGGTGGATGTCTCATTGCAGGTGTTGATGGTGAATTGAATTGAGAGGACTAAAGGCTTGCTGCAAAAAGGTAGATCGTTTCTCTAAAATGGCCTATTTCATTGCGTGTAATAAGACCAGTGACGCGTCACATATGGCGAAACTATTCTTTAAAAAAGTTGTTGGGCATCAGGGTGTTCCTAAGACAATAGTGACCGATAGGGACGTAAAATTTACTAGCTATTTATGGTAGATCCTTTGGAAAATTATGGGCACCAAACTTTTGTTTTCTTCGGCCTACCATCCATAGACGGATGGACAAATGGAAGTGGTAAACAGAAGTTTGGGTAATTTACTTCGTTGTCTTATGGGTGACCACAAGGGTACATGAGACCTAATCCTTCCCCATGCTTAGCTAGCTTATAATATTTCAAAAATAGGTCCACGGGTCTGTCATCAAATGAAATCATGCATGGATATAAAGCACCAGTGCCACTTGACTTGATTCTGTTGCCTCCATCTTATAAGTCAAGTCAATTCATATAAGAGTTTGCCTCTCATGTCCACAAGTTGCATAAGCACATTAAAGACACGTTAGCAACACAATATGCGACTAATCAATCTCAAGCTAACGTACATAAGAGGGCGTCTCACTTTAAAATTGACGATTTAGTCATGGTGCGTCTCATCCCTGAACGGTTGCCTTCGGGCACCATAAAAAAGTTAGCGAATCGGCGAGATGACCCATTTTGAATCTTAAAGAAATTAGGAGAAAACACATTTCTATTAGAGCTAACCACTGATTGGGGAATTTCCCCTATTTTCAATTTTTCAGATTTAATGGCTTATGTTTCTCCACCACTTGAATTATTTGCCTGTCCGTTTGAGTCCACCAAAATTTTTAATGGGTTTAGGGGTGAGCTTGTTCCTGGATCGCCCTCTACACCGGTCTCTACTGGAGGTACGTTGAATGTTGATGCAGGAACTTTTTCTCCTTCTTTGATTAACGCTTTTCCAAGTTTCCCCAGGGCCACCTTTTTGCCAGACAGGATTCTCCTAGATGAGGTGCTCTCCTCTCCACGTGGTGACATTCACCGCTACTTGATTCGATGGCGTGATCATCCAGCTTCTGATGATTCGTGGCTTCCTGAAGTGGAGGTCGCTCTTTTGGATGATGCTCTTCTACAACAGTACATTCAAGCCAACTCCTCGGTGACGAGTACTTTTGAGCAGGGGAGGATTGATGGAAACGACGACCCTCAATAGGATGAGGATGGTACCGACACGGTTACGGATGATGGTGCCTCTCCAATCAAAGACGCGCGTCGCCACAACAACCATTTTGATAAACGCCAACGCCGTTACAACCTCCTCTCGCGGCGCCATAATAATTAATTAATACATATAAATATTCTATTATAAGTATTAATTAATTATTTCCATGTTTGTTTTTTTATTAAAATTTGTTTGTTTGGACAATATTTATTTTTTCATGCTTTGTGGGCTGCATGTAGCCATTTAGTTGTGAGCCTATAAATAGGCTATTATGTAGAAGGATTTGGGATATTGATGAATGAATTGAAGAAAACCTAAATTTAACTTGAAATTTCCTCCTTCCCTCCTCCTAGCCGCCGACCCCCTCTCTCTCTCCCTCCTTGTGGAATTCGGCCACATCTCCCCACCTCTCTCCTCTCTTCTCCTCCACGAAATCCCTTCTCTCCACTACGACAAACAAAGCAAGGAACTCCTCCCCTTGAAGAGTTCGGCCATAAGGGTTCTCCCTTCCCATGGTTCGGCTCTCCCCCAAAACCCCCTCCTTGGTGATCTCGACCAAAGACAACAACTCCGACCACGACGAACCTTTATCGACGTGAAGCAAGGAAGGCGGACAAGTTTTCTCTCCATCCGGCGTGGCTCCGATGGAACCAGTGAAGGGTGATCACGAATTGCGTAGATCTAATTCCATGATATATTTCCGAGTGTGGTAACAAAATTTCTACAACCTTGATAAATATTTTTCCCTCTAGATAATTTCTGTGGTGAAAAACTTTGGCGTGAAATTTTGATAGCATTGAAATCATCATCATTTTCTTGAACGATTTGTTTTTATTTTAATTTTATTTAAGTTCGAGAGGTTTGACGAACATCGTCTACTTTTTGTTGGAAGAGATCTAACTTTTTTGAATCGAAATTTTTGGTAGATCTCTTTTGGTACAACCTTCGCTCGATCGGACCGGGTAGGTCCTTTTAGCCGGAAAGAATATTGGCCTATAGCCTATTATTCGATCCTAAATGGTTTGGATACCCATACGTTGGATTCTAATTGAAATAATTGCTTGCGTGTGTGCTGCACTGAAATATGTGCGAGTGTAGAATTGGAACGTTTAAGAACAATTCAGTGTCTTTTGTCGATTGCGGTTTCATCAAGGGACGTAGCCTGCATCATAAGGATTCAGACTTAGTCTATTTGATCAAGGAATTTTTCATCTCAGAAAGTTCAGAAATCCCTAAGGAATATTGGTCATATATCACTCGTGGAATATCAACGAATTTGTCAAGATTAGATGAGTTATTTCGACGAATGACACTTCTCACCCATGGCATTTCGACGAATCGTCCAGGTTTACTCATGGAATTTCGACGATTATAACTTCAACTCATTTTATATCCATTTATTGGATTTGAAAAGTCAATTTAGGAAAAGGTACGTGCTTCTCTCTCATGTTTAAAATATTAATTTTATATTAAATAGTCAAGTATTGGGCAAACAGACTTCACATTCGTCGAAATCAATCCAGAAATCAGCGCACTGTTCATCTTCCGCGAACGGACTGTATCGATGATTCGTCTTCCTCATTTCTCGATCGGTCTCCATGGCTCCAAGAGGTACAAGAAACCTTCTAGTTGGGGGAGAACTTGTTCGCACGGGATTTTCTACCGCCTTCAATGAATTTCGTAATGTCATTTTGATGCTTGTGGTAGTCAGACTTTTCTTCATTCTAAAACACCCGTGCAAGGTCTTGGATATAGATGTCTTGGACTTCTTTCAACATGAAAATCTTCGCCATGAGGATATGGTCATCAAGAGTAAGGTCTGGAATCTGTCTATCAAAGTGAAGGCCACCCTCCTCACTTGATTCTTGAGGCTTCCAACTGTTTAAGAGGCCGAACCTGTTGAAGATAGTGATTTCACTAGAAATCTGCTATTCTGTGGTTTGCCTAGAGGAATTACAACCATCAAAAGAAAAGCTATAAATGACAACGGAGAACTACTATATGATGTCATCGGAAAAGTCCTATGCAAAGTTGGCTCCCATGACTACCTCTCCAACGATATGTTCCAGCTCCTTGACGCAATCATCTGCAGGAAGAGAATAGATAGTGGAGTAGTAGTATTTTGTAAGATCAAAGACAGTCTGCGTACTCCAAATTTTGGAAGGATAGTCAGTCTGTATCTAAACCAGCTGGACTGGAACACGTTTGACATGATAGCAGGTGTGCCAATCCATCACATGAAGAGGATTGACTCATCGATTGTCACCAGATAGGAAAGGAGAATCCCCAGGCAGGGTGGACTAAGAGAATTGGCTGAGGAAGAGGAATAAGTTGTTCCTGAGGTTAGGACTTCTACTCCTACTCCCCATGAGACTCCTGAAAGATCTGGTGTAGGAGTTGAGGGGGAGTCAGTTTCTACGCTAGTGACTCTTGATATTCCAGTGCCCCCACTATTCCCACTTCTACTAAGCCAGTTTCTTTGGCCTAAAATAGTGCAGAGACAATTGTTGTAGATATAGTGATTGCTGATATAGTTCAAGATATAGTTATTGCTGATGTTTGTCTTGCTAGTGCCGCTGTTGAGATTATGACTAATGAGACTACTGAAGATTTAGTTGATAATGTTGATTTGGAAGCTGACTTTGATGATTCTACTGAAGTAGAGCTTGTCGATCTTGGTGATCTTGATGCTGACAAGGTGGATGAGCAAGAGAACATAATTGTGTTTGCTTATGCTGAGATTACTGCTCCTACCAACATGATCGTATGTCTCCCAGATATTCTTCCAACAGAGGCTGAGGGGGAGCGGATTCAACCTTCTGTTTCAATTCAAACTGAACTTGATCGGTTTATTCACAACTTATAGAGAAGGATTGCTAGGGTACCAGGTGGGTCACCCGTTAAGGGGGAGGACATCGTGGAAATTTTTGATGAGGAAGGAGAAGCTGAGATGCTTCCTCTTGTCCTAGAGGCACCAAATCCCGCTTTATTGCTAAAAGATCATTTATCTCCAGTGGCAGATTTTTCTAGTGATTCTGAGAACATTGCAGATCTTCCTTCTCCTCTAAGAATTCAGACTAAAGACATTCTAAACTCATGTACAGATAATCTCTTACTGAAATCTATTGAAGTGATGATGGCTAAGCAACAATCACATTTCGACAACTCGTTCAAGAAAGTCCTCAATAAAGTGAAAGAGGTTGAATTGGATATGTACACTGTCCTTGCTGAAGTCAAGGTTCATTTTGAAAAGTTGAAAGCAAATCTGCATACTTGGTTAGTTCAAGGAGGGAAGGCTATTGTTCACACAATGACTAGGATAAAAAATAATCTTGAGATGACTAAGGATATTGATGAGAATGCTCATTATTAATGCCCGAAATGCCGGGTTGAACTATTTTGATGAACAAATGTTGCATTACAATAATGAGATAGCAAAGGTTGTGCTGTCAGAAGTTAGAAAGGGGGAGGAAGAACTCAAAGGTAAGGTAAATGCAATTGAAGCCACCTTGAAAGAACAGTTTCAAGAAATCAACATTTACAGTTATGAAAATTTCAAATTGCTATATGGAGAAGTTTTTGGAGTTCCAGGAATTGTTGAAGTAAGAATGCCAGAACCTGTTGGGTATTATATCGACAATGACCCTGATTTGAAGAAGTGTCCCTTGAACTAAGATGAATTGAGTTTATATTTGATGTTGTTTCTTTAGTTATGTGCTTGCATGACTATACTGCTAAGTATAACGCAATGTCTGGTTACAGTAGGTCATGTAACACAGGACTATACAATGTAATCCTTCATTGTGTAGGACAATGTGTTGACTCACGTGCAATCTCTTTATTGGGTTGTACTTCTTATTCTAGTACACTGGGAGAAATAAGGAAGGACAAGTTTCTGCATTCAGAAGAACAAAATTTTTCTCCAAGTAAAATTCGTTGAGTATAATAGTGAATACTCGTCGAATTTGTCAAGTATACTCATGAATACTCATCGAATTTGTTGTGTATACTTACTAGCACTCGTCGAATTCATCATATTTGCTTAGGGTATAATCTCTGAATTCTTGGAAATTAGTTAAGGAAAAAATCATCGAGTATTGATGAGTCCACTTTATATACCTATTTTCGGACTCATCTGGGCTTGTTTTTCGTCGCTTGCACTTCAATTTTAGTTCATTATCATTTATATTTCATCCTGTCTTTATTTCCATAAGAAGTGCACATTTATGCCCGTGGTTGTGGATTGTGTTATTCTTTTAGTCTGTACTCCTTTTTGTTATTGTCTGGAATGTCTGCACAGATTAGTGATTGGTTTTTCCTTTCGGTACATGGGTCATGTGCGTGTTCCAGGATGGTTGTGAAACAGGAATACTGCGCACGATCATGGGATCTAATGCGCACGACCACTGGTCGTGCGCCCCTGATCGTGCGCACTACTCTACATTTTCTAGAATCAGCCTGGGGTAACCGCACGACCACTGGACATACTGCGCACGACCACCGATCGTGCGCCACTGATCGTGTGCATTGATTCCTCATTTCTGGAGTCCTGTCTGGGTAATCGCACGATCATTGGACTTAGTGCGCACGACCACTGGTCGTGCGCCACTTCTCGTGCGCATTATCCCAGTTCTTCTTCCTGATATTCCATGCCAGTGCGCATGAGCACAGGACATAGTGCGCACGACCACTGGTCGTGCGCCTGTGATCGTGCGCATTGTTCATTTCTGCTTTTGTATAAATAGTGCAGGTCTCGCCCTAATCCAAAAAGATCCGGAGATCGCTCATTTTCCTCCGCCGTTTTCCGCCTTCTCCGCCGTTCCCCTTCATCTTCCACCCTAGGGAGGTGCTCTGGGCAAGCTTTCACCGCCAAATCCGAGCCGGAGCTTCCTCTCGGCCTTCTCCTTCATCCGTGAGCTTCAAGTAGGGTTTGACGCCATAGCCATCAAGCAAAGGAAAGCTAGCAAACTTCGTCCGCTATCGTGAGACGAAGAAGACGAGCCATTGGAAGGTGGTGACAGCCCTTCTCTACCCCGGACGCAGTTGAGGACCGAGCTTGGACGCGGAATGACAACCCGACGATTCCAACCGTGAATCCTCAGCAAGGCTTCGGATTCGGTCTACAACTTCAGGTACAAAGCAGTTGAATTTTCCGGATCTGGGAGTGAGCAGGGGTTATCTCAACTAAAGTTAGTCACAACCAGAAACACATGCAGCAACAAGAGTCTTTATTGATTAACAACAATCTTTTTTACAAAGCGAGACATACATGACGAGTCATGATTCGCCAAATCCACCACAGGGAGAGCAGAGACAATTACAAAGACAAGTCAACACAAGCCGCACAGACTCAAACACGAAGCCGTCGGTCTTCTGCTATAGAGTCCACACAATCCGCCAGGTCGCCAGACTGCAACTCAAGCCACGCGGACTGCCCGTTCTTCCAATGGTGAGCTCTAGCCGCTGATATGCAAGCCGCCTAACCGCGAGGTCGCCTAGCCGCCAGACCGTACAAGATGCGATGCCGAACTGAACAAGCCGCCTGAAGCAGGCGACTTATTGAACCCCGAACACAAGTTGCCGAAGAGAAAACCGTCTGGTCGCTGTCTGGGACCTGCTGTTTACCGCCTGTTACTTAACAGCAGAGACCGCACTGTCCCTGACCACAATCAGAGCCAAGTCCTGGCTTTCCAGTGATATCCGCACAACCTGCACAACACAACCCCGTCAACTCAAACAAACCACGCGGATACCAAAAGTCAGTCCGCAACAACTTATCGCAGGCTCACTTACTGTTCATTCTCTCTCTTAGGTTCTCTTTCTGATGAGACATGGGTCCTATTTATTGGCACGATGAGCAGTGTGGTCACCGCCGTAGCCGATAGGATCACCGCCTCATCCCGCAGTAAGACAAGTCTCCGCAATCGGCGAATACATTCCAGTCCGTCGTGTCCTGTGCAGGATAGCCAGTCCGCCAATGCTTCACTAAGGCCGGACAGCAACACCAGTCTGCCTTGTCGCCAATGGCCAAGCCAAGACCGCCACAGCCGAACTCTATAGTAACTGTCCGCCTATCCGCGGACACAGCTCCAGTCTGCTTATCCCGAGCCCACAGCCTTGCCACCAAGGCAAATGCCGGACTCAGCGGACACAGCTCCAGTTTGCCCATCCCGAGCCCACAGCCTCGCCAACAAGGAAATGATAGACTCAATGGACACAACTCCAGTCTGCTTATACTGCGGATACCTCCAGTCCGCATATCCCACAGACAGCTATATTCTGCAAAGCCTGAGTCCACGACCATTCCAGCAAGGCAGCTGTCAGACTCAGTAGACCCAGCTCTAGTCTACATGCAATCGTGGGCGGAATCTCCAGTCCGTATTCTCCAAGATCGCAATTAAGGCACACAGCACTTCTGCCGAGCTCGGCGGACAGAGAAGCAGTCCGCGCTCCACTGCGTGATCTCCCTGGACTGAGCCAACCTGGACTTGGTTCAGAACCAACCAATTCCATAGCACTGGCCACAAGGGCCAGTCTGCACTTACTGGTAGACACTGGATTCCGTCCGCCTGTCCCGGTGAACTCCAACACCTGTCTGTACTGACTGGCGATCTCCGTGTCTTCCACTTGCCACTTCACCACAGCAAGACCCATGCTTCAGCCAAGCCGGTCTGCCGAGCTCCAATTCTTCAGTCTGCTTCTTGTCGGACTCCGTGGATAGGGTCACAATCCGCCCGGTTACCTTCTTGGATCCAACTGCTTGTTGAAAATACGCCGGCTTGGTGAACCGCCACTGTTGTTCGCTTAGTCCGCGTGAACAGACTGCCCAGGCCGCCACAGAACAAGCCACCTACAAAAGCATTGCCGACCTTGCTGTCCGCCATACCTGTCTGTGTAGTCCGCTCGGATAGGTTGCCCAAGTTCTCCATTCACCCACATTCACTTCACAATTTTCAACACTCCCCCTTTAAGTGAGAAGTGGTGAACAGCTCCAGCAGCTCCCGTAACCTTGCACCTAGTCCCTCCGATAGCGCCTACGAGGAGATGTCCAAGACATAGTCCCCACCTTGCATATCCTGGACCATGAGGGAGCCCTCCAGCATCTCCCAAAAGGAGCCATGATTCCCTCTGCCTTCTTCTTCAGCTTCAACCTCCACTCGTGCATCACTGGAGTATCACCAATGACCTTGGGCACAGGGGCCCAAGCCTCGTTACCTCTGAGAGTAGTCACCTCCTCAGCTTTATCGTCAACCACCTCCTTGACTCTAGTGGGGTCATCACAACTAGAAGGTACTCGCTCGACCTGTGGGCTTGCAGGGAAACATGAGACCAAGTTCACTATGTTCCCTTCGCTATATCGAGCTGGTGTGTTACTGATCCTCTTCGACCTCCGAAGAACCTGATCACGGCTAACCACCTCCGCTGCTCCTCCTGAACCAGCTCCATTCTTGGGTAAACCCGGAACAATGCTCCCCTTGCTTCCTGAATAAGAGGCCACCTCACTGGAACCAGGAGCACCTGGAGCAATGCTCCCTCCTGCTACCTCAACTAGAAGCCTCCACTCTCGAACAAGAACTTCCTGGAACATCGTTCCTCCTGCTTCCTGAACCGGAAGACTCCTCCTTCGAGCCAAAACACCTGGATCATCGCTCCCCCTGCTTCCTAACTCTGATACCTTTGCCTCGGAGCTAGAACAACCTGGAGCTCCTGGTGACTCAGGCAGCTCCAACTGATGTTGGAGTTACCATTGTGATCTGGAAGTGATCAAACATGTAATCTCACTGCCAACGCGATATGAGCCTGCAGGGTCGCACATAAGAGATGTGGAGAAGTTGGATAATTGACTGTGTTGGTAAAGGTTGCCAATCACTGACCTGAATGGGGTTGTGGGCAAAGTGTTGCCTTAAAAGATCGTCGGGTTGGGCAAATGTTGCCTTGGAGGGCTGGTATGGATTGTCGTCCGAGGGTCGATAACATTCGTCGAGAATCGTCTTCTGATTCCCGCCGATCGGCGAGAATCGTCTCTCTGATTCTCGCCGATCGACGAGAATCGTCGAGAATCAATATGTTGATTCTCGACTATCGACGACTTCGACATGTATCGTCGACCGCGGCTCGACGGTTGACGAGATTCGACGTGTATCATCAAGTGAAGCTCGACGATCGGCGAGAATCGTCGAGTATTGTACTCTGATTCTCGCCGATCCATGGTGATGCTCGCTGATCGATTCTCGCCGACTCTCGCCGATTGATACTCGCCGATTCTGAACCTTATTCTTGGGTGGTCTGCGGATAGCGATAAGCCTAGGTTTATTTATACCTTTGGTATAAATACAACACTTAGGGTTTTCGGGTTCAAGGCTCGCGATTTTCTCCTGTAGCAGATCGAAACCCGCGACGGAAGAGTTCCGTTCCGCGATCGTTCCGCCGATCCCGAATCCCGCCGCCGACGGAAGGGTTCCGCCGCCGCCGTGTTCGCTCCGTCGACCTCCTCTTCTCCGGCGACTGTCGCTGGTGCTGCTCTTCCTGGCGCGGACCTAGCAGTCCGTGGAATAGCAAGGTGCGGTCATCGTTCTTCCCGATCTTCCGTGCGACGGAAAGCTCGGCGTTCTCCCGCTCGTGTGGATTTCTACAGGGACGTGGATATTATTCCACGTAGAACTCGCCACTAGCAAGAAGACAAAGTTTGGAGCATCTCCGTTGAGTTGTGACTCAACGCCACCGAGGTAATTTTTGCCTAGTTTTGCTAACTTCTTCATTCAACGTTCATAGCCCGGACAGTTATGGACAGTTATTCCAATGCTTAGCTCTTCACCGCCGATCTGCAGGCCGCCTGACCGCGAGGTCGCCTAGCCGCCAGACCGCACAAGCTGCGTCACCGAATGGAACAGTCCGCCTGAAGCAGGCGACTTCCTGAGCCTCGAACCAAGTTGCCAAAGAGAAGACCGCCTGGTCGCTATCCGCGACCTGCTGTTTACCGCATGTTGCTTAACCGCAGAGTCCGCACTGTCCCTGACCGCAATCAGAGCCAAGTCCCGGCTTTCCAACGCTATCCGCACAACCTGCACAGCACAATCGGGTCAACTCTAAAACCGCGCGGACACTAAAGTCCAGACCGCAGCAACTTACGCGAGCTCAATTACTGTTCACTTACTTCGGTTCAGGTTTCTTTCCAAGGTACATCCTGATGTGACAAGAGTCCTATTTATAGGCACGATGATGAGTATGGTCACCGCCCTAGCCGATAGGAACACCGCCACATCCCGCAGCAAGAACAAGCGTGTCCGCCAGCTCGCGGACACACATTCCAGTTCGCCGCTCCTGTGCAGATAGCCAGTCCGCCTCAGCTTCTCCAAGGCCGGACTCCAATATCCAGCCCGCCTTGCCGCCAAAGGCCAAGCCAGGACCACCACAGCCGGACTCCACAATAGCCGTGTCCGCCAATCTGCGGACAAGGCATCAGCCCGCAAAACCCGAGCCCGCAGCCTCGCCATCAAGGCACCTGCCGGACTCAGCGGACACCCGGCTACCGTCCGCACTTCCCGAGTCCATTGCCTCAATCTCCAAGGCACCGCCGGACTTAGCGGTCACGCCGATCCAGTCTGCTTACACATCAAACTCCAGTCCGCATTCCTGAGTTCATAACCTCATCACAAGGCTAAACCGAACTCAGCGGACTCCAGCTCCAGTCCACACGCTCTTTCCCAGGCAATCCTCCAGTCCGCATACCCCCAAGCTTAGCAAACAAGGCAACAACACTTCTACTAGGCTTGGCGGACTGAGAAAGCAGCCCGCGCTCCACTGCACGATGTCCCCGGACTGAGCCAACCTGGACTTGGTTCAGATCACACCAAGTCCAGTCCACTGGCCACATGGGCCAGTCCGCACTTACTGGCGGACACTGGATCTAGCCCGCCATACCGGGCGACCTCCAGCTTCTGTCCGCACTGACCAGCGGTCTCCGCGGCTTCTACTTGCCGCTCCACTAGAGCAAGACCAAAGAAACTGCCAAACCGGTCTGCCGAGCTCCAGTTCATCAGTCCGCTTCATGCCGGACTCCGCGGATAGGATTGCTATCCGCCCGGTTACTTCCTGGGAACAAACTGCCTGCTGAGTAATCCCCGGCCTGACAGACCGCCGCTGCTGTCCGCGTAGTCCGCGCGAACAGACCTCCCAGGCCGCCACAGAGCAAACCGCCTGCAACATCCCTGCCGACTTAGCAGTCCGCAAACCCTGCCCGCGTAGTCCGCGTGGATAGGTTGCCCAAGCCTTCCATTCACCCACTTTCACTTCACAAGTTTCAACAGTTTCTTTATAAAGAAATCATGTATATAGCTATGAAATGATCCTTAGTTGTTGTTTATAGTATTCTTATATGCTTGGTTGTCAATGGTCGCTTGTCCGAACCACAAGTTTTTGCCCGCGGAAGGGTCTCCTTTAGAGGGGTAAGAAATGCTATCTATTTAGATTATAGTTCGTTCGGCTGAGATGTTCTTGTCGTCGTCATTGCTATTTCCACCGAGAGGGTCGTGATCGGAGGAAATGAGGTTGTCGGCCGATGAGTGTATATCGCCTGAGTAGTTAAAATTCATGTGCGGTTCATTTTAAAAAAAATTGTGGCACAATTATTAAGTATGATTGTGTTTAATCATTCAAAAAAAATACGGTGCCTTTAATAGAGTGGTATGACTAGCCAAAATTGTGATGTCTATAACTGATCTCTTTCCGTAGATGGGTGCAGAAAAGGAAATATGTACAAATGGTGCAACTGAGACTTTTATCACACAAGTATTCATGTTGGAGTTTTCTTGTGCTCTAATGCAATAGTATATTCTTCATTCGTTTCCTATAAAAAAAATTTAATCAGGCCGAATACAAATCTACAGAAATTTAGAGAATGACAACACATTTTAAAAACATACAAATTAAATTCCTCTGTAAGAAGTTAAAAAATTGTAATAGAGAAAAGTTAAATTAGAAATATAAATATTTCATAAAATGATGTTTTCTTAAATGAAGTTTTTTAAAAACAGTTCATCTTCCACATATAAGACCATCAAAAATATATGAAGTGTGCATGTGCAGCCTATGACTCACTATTGTGCGTGCGCACTAGTGGAGGTCGTTCATTGTCGCAACTGATATTAGTGGGTCATCGTAGTTAGTTATACTCAAGGCACACCTGGGGCCTTTCACACACTCCCCACGATTCAATTGGTATCAGAGGAGGTTCCTTTGGTTGTACAAGATAACACTTGAACCAAAAGATCCTTGTTAGATCTGTCCCTTAAGTTTTCTATTTATTTCACAGCATGGCACAAAAAAAAGATTATGCAAGCACCAGACCTCCAGTATGCAACTTAAATAAGTTTTTCATCTGGAAGGAAAGAATCAGGCTTTATATGAATTCTATTGATGAGGACATATATAATTCTATTTTGACAGGTCCTCCTCAACCTACAGTTGTTGCATCTACCTCAACCTCAAGCACTCATGTTGTTCCACCACCTGTGTGGACAGATGCTCAGAAAAATGCCAAGATAGCAGATGCAAAGACTATGAATATCCTAGCACAGACTATGTCAGATGACATATTTCAAAAAGTGGCTGAATGTACATCTGCCAAGGCAATCTGGGATTCTCTCAACCAGATGGTTGCTGTTTCAGCAGATGAGAGGAAGGACAGAAGATCAACTCTCATCTCCCAATATGAGAATTTTAAGAAGGATGAATCAGCATCTGTTACTGACATGTACAACAGATTAAGTTCAATTATCAGTGAACTAAAGACCCTAGATAAGGATATCACTCTCACTGAAGTGAATGACAAAATCGTAATGTGCTTCCCCAGCACTTGAGATTTTAGAATATGCCCAATTAAGGAGGCCAGAAGCTTGAATGAGATTTCTACAGAATCTCTTCTTTGGAAGCTCAAATCATACGAGCAACTGATCAAATCCAGAGAAGCTGCAGAGCAAAAGACTCCTCCACCAGCAAGGAAGGAGTAGAACAAAGCCTTCAAAGCTTCAGAAGGAACAGAAGCCCCAACTACCAGTGAAGAACTACTGAGTCTCTTAGCCAAGAGATTCTACAATATGGCAAGGAAGGACTTCAGAAGAAAGTCATCTAGGAAGGATGACAAACTAAGGTATGACAAAACAACCACTAAAGAAATTGTTTGTTTTGGGTGCAGGAAGCCAGGACACTTTATCTTAAAGTGTCCTGAGAATCAAAATAAGGAAAGAAGAAGAGAAAAGGACTACAAGAAGCATCATTATAGCAAGCCATCATCCAGCAAGCACAAAATAAAGGAGAAAGGCTTTGTGGTTGAGACCTGGAGTAATACTGAAGAAGAATCTTCATCATCTAGCTCCAGTGAAGAGGAAGAAGAAGCTAAGGCAAGGGAAGTTTGCCTCATGGCTATCAATGCCTCTTGAAACCCATCTGATGCTGAGGATAAAGCAGAAGAGTTGGACAATGAAGAATCTGAATCAGAGGCAGATCATGTATTATCTTCCTTTGATTATAATTCAGATAGTTTCAAAATTGAATTTAAGGCTTTATGCATAGATTTAATAAATTCTAAAAAAGAAATTAAAATAATTAAGGAAAAATTAACAGATCATGAAAACTTTGTTTCTGAAAATATTAAGTTAAAAGATGAATTAACTTTAACTCAAGAACAGATTATATCACTAATATCTGAGTTAGCTAAGACCAGACAACTTGAAAAATCCCTAAATGGGAGAAGCATCAAGTTGATGGACATCACAAACACAGTAAATGTCAGGCTAAATGGCAAGCTGGGCTTAGGTGCTTCATCAAGCCAACCCCCACTAATTCAAAAAAATATTCTGACAACTCCAATTAAATTTGTCTGAAAAAGGAAAAGAGAAAAATTGAAAATGATAATAATGTTAAACAAACTGAATCAAAACAAATGAATAAGAAAAAAAAAGAATAAGAAAAATCTCAATTCTAACAATGTTCAACAGATTTTGTCGAACTCAGATCAACGAAATGGGTACAGTTCGTCGAACTCAAGTCGACGAACTCTGAATGCAAATGTCTACTATAATTATTCATTGAACGACGATTGACGAAACCAGAATGGTTCGTCGACTTGAGATCGACGATTTTGGGGTCCAGAGAATGTATATTCTCATTCTCTGAGTGGAGTTCGACGAACTCATCCCCATTCGTCGAACTCAGATCGACGAACTCACTTGAATTTGTCGAACCCAGTTCAAGTTAACAGAAATTATAACTTTGCTAAAGATCATAATCAACCAATATCTTAATCAGTTTAATCAATGAATTATTCCACCTAGAAGATATCACCCTTTATGTTATAAATGCCAACCAGAATATTCTTACATTTCCAGTTTTAGTTATGTGAAGAAAGAAGGACCCAAGGTAACCTGGGTCAAGAATAGCTAATCTGTTTCCTTGCAGGTGAAAGAATATCCCACCACAGAGCAATAGTGGTATCTGGATTGTGGCTATTCTAAATACATGACTGGAAACAAGGACAACCTAATCAATTACAAGTCAAAGCTAGGACCAAAAGTAATATATTGTAACTCCAAATGTGGCCAGACTGAAGGCTATGGAAAGGTCAATATTGGAGATGTCACCTTCAGGAAGGTAGCTTATTGATGCAGTAGCCCGGGCCAACTCGCCATAGTGAGCCCTGACCGGCTTTATCATAGGACACGTGATGGCGACTACTGTCAGGCTACAGGCCAAGCACCCCACCCATGACCGCACCTATTCTCAGTGCGGCGGGATGTTGAGGCGAGTTCTCGAACCCAGCCCCCTTGATAAAGAGCTTTCCTAACAGCTCTTATCACCAACTGAGCTGCAGCATAGTTGGTGATGAGAGCTGTTAGGAAAGCTCTTTATCAAGGGGGCTGGGTTCGAGACCTCGCCTCAACATCCTGCCACACTGAGAATAGGTGCGGTCATCGGTGGGGTGCTTAGGCTGCATCCCGGCAGTTGTCGCCATCTAGTGTCCTATGGCAAAGCCGGTCAGACTCACCGTGGCGGGTCGGCCCGGAGCTGCTGCATCAAAAAAGTGCACTTTTTTGATGCAGTGGTCCAGAGCCGCCCTGCTCTGGTTCTTCACCAGAGGAACACGTCCGGTCCCACCACCGGGCTGCAGCCCAAGCACCCCACCCATGACCGCACCTATTCTCAGCGCGGCGGGATGTTGAGGCGGAGTCTCGAACCCAGCCCCCTTGATAAAGAGCTTTCCAAACAGCTCTCATCACCAACTGAGTTGCAGTTCATTTGGTGATGAGAGCTGTTAGGAAAGCTCTTTATCAAGGGGGCTGGGTTCGAGACCTTGCCTCAACATCCCGCCGCGCTGAGAATAGGCTCGGTCATGGGTGGGGTGCTTAGGCTGCAGCCCGACAGTGGGCCGCTAGTCATGGGCCTACGGCGAGACCGTGAGGGTCGCCAGAGCGGGTCGGCTCTGGGCTTGATGCATCAAAAAAGTGCACCCCACCCATGACCGTGCCTATTCTCAGCATGGCGGGATGTTGAGGCAAGGTCTCGAACACAGCCCCCTTGATAAATCCCTTTCCTAACAGGGACTATCACCAACTGAGTTGCAGCTCAGTTGGTGATAGTACCTGTTAGGAAAGTGATTTATCAAGGGGGTTGGGTTTGAGACCTTGCCTCAACATCCCGCCGCGCTGAGAATATGTGCGGTCATGGGTGGGGTGCTTGAGCTATAGCTCGGCAGTGGGCCGCTAGACGTGGGCCTCTGACCAGGCCGTGAGGGTCTCCAGAGCGGGTCTGCTCTGGCTTGCTGCATAACTTATGTAAGTGGACTGAAGCACAACCTCATCTCCATAAGTCAGTTATGTGATGAAAGATTTCAGGTATCATTTAATAAAATTTCCTGTATTATTACTTCTTTAGATAACAATGTAGTATTGACTGACACTAGAGTAGGAAACATTTACATAGTTAATTTCCAGTCAGCTAAATCTGAAATATGTTTATTCAATCAAACTAGCAATAACAATGACCTTTGGCATAGGAGATTAGGTCATGTGAATTTGAAAAACATTGCCAAACTATCTAGGGTCAACTTTGTTTGAGGATTGCCTTCTTGCCCCTACAAGAAGGAAAGCCTTTGCAGGGCTTGTCAATTGCCCAAGCAAACTAAAAATAGTTTTAAATTTGTAAATAAAAGTGACTCACCTAAAATATTGTACTTGCAACTGATGAGTCTGATTTATATAATGTTTTTAGGACTCATTTGAGCTTATTTTCTTGCATGTGCACTACTGTTTCAATTGGAAAAGTTATATTTTTGTTTAGGGTTTCACTTCACCAATAGTGTATTGTTTTGGGCCCGTGGGTGTGCAATTGCGCATTATATTATCAGGGGTATGCACATGGTGCTCCTCGTTATCATTCTGTTTAGTTTTGTTTGCATTTTGGTACTGGAAGCTTATGCTCCAGCCTGATTTTATTGTTGTGCAGGTAGTCGGATGTCCCGAATTCCATTTCCAGTTTCTGTGTAAAACGCACGGTCGTGCACATTTCTTCGTGCACGGTTCCACTCCAATCGTGCGTTTTACACAGCTTTCCTGGGGCATCTGTTTCTACCCGTGCGATTTATTCCCACACAGTTTCAGCCCAACCGTGCGCGAAGGAATCGCACGGCCTGCACCTTTTACCAAGCTTTCCACTGATCAGTTGTTATTCGTGTGTTTCCTTCACGCAAGGGCAATAGCACCCGTGCGCGAGTAAAATGCACGGTTCCACTATTTTCTCCTGCATTCCCGTGCTCCGTGTTTACCCGTGCGATTTCCTTCACGCACAGGCGGAATCGCCCATGCGCGAGTAAAATGCATGGGTCAACGCATCTTCTTCCGCGATCCAGATCTGAAAGTTAATAATGCACGGTTAGCGCATGGTCGTGTGCGGGACCATGCGTGACCATTTTTCTGATCTTTTTCTATTTAAGCGTAGATTTTCAGCCATTGTGAAACACACGAATTTCAGCCATTTCCTTCGCCATTTTAGGGCAAAGTTCCGCCCTTCCACCTTCATCCTTCATCTTCCACCTTAGGGAGGTGCTCCGGGCAAGCTTTCAACTCCATTTTCAAGCCCGAGCTTCCTCTCTGCCTCCTCCTTCATCCTTGAGCTTCAAGAAGGGTTTTATCTAGCTTTCTCCACCAAGCTAGAGAAGTTGTGCCATCCTCCACCGGCTCATAACACGAAGAAGATGGGTCCATTGGGAGTGAGTGACAGCCTCCTCTACCCCGAACGCAGTTGAGGACCGAGCTAGGACGCGGATTGGCAACCCGGCGATTCCTTCCGTGAAACCTCAGCAAGACTTTGGAATCAGTCGATTTCTTAGACTTTTCTTCTCTTGTTATTGATAGTATAGTTGATCTCTTATATTTGATGAAGTATGCTTATTGTAATATACGTTTTTGTGTAATCATGTCTATGTGATTGTATGTGTTCGTTATTTGCTTGAGGTGCGCCATTATTTTCCATCCTCCATCCATCTGTTCTTTCCTCACTAGAGATTGTTAGTGGCGTGCGTAGCAAAGAGGTGCTTATGACCCTCATATTCCTCGATTCGTTTGGTTCTTACGCTTGCCTACTCATCCATCCGCCCAGCGATTCGGTGCATAGTGACCCGTGTAGTCTTCCATCCTGCCTGGCGAAGCATCGCATAGTGGCGTTGCATAGGAGTAGTTGTTAGTGTTTTTCTTTATTTTATCGCAACCATCAAAACCCCCATAGTTAACACCAACCTAAGGACTTCAATCTCAAGTCCTCCTCAATATTAACTCTCCCCTTACTGTGTTCCTTGAAGAGATCGATACTTGGGAAAGCAACCCATTTTATATTACTTGTGCGACTGTTACACTTGCCGTTCAACACATCAAGTTTTTGGCGTCGTTGCCGGGGAACACAGTCGTGTGAGATTTTGGAGAAAGAGATAAGAGATAGAAGCCCTTTTCCATTTGTGCATTGCATCTTTCTTCTTTGCTTTAATTTTTTAGAATTTGTTGCTTATTTTTCTTTGTTCCTTTTCTAGTTTTAATTTTTCTACAGCAGGCTTTCCTTTTCTTTTATCTGCTGGTGTGTAGTTGATTTTTGCTTAGATTATTTTTGTTGGTGAATTCTTCTTTGTTGCACCATGTATTCTTATATGAATATCCGTTGTAGAAGGTTCAGGGATAATAGGCATAGTAGTGATGAGTGCCCCATTGAAGATAGTGAGCATACTTCTCATGGTTCAGTGTATGGAGCACCATCTTCTTATGGTACTTCATACACCATACCCAAGTCTTATGGTCACTTCTCTTCTACGCCTTCACCTTCTTCTTATTACTCTCTGGTCCCATCTGGACCAAGGAGTAATGGAAAACGGCATTTGTGTTGTCGTAGCACCGACCACGTGTTGAAAGATTGCGCAGAGTTTCAGCGCCAGTTAGAGGAGGATGATGGACCGGATTGCCGAATTATTTCATCCACCTCTCAATTGGCTGCCCCTTCTGATTCTGGCGATATATTCGCAGTACCACCTTGTCTGGGGGACTGCTGCGGATATACCCATCAGAATTTCAGCTGATCGGTGTGATGACATTGTGGTGTCGTCTCTCCCTAAGCATTCTTCCCCTCTTTTCGATTGACCACCGGAGGAACCGGTACATATTTTCTCTGATGATGTTGTTCCTCCACTTTCTTCGCAAAAATTAACTATCCCAATTCTTAGTGAGTCGGTTGATGATACCGACGATGATCTATACTTGGATCCTGCTGGGAGTGAGACCGGGACCACTCCCCATATTTCTGATTATTTTAGTACTTCATCTCCTTTATTTCTTGATCCCCTTTCTATATCTGAGCCCGTGCGGGTTAAGTCTCCGCAGGAGCTTCAGGAGGACGTGGAGCTTTCAGCTCGAGTCATGGATGATATCGTCCTCTTTTGCGAGGAGGTTGTTTCCTCCTCTGTTGAAGAAGCTTCATTTATTGCTCTCTCCTCCAGCCATCTCCCTGTAGACAATACCTTGCTGAGTAAGGATTGTTTTGTGGTGGGAAGAGTGAGGACCAGCGCTCCTCCTCTTCTTACTTCCTATTTCCTCTGCCTGCGAGGAGCAGGTATGATTATTAGGCAGAGGGGTAACTGTTTTATCACCGTATCGGTACCCATTATCGCAACGGATAATGGAACAGTTGCCTGTGCATTTTTCTTTTCATAGGCCCATTAGCTAGAAATGTATAAAATTTAATAAGTTGTAATGGGATGACAGTAACCCCAATACTTATCTTATTTTCTTGGATTTTTATTTTTCATGTCTATCTTAGTTTAGTATTTCTTTGTATATTATATATTTTTCTTTTGTTTTTGCGGAGCTTACACCTGCAGGTATTCATGACATAGTCGTATTGGCGGGGTTATGATTCTTTGTATGGCGGAGCTGCTTCTGTGCTTTTCAAGCGTCTTCTGGTATGCTCACTGCCTGAGCATTGGGTAACCTCTTCGCTTGTCTCTATTTGATTTAAATTTCTATTTCATATGCTATGTAGCTTAGTTTAAGTTTGCGGGAGAGTCAGTATGTGTTACCTTTTGCACGCTCACATTTCATGTGCATACTAGAAGCTTTTATTGTTTTATTTTGATTAGTTCATTTCATCGCACACCATTGCACCCACATGACCGCGTGCTTAGTTGTTAGCGTGCTGCGAGTTAAACTCGTTTCTTTTGCATGATTTGGGAAAATTTTTATGCTGGCATATGATTGTGAGACGGAGTAAAATGTTGACCTTGTTGTGCTTCTAGTCAAGTGCTCTCGTCTCGTTTAGAAATTGGAGTAGATTTAATTTTTCTATGTGCTTATAGTTTTATATTTTTTCTAATTGTGTAAATGCTATTTATTCTACTCAAAATTTGGTGAATCTGGTGCGAATCTGATGGTAGCATAGGGATGTGTGTAGACGGCCGTTAGGTTCGTATTGCTCGAGTCGGGAGGATGGATAGTCTTTTTCGTTGGCTAAGAACTTGCCCCAAGCTATTCTTGATGCATGTGTATAGGTTAGTCATGCATGAGCGTGATGTAGGCCATCATTTTTGGCCCGATTGAGCTTTGTACCGTTCTTAACATCTTATCCTTGCTAGCCCTGTTGTGTCTAGCCTTCTTTTGTTTCAGCTCCACCAGTATTTCACCAAAGCCTCATTGTCGATCCTAGTCGCACACCCAAGTCGATGCTTTAGTGTTTTACATTTTCATGTTGGGGTGTTGATGTGGTGATATATATTACAGGTGATTATGTGGATGTGCTCCAAAGCTTCTATTTGCTAAAACTGTTTTAAAACAATGATTTGAAAAGAAATATATGTGAAAATGAAAATTAAAAAAAAGTATAATTGAAAATTATAATTGAGAGAAGATTGTATATGGAGTAGATGGTGCACACACCCATATTGTAAAAATTTCAGTCTTGGGGTGTGGTGTACCTGCTTGTATTTTGGTTAGCGGATAGATTCATTTTATACTAGCTCATTTGGGTTAGGTGCGTATGCCTTCCGGTTTACCTTTGTTTACCTCACTGTAACCCAAGCCCCATCTCTTCACCTAAAGTCCTACTGATTCGTGTGTGAACCAAACCAGTGCCATGGAGAGAGTGCGAACGGGCAAGCATATGTTCACCGACATTGGTGGATTCCTTTAGAGGTTATCCCGAGCCCCGATCTTTGCAATGCTCGCCAAGCAATTAGTTTACTTTCTCCCTACGCGTGACCGGAAGATTCACCGTGATTCCATTTTTGAGTAAAAATAAAATTTTGATACACATTGTGAAAAGTGTAAACTATTTTGTATACTTAGAAATTTCTTCTATTATATTTTTACGCGCGCGAGCATGCGACTTCGCATGGTACTCTGTATCTCAATTTCTATGTTAGCTATTTTATTTTCCTTTTCTGCATATATTTTGTTTGCTTGGGACGCGCAAAAAGGTAAGTCTGGGGGTGTGATGAGTTCGATTTATATAGGATTTTTAGGACTCATCTGGGCTTATTTTCTTGCATGTGCACTACTTTTTCAATTGGAAAAGTTATATTTTTGTTTAGAGCTTCGCTTCACCAATAGTCCATTGTTTTGGGCCCGTGGGTGTGCAATTGCGCATTCTATTGTCGGGGGTATGCACATGGTGCTCCTCTTTATCTTTCTGTTTAGTTTTGTTTGCATTTTTGTGCTAGAAGCTTGTGCTCCAGCCTGATTTTATTGTTGTGCAGGTAGTCGGAATGTCCAGAATTCCATTTCCAGTTTCTGTGTAAAACGCACGGTCGTGCGCATTTCTTCGCGCACGGTTCCAGTCCAATCATGTGTTTTACACAGCTTTCCTTGGGCATCTGTTTCTACCCGTGCGATTTGTTCCCGCACGGTTTCGGCCAAACCGTGCGTGAAGGTATCGCACGGCCTGCACCTTTTGCCAAGCTTTCCAGTGATCAGTGGTTAATCGTGTGTTTCCTTCACGCACGAGCAATAGCACCCGTGCGCGAGTAAAATGCACGGTTCCACTGTATTCTCCTGCATTCCCGAGCTCCGTGTTTACCCATGCGATTTCCTTCACGCACGGGTGGAATCGCCCGTGCGCGAGTAAAACGCACGGGTCAACGCATCTTCTTTCGTGATCCAGATCTGAAAGTTAATAACACATGGTTAGCGCACGGTCATGTGTGGGACCGTGCGTGACCATTTTTCTGATCTTTTTCTATTTAAGCGCATATTTTCAGCCATTGTGAAACACCCAGATTTCAGCCATTTCCTCCGCCATTTTAGGGCAAATTTCCACCCTTCCACCTTCATCCTTCATCTTCCACCTTAGGGAGGTGCTCCAGGCAAGCTTTCAACGCCATTTTCAAGCCCGAGATTCCTCTCGGCCTCCTCCTTCATCCTTGAGCTTCAAGAAGGATTTTATCTAGATTTCTCCACTAAGTTAGAGAAGTTGTGCCATCCTTCATCGGCTCGTGACACAAAGAAGACGAGTCCATTAGGAGTGAGTGACAACCTCCTCTACCCCGGACGTAGTTGAGGACCGAGCTAGGACGTGGATTGACAACCCGACGATTCCTTCCATGAAACTTCAGCAAGACTTCGGATTCGGTCGATTTTACACACTTTTCTTCTCTTGTTGTTGATAGTATAGTTGATCTCTTATATTTGATGAAGTATGCTTAATGTAATATACGTTTATGTGTAATCATGTCTATGTGATTGTATGTTTTCGTTATTTGCTTGAGGTGCGCCCTTATTTTCCATCCTCCATCCATCTGTTCTTGCCGCACTAGCGATTGTTAGTGGCGTGCGTAGCGAACAGGTGCTTACGACCCTCATATTCCTTGGTTCGTTTGGTTCTTACGCTTGCCTACTTGTCCATCCGCCCAACAATTCGGTGCAAAGCGGCCCGTGTCGTCTTCTATCCTGCCTGACAAACATCGCATAGCGGCGTTGCATAGGAGTAGTTGTTAGTGTTTTGCTTTATTTTATCGCAACCATCAGAACCCCCAAAGTGAACTCCGACCTAAGGACTTCAATCTCAAGTCCTCCTCGATAAGAACTCCCCCCTTACTGTGTTCCTTGAAGAGATCGATACTTGGGAAAGCCACCCATTTTATATTACTTGTGCGACCGGTACACTTGTCGTTCAATGCATCAGCTACATATGGACCTTTTTGGCCCTATTGCAGTACAAAGTATAGGAGGAAAATCTTATACTTTAGTGATTGTAGATGACTTCTCTAGATTCACTTGTGTATTCTTTCTGAGATCTAAGTCTGATAACTTATGGTCCTTACAAATTTTCTCAAGAACATACAAATTAAGTACTCTACTCCAGTTACATTGATCAGAAGTAATCAGGGTACTGAGTTTGAGTCTCTTCTTATGCAAGAGTTTTGTGAGAAGGAAGGTATAAGACACTTCTTCTGAGCTCTTAGAACACCTCAACAAAATGGGGTTGCTGAAAGGAACAATAGAATCATAATTGAATCTGCAAGAACATTACTTGCAGATGCTCATTTGCCCCTATTCTTTTGGGCAGAGGCTGTGAGCACAGTAAATTATGTACTAAATAGAAGTCTTATACACAAGCTTAAGAATAAGACTCCTTATGAGCTACTTAAAAGGAAGAAACCTAAAGTAGACTATTTTAAAATATTTGGTTGCTTATGTTACATTCACAACAACAATAAGAAACACATTAGAAAATTTGAAGTCAAGGCAGAAATGAGAATTTTTCTTAGATATTCCCAAGTAAGCAAGGCTCATAGGGTCTATAATAAATCTACCACGAAAATAGAAGAATCTGTTCATGTTTTATTTGATGAGACTAATATGTTTTATAAGGAGAAAGAAATTTCTACCAATAACACTTTGCAGGAACCACTTTTGTGTGAAAAGCTGAATGAATTAACCCTCACCAATGAGGCTGTTTGCCATCCTTCTACACAAATTGCTGAAGGCAATGAAGATGAAGACAGTGAAGATGAAAACACTAAAATCAGTAAAGACCCAATAACAGCTACCATAATTCCACAAGAGGAATTAATTTCCCAAGCTGTTGCTCAACCAACTCCTCCTACTAAACTTGTCACACTTAGATATCACCCTGTATCTCAAGTGATTGGAGACATTTCAGTTGGTGTGCAGACTAGGAATCAACTCAACCAAGACTTGATGCATATCTGCTTCATATCTCAAATTGAGCCCCAATCCATTAAAGATGCAGAGCAAGATCCCCACTGGATTATTATAATACAAGAGGAGCTCAACTAACTTGAGAGATGTAGAGTTTGGGATATAGTTCCAAGACCAAAAGACTACCCAGTCATTGGAACTAAATGGGTATTCAGAAACAAGCTTGATGCCCAAGGTATTATAATAAGGAGCAAGACAAGGCTGGTTTCTCAAGGCTATAGGCAAGAGAAGGGATTGACTATGACCAGATATTTACACATATTACAAGGCTGGAAGCAATCAGAATCTTCCTTGCATATGCTGCCTAAAAAAGTTCAAAGTATATCAAATTGATGTCAAGAGTGCATTCTTGAATGGTGAACTTAAAGAAGAAGTTTATTTGGAGCAACCACCAGGTTTCATCTCTCCAACTCATCCCTCTTATGTCTTTAAATTGCATAAAGCTCTCTATAGTTTAAAGTAATCTCCAAGGGCTTGGTATGAAACCTTAGCTAGCTTTCTTCTAGAACATAAATTTTCTAGGGGCATTGTAGATAGGACAATATTCACTAGACACCATAAGGATCAAATCTTATTTGTACAAATCTATGTAGATGACATTATTTTTGGGTCTACAGATTCCAAACTATGCAAGAAGTTTTCTAACCTCATGCATTCAAAGTTTGAAATGAGTAGCATGGGTGAGCTCTCCTACTTCCTTGGTCTCCAAGTGAAGCAGCTACCTAATGACATCTTTATTTCCCAATCTAAGTATGCTAAGGAGCTAATCAAAAAGTTTGGGATGTCAGATACCTCAGCCAAGAAAACACCTATGGCTGCAAATGCTGTAATAGATTCTGATGCACATGAGAAACCTGTTGATCAGAAATTATATAAGACCATTGTTGTGTCCTTGTTATATCTTAGAACAAGTAGACCTGACATAATGTTTGTTACATGCCTTTGTGCAAGGTTCCAGGTGAACCCTAAAGAATCTCACCTTATTTTCTTAAAAAGGATTTTAAGATATATAAAGAGTTGTCCTTGTCTAGGACTCTGATATCCAACTGATTCAGAGTTTGAGTTGACTGGATACTCAGATGCTGACTATGCTGGATGTAGAGTAGACAGAAAAAGTACCTCAGGGACATGCTAGTTTCTTGGTATGAGACTAATGTCTTGGTTTTGCAAAAAGCAGTCATATGTGTCTACTTCAACTGCAGAAGCAGAATACATAGCAACTGACAGTTGCTGTTCCTAGATGTTGTGGATTCAGAACCAACTCCTAGATTATGGCTTTAACTTAAATAATTCAACCTTACTATGTGATAAAACAAGTGCAATTTATATTGCACAAAATGCAGTGCATCATAGAAGAACTAAGCACATAGAAGTTAGGCATCAATTCATTAGAGAGTGTGTGGAGAAAAATAAAATTAAGCTTGTCTACATCTATACTGATTTGCAAAGAGCAGACATTTTCACCAAACCCTTGGGTGAAAGGAACCATCTGTTCTTTATAAATCAGCTAGGTATGATCAATGGAGAGGCCCAAATAAACTTCTAAAGAAAAATTTTTCCGTTGAGTATAAATTTTTGGCTGATGTTGTCGGCAAGGTTTTATTTGGCAAGCATACCGCCCATGATTACATCAGCAGGCACCAATTTCTTGAGATGAGTGCTCTGGTTGAGTGGAAAGCAGTTAACTAGGCCAAAGTGCTGTTTGATCTAATTAAGAAGAAGAACAATAAGAAGGAAGTCTATTTTGGAAGAATACTGAGAATATTCCTCCAAGAAAAAGCATCTGAATCACTGGTCTCAAAGACCATATTCATAAATGCTTCCAAGAGGCTGACTTGTGCCTTATTTGGAAGATTGGAGAGGACCATCACTAAGCCATCCTGGGCTTCCTAATCTTCCACACCTTCTGAGGGTACCAGGGCTGTATCAACCACTCCCCACCCTATTGTTGAAGAAGTTCTCATTCCACCTCCTCCTTCAACAACACCTCTTGCAACAACAACTCCTCCACTTCCAGAAGTTGTTCCTCCCTCCACCAAAATTTCCTCACCATCTCCTCCTCAACAACAACATGCTTCACCAATACATCTTCCAACACCAGTTCCATCTCCTGAGCACATCACCCCACCTTCATCTCTCCTTCTACGTCATCTTTATGACATACATCTAGACAGATTCTTGTCATCCCCTACTTTCAATCTGCTCACCTCCTTACCATCTACACCTACTTCACCTGTACATGACCATTCCACTCCAATACCGTTAACCCCAAAGTCCGCAACACGTCCAAGGTCCCATCCACCTTGGCGGCGGACTCGGTGCTCAGTCCGCCCAGCTCGGCATGCCCCAGGTGATTGGTTCCCAGGATAGCACTTCAAGCGGACTCAAAGATAAGTCTGCCCAAGCCGCCGTCCTCCAACAGGATCGCGCCTAGCAGCAACAGATGGAAGCTCCAGCCCGCGAGCCCAGTCCACCCCTTTTGTGCGGACTGGCGTGTTCTTTCTTTTTTGCTTCCCATCACCGTTGCCCGGTTCTCCTGTACCCAGAGGAGCCGTTTATTTTAGCCCTACCCGTTTGGGCAGGCCCCCCTCCTATAAATAAGGGGGAGGTGGTGCCCCCAAAGTAGGCTGACTCGAGTTCAGAGGCCCATTTAGTGAAAGCTGTGGACTCAGATCTCGGACTTTGCTGTC
The DNA here is from genome assembly GCA_039583875.1 of Platanthera guangdongensis. Lineage (NCBI taxonomy): Eukaryota > Viridiplantae > Streptophyta > Magnoliopsida > Asparagales > Orchidaceae > Platanthera > Platanthera guangdongensis. The sequence continues at coordinate 105,917,583 of CM077151.1, forward strand.
TCGAATCTGTCTTGATCACCATTTTTCCTTGGTCTTTTAGTAAATGGTTGCTTGCTGTTTCCTTCTTTCTTTTTTCCTTTTTACTGGAATTTGAGGGCGCATTTTCTGCATCAACAAATACCATCTCTTGTTGCCTCACCTTCACAGGATGACATCACAGTCCCTCCATCTGATGTTATTCCTCTCCCTCATCCATCTGTATCCACTCACTCTCCTCCATAGTTTATGGATATAAATTCCTCCTCCCTTTCCACCATCCTGGAGCACATCATTCCAGTCCTCAATCAACTCAGAGTAGAGGCCATTATACCTCTTGCTGCCTCCATTTCTTCTTTTGCTGCTCTTCTTGATGCCTCCTCTGTCCCTTCTTCTTCTAGGGGCCTGATCCCAGTATACACTGAAATTAGGCAGTGGGAGATGCCCATTGAAGAAGTAGTTCCAGCTCCAGCAGGAGCAGCAGCAGAAATTTTGTTTATAGATGCAAAGACTGAGACTGATGTATATATGCTTACAGAAGCTGAGACAGTAACATCTGATACATTATATACAGATACAGCTATAGATATGCTAGAAGTTTTGACTGTGGGTGATTGCATTGTCAATCCCACAATAGATATTTACAGTTTATTAAATTGTTTTGATACAGTTCATTTGAATTTTCTTCCAGTAGTCTGCCCAAAGCATTCTATGGCTATTGTACCATATACTTTTCCAATAAGTCCTACAGTTGCTGAGCAACTTAAGGCAAGCTTTTCAGTAACATAGCAACCAACTGTATCATCCCCTCCCAAGGCCAACTCTTCTCCAAAGGCTATCTCACCTCCCGCATATTAAATGGATGACAGTCCTCTTCCATATCTAGATGAAATTATTATGGCTGACATTGAAGAAGAGAATAAGCTACTATCTGAAAGTGTTTATAAAGTTGTAGTTGCAGAATCTCCTATCCAGCTTCAGACTGAAAAGTAGATATTCAGAGATATTCTGAAGGCCATTGATGCCTTATATGATAATCCTCAAGAATCTTCTGATGATGAAGATGATTCTGACAATACTAAAGCTAAGAAGAAAGCTGTTAAGAAGAGAAAAGCTGTTCCTAAAGCTGCTCCTAAACCAAATCCCACTCATGATACTCCATACTATATTCTACAGAATAATACTCCATATCCAGGGATGCCTGCATGGATGTGGCTTTCCAAGAATGAGCAAAAAGCCAGGAAGAAGAGTAGAAGGTGCTCTCCTCCTCCTCCTTCTCAAACGAACTGGAGAGGCCCTCCTCCTCCTCCTCCTCCTCCAACAGCTGGTGCTTCAGAAAGCAGCTCCTATGCTCAAAATTATCAAAGACATCAAGGTAAATCTTCCAAATCTCAAGGAATTAGTCATCAAAGATATTCCTCAAGCAGCAAACAGCTACAGCAGCAACAACAACATCAGAAAGCATCTGAAACTGAAAAAGCTAAAAGTCCAAAAAGGTCAGATTCTCCTCCAGTTCCATTTGTAGATCCAGAACAAGATAATACTGCAAGAATGGCCAGATTTCAAGAGCTTGTTGGACTCTCTATGATTAATAAAGCCAAAGCTGAAGACAGAGATCCATCACAATACTCCACCATGTCAACCTATAGAAGAGGATAACTTAAAAGGTATGAAAAGACAAACAAATTTTTCAATGTTGATGCTTACATGAACTTGCATCTAGAGGCTGTTGTACCTAGAGCAACCTCTCTCAATATAATTGGAGCTACAAACATGACCATGCCCAAAAGAGAAGCTGCCAATCCTAATAGAGAAATAAAGTTCACACAGCCTTCTAAGCAAGACAAAGCTGACAAGGAAAAACAGAAGAATAAATGAATATCTTGTTTAGTTTGATTTTCTGAACTATACTTGTTTAATCTATCACAAAGCTTGTTATGTACATATCTGCTAGATATCATTTAAAGTTTCTGCCAGATATATTTATTTTGCTTTGTGATTGTTTTCTTTCATTTGTATTAGTGACCTCACCCAAATACGGGGAGATTGTTTGATTGCTAGTTGGATTTGGGATAGGTTCACTAATTAGGATTTTTGACCCACAATGTATAGCCAGGGTCATGTCTTTGAGTCCTAGAGTTTAGGCAAAATCATTAGCTTCAATCTCAGATGGACTAACCAGCAGAAGACCTCAGATTGACTCAAGACTTAGAAGAAATCAAGTTCAGAGTTTAAGTTCAACGTTCATCGAACTCAGCTCGATGATAGTCGTGCCCTACTTGACGAACTCAGAGTTAATTCTCTGAGTTGAGCTCGATGATATTCGAGCTCAGGTCAACGAAGTCTAGAGTTCAGCCTTCAACACATTATTTCCAAGATTTATTTCACGGAACTCAGCTCGATGAAGATAGATTATCAGCTTGACGAACTTGGAGCGCAGATTAGGCAAGTTATCTCCAGAATGCAGTTCGCTGAGCTCAGGTCGACAAACAGGATTTCTCAGCTCGACGAACTTAGATCTCCGGTCGACGAAATCCGTTCAGAGGTCGATGAATTCTGTCCAAGCCTGACTTAGAGTTTTTCCTCCTTTCTGTCCTTACATTCTATATTATTTAGCAGTGATTTCTCTGAGTAATTAATGCACAAATTCTCTTGAATATAACCGTTACTGGAAGCATTGATTATGATCTTCATCAGGGATTAATTACTTGCTTAATTAAACGGGACAGTTGGGAAACTCAATAAAGCAAATATTCTACAGCCGATTTTCATTCTCCAGGCAATCAGCATTCTATGCAGAGAATTCAAAATTCAAAGGAGAATTTCGACAGAGAATATAAAAGAGATTTTTCTCTTTTCAATGACAAAGGAAGTAATAGAGATAAATAGAGAATGCAGAAAAGCATTCAGAAATTTTCTGTGCAGTAAACATCCTGTTTTCACCTTGATCTTTTTGAAGAATAAGAACAACAAACACAAAATCAAGAGTCTTCTTCAACTTCAACTCCAGGAGTTTTCAAGGACAACAATCTCTGAATCAGTCAGAAGTTCCTGGATCATCTCAAGTCAAGGTTAAAGACCTACACCCTGTGCAAAGCTCCAAGTGATTTTGAAGGAATCTTGACAATAGTAATCCACTAGTCTTCTCAGTTGTTTGAGAAGGAGAAGACATCATCAATTCTCTCTCCCCCCGCCTGTATAAAGGATTTATTAACTCCCTTCAAAAGTTTATTTTGGTTTTGGGCACCTGATCAAAAGCTCAAAGGGTTGTGAGATCTCCCTGGAAATAGATCTTGTGGTGGCAGTCACCCGATCAAAACCTGCTAGTGGATTCCTACCAGGGTGTTAGAAGACAGGATGTACCTAAGTTGGTGAACCACTCTAAAATTTCTTGTGTTGTCTGGTTGCGCTTTTTCCTGCTGTTCTTGCTGTGGCTGTGATTGGCTAGTTGTGCTGTGATATATTGCTGTGTTGTGTTAGAGTAGATTAACTTAGACTGTTTTTCCTTTCTGTTATTATTGGTGTCACATACTTTTTACTCTGATAAAAATCTAAAACAGCCAAAAAGTTTTATTACTCTATTCACCCCCCCTCTAGAGTAAATTAGATCTAACCCTTATCTTTCAGCTCATTTGTGCATCATAAATGTTGGGAAACTATGAGAGAAGTTGATGTACGAGGCACATTTCACAAAGTAATCAATCCACCCAGTGAGCACAAAGATGTTAAAGGACATGAAGATGTTATTTTGGTAGCCAAATTTTAAGAAAGATATAGTGTAACGATCCAGGCCCGACCCCTTATGGGTGAAGTGTGCTGAGATTATCCGGTCTGTAGCCCAAGCACCCAAAAGCCTCTCCGTGCCTATTTCTTATCTACGGCGCATTGTTGAGGTCTGGTCTCGAACCAGAACCCCCTTAATAAAGAGTCTTCAAACAACTCTTTATCACCAATTGAGCACTACGGCCGAAAACATGCACGAAGAGGCTTTGGGGTGCTCGGGAGGCTGTCCTATAACATGCTCACTAAGAGGCCACTGTGATTGACTGTAGAGGTGTTAAAATAAAAAGTGCACTTTTATTGTAACGACCCTAGCCGATCCAACAAGACAATGTCACGGCTCCACTCTATGCGACATTACCGGGCTGCATCCCAAACGCCCCAACCCTTCTCTAGCCTACATGATGGTTGTTGGTGGCCACAACCTCAATATAATGAGCGAACTCAATAGTTAAGTTGGGATTTACAGGGACTTCCCAGGAGGTCACTAATCCCCGGACTACTCCATCCCAAGCATGCTTAACTATAAATTTCTTTCACTTCTCGTCACTAATTGAGCTGCAACTCAATTGATGATGATGAGTGGTTTGAAAGCTCTTATCAAGGGGGTTGAGGATTTGAGACCCAGCCTTAACAATGTGCCACGTCCGAGAAACAGGCGCGTAGAGGCTTTGCGAAACTTGGGTTGTAGCCCGGATGATCTCAACGCACTTTACCCATGAGGGGTCAGGACCGGATCATTACAAAAAAAGTGCACTTTTTTGTAATGGACACCCCTGCCCACAACTCGAAAGGACGACACCTAGCACCCCAAGTACCACGTATGAAAGGGTTCAGCCTCAACAGGTCTACAGACCATGCACCCCAACTCTTTCTCCATTCACAGGAGGGTTATTGGAAGTCGTGGCCTCCCTTCGATGAGAAGTGGTCCAGTTAAGCGCCCCTACGGGGACTTCCCAGTAGGTCACCCATACCAGGACTACTCCAGCCCAAGCACGCTTAATTATGAAGTTCTTTCACTTCTTATCACCAATTGAGCTGCAACCCAATTAGTGATGAGAAGTGAGAAAACTTTATAGTTGAACGTGCTCGGGCTGGAGTAGTCCTGTGATGGGTGACCTCCTGGAAAGTCCTGGTAGGAGCTCTTAACTAAATAACTTCTCATTGAAGGGAGGTTGCAGCTTCCAACTACCCGCCTGTGAATGGAGTGAGGGTTGGGGTGCATGGTTTGCAGACCTGTTGAGGCCGAATCCTTTTAAGCGTGGTGCTGGGGGTGTCGGCGGTCATCCTTTCGATTCGTGGGTTGGGGAGGTTGTTACAATTCTATCCAAGGGTGTAATTCCATGTTCCGAGAACTGATTAGATCTCACTTGTTATTGTGTGTTCAAGTGTTTATTTAGTTGAATAGATGGAACTGAGTTCTCATTCTTCATGCTCAATTTAAAAATGTGTCAAGTTTCAAAACTGAAGGCTAGGAAGTCATCTTAAAAATTTGTTAATTCCTTTAAATGAATGAATTAATTTCCTTTTAATACTCACTGCATGTTTCCTATCAACTATTTACAGTATACATCACTGCAGATTTTCTATGAACTTGTACACCCCCATATTTTTTGAGTGGACCTGGCTGGCCAAAAGGCAGGGAGCAAGAAGTCAGTTTTATCATGCGCTCGGTGCTTATCTAGTGTAGTAATTGGAGAGCAGAGCCTACGAGTTGAGTTCTCGCCTATAGACGATAAGCAAGGTGGAGAGTGCCCAGGTGTGTCCGGGTGCTCACCGACTGGGCGAGTGGCGAGAGCCCAATCCAATCGAGTTCTCGCCGTTTGGCGAGTGGCTTGAGATGCGCAGACTCGCCATTAGAGGATATTCATTTCTGTTTCCCTTTTTTCTGAAAATTCATTTCTGGTCTACCTTTAGCTGCTCTAGACAGCGGCATCTTGCTAGTAACAGACCACTATGGGCTGCATTTAACAGTTTTTAGAAGGCAGGATCTCGCTATTGGCATACCATCCTCAGACAACTATAAATAGACCCCCAAGGGCACCTTTGGAGGGGACATCCTTGGCTTTCCTCTCCTTTGGCCAGCTCTGGTCGTCAAGAGCTCTGCTCCCAGTTCACCGTGTTCTCCGGGTGGACTGGTAGAGAGCTCCAGCTCCATGTTCACCGTGGTTTCCTGGCGGACAGGTAGAGAACCAAAGCTCCTAATTCACCGTGGTTTCCAGTTGGACAGGTCTGATGTTCTCAAGTGAACTCCAAGGTTCCCCGTTCAGCATTGTCTTGGGCAGGCCGGGCGGTCTAGGCGGCTTGAGCGGTCTGAGTCCGAAGCCTGGGCGGACTGCTGGTTGTGGCCTGGGTAACCATGGCTTGGTCGCGTGGCTACTCTTGAGGAGCGGCCTGTGCGGCCTGTGCGGCCTGGTGTGCGGCCTGGTGTGCGGCCTGAGCAGTCTGTCGTGCATCCTGGTTGGCCTTTGGCCATGGAAGGCTTCTAGCGAAGCGGCCTGAGAGGACTGCGGTTCACGGACTGTTGACGGTTCTCAGCTTGATCTGCGGCCTTGCAGATTAGCAAGCTCTTGTGTAACCTTTACGGACTGGTTGAGTCTGCGGTGTCCGTTATTGCGGAGTAGCCTTGGAGTTTGGTTGTGGCCTTTGTCGTGCTCTCTGGTGTTGCAGCGGGCAGTAGCTATTGTGGAGGACTATGCGGACTGGTGTCGAAGTCCGGCAGTTGGCCGTTGTCTTGGCAGCTGTGCGAGTAGGGCTTGCGAGCTCTGCCTTCTGGTGGTGTGATTGGCGATCTGCCTTGGGGGAGGCGGACTGGGCCTTGTCCGCCGAGCTCGTATCTGGCCCTTGGTCGTTTACTGGACTTGGTCACATTCTGTGACATGTCCAGCATGTCCACGGTATCCGTAGAGTCCGCTGTTGACTGAGCGGACTGCCTGTTGGTCGTGGACTCGTGGCAGATGGAGGCCTTTGTTCTCGAGCTGTGCGGACTGCCTCCTTGTCCGCATATAGTTTGTGAACTGTCACAGTAGTGGTTGTGGCTTTCCATGTGCGGTGGTGTTTGCGGGCTATGCGGGCTGATGCCTTGTCCACATAGTGTGGGCGGACTAGTGCGAGTTCGCCAGATGGTGAACATCTTGTCTTTACTCTTGACGGGTTTTCTTGGAATCCGGCTAAGTCCTTGCGGACTCAGCGGACGGGTCTTTGCTACTGCGTGAGCTGGGGCGGTGAATCTATTCACTAGGGTGGTGACCACACTCCTCACCTCGCCTATAAATAGACCCCCCGACACGTCTACAATAATTGAGTGAACAGTAAGTGGGGCTTGGTCAATTGCTGCGGTTTGGTTTTTGCTGTCCGCGCGGGTTGAGTAGAGTTAACTATGTGCTGTGTGCAAGTCACGCGACTAGCTTCAAGGATCCAGGAGTTTGACTTTCACTTCGATCAAGTTCTGTGAAGTGTGCGGCCTCTGCGGTCTCTGCGGTCTCAGCAGGTTGCTTATGCGGCTTGTCAGTTCTCTGCTTCAGCATTTCCAAGTTCCAATAACCTGTCCGCCGGTATCAGGTGGGTAGGCGGTCCCTTCTTCAGTTCATCAGCCGTCAGCGAATAACGGTGTGTCCGCGCGACCTCGCGGTCTCGGCGAACTCCGTGTTCTTTTTGGCTTGTAGCAGCAACAGCTCGGGAGGCTTCGACGACCTTGGCGGACTCGGTAGTCTCCTGCTCTGTCCGCCCGACTTGTTTTGTGATTTCTATTTTAGCTTCTGTACTGGCGAAATCATGTCTCGCTATGTATACCTCGCCCTATAAAGAAGTGTTAATAAAATAAGATCTGCTTGTTCTTCCATTTGCATTTGGTGTTGAGCTTGCTCCTTGGGTTTCCGCATGATCAAAATATGAACTGGATAGTTCTGAGAATTTTAATTTGGCTTTAGGCTATCTTGCTGACCGCTTTGAGAAAATTCAACATGGTATCAGAACAAGGTTCAGTTGCTTGAGCGGTGACCAACTTGTGTTGTTGCTCTGTGCTTCTGGAAGCTTAACCAAAGGTTGTTGCAATGGAAGTAAGCTATGCAAGAGGTCTAGGTATTGAACTCTTGATGCCGACTAACTTTAAGAAGTGGAAGTCATGCATGAAGAGTTACTTTCTGGGCGAGGAGCTATGGGATGTCGTCGATGGTGACGACAGACATGAAGTTACTGCTGCTTTTGGTACTGCTGAGCAGGTGATGCTCTGGAGAAAAATAAATGCAAAGGCGGAGTTTGTTCTTAAGAGGTCTGTTTCGCCAGAACTGTTTGATCACATCATTGGATGTGAGTCTGCTGCAGATATTTGGACAACTATTGATGAGTTGTTCAATCGGAAGAATGTAGCAAGAGTTCAATTTCTTGAGAATGAGTTGGCTAGGACAACTCAAGGAGACCTGACCATCTCAAAGTTTTTTCTGAAGATGAAGAGCTTGTGTGCTGAGCTATCAGCTCTTGATCCTAATGAGCCTATCTCTGAGGCTAAGATTAAAAGACACATAATCCACGGCTTGCGGAAGGAGTATGACGGCTTCGTTACATCAGTTCAAGGCTGGGCCACTCAACCGTCTCTACTGGAGCTTGAGAATCTGCTTGCTTCACAGGAAAGCTTGGCAAGGCAGATGGCAGGAGTCACTGTCTCTGAGGAGAGCTGTGAAGCACTCTTCACGGGTAAGAAGAAGAAAAGATGGAAAGGGAAGAAGAAATAAGCCGCTGCTGAAAATGAGCCTTCAACTTCGTATCAGATAGAGAGGAGCGCTGCTCCTAAGAAAGATTGGAAGAAGAAATTGAAGTGCTACAGGTGTCATCAGCGGGAACACTTCAAGCGTGACTGCAAGGTCAAACTATAGCCTGGGCATGCTGCAGACAAGGAGGAAGCTTGCTCTAAGGGTGAGGAAGCTGGATGGGGCGGAGATTTCATGACGGGCACTTGTGTTCGTGCCTTCTCCGCTGTCGACTTTAACGACAAGTTCATCATGGACTCCGGGTGTGGTCATCACCACACCGAAGACAAGTCGAAGTTCTTTTCCTTGCAAGCTTAATCAGGTAACGAAGCTATCATAACTGCTGATAATACTGTTTATGCAGTAGAAAAAGAAGGAGTTGTGTCTTTAGGTAGTGATAAGGGGCCACTCACCTTAAGGAGTGTGTATCACGTACCGGGCATGAAGAAGAACCTCTTCTCTATGACCAATGCGGTAGACGCGGGTTATCACGTTCTGTTTGGGCCAACAGAAGTGAAGTTCCTTCGCAACGTATCAGCGGTTAAGACTGATGTTGCTCATGTTGGGAGGAGAGTAAAGAACTTGTTTGTTCTTGCAACTAACTCTTATGTTGATCGGATGAGAGCAAACGATAGCGCTGCTATATGGCATGAAAGGCTGGGGCATGTAGGAATGGATAAGTTGAAAGCTATGACAAACAGAAGCCTTGTAAGAGGCTTGCCTAAGCTATCTTCCTTTGGTGACGGTCACGTTTGCGCAGGGTGTCAGTACGACAAGGCTCATCTCCTTCCGTTTGATAAGTCACAAACATGAAGCAAGAGACCATTGGAGTGTATCCATGGAGACTTGATGGGACCAACCGTCACTGCTAGCCTTGGTGGGAGCAGATACATGCTCGTTCTGATTGATTACTACTCAAGATACACTTGAGTATATTTCTTGAAGGAGAAGTCTGAATCCTTCCGTTTGTTTGTGGAGTTCAAGGAGTTGGTGGAGTGCCGGCTTGGCTTGCGGATCAATCAAGAAGCTTAGAATAGACAACAGTGGTGAGTTTGTCTCCTCCGAGTTTTCTAACTTATGCATGAAGCACGAGATCTAAAGAGAGCTTACTTGTGCTCACACTCCACAATAAAATGGAGTAGCAGAGCGGAAGATCCGTCATCTGACAGAAACCTGCAAGTGTTGGCTTCATGCGAAAGACATTCCTAGGTCCTTCTGGGCAGAGGGGATGTCTTGTGCTTCTTACATCATCAATCAGATGCCACTCAGACTGATCAACATGAAGACTCCTTTTGAGATGTTGCTAAAGGAGAAGCCCAGTGTGGAACACCTTCAGTTGTTTGGATCAACTTGCTATGTGCATGTCCCAGATGCTTCAAGGACAAAGCTTGATGCAAATGCAAGGAAGCTTGTCTTTGTTGGCTATGATGAGCGGAAGAAGGGATGGAAATGCATGGATCCTGCTACGAAGAAGTTTGTTGTATCAAGAGACGTAGTCTTTGATGAACTGATGTCATATGGAGGAGGCACGGTTGAGCTAACAGAGAGCAAGGTTGATGAAGAGCAGAAGATGACTGCTGAAGTTCTGGAAGAGGAGCTTGCTGTTTTACCAGCAGCTCCTGTTGCTTCAAGTTCTGGTGCTGAGTGTTCTAGCTCAGGAAGCAGGGCGAGAATTGCTCAAAGCTTGCTCGAAGTTGGAGTTGAGCCTGAAGAAGCAACGGAGGTTGTGAGCAAGGAGAAGACCTTGCGAAGGTCGAAGAGGACTATCAAGCCACCTGCTCGGTACTGCGATGGGAATGCATTGAGTTTTGTCTCCTGCTTCTTTGCAGGTCCTCTAGATGAGCGAGAGCCTGCAAACTTCAATGAGGCAACTGGAGTCAAGGAGTGGTATGATGCCATGCAGGAGGAGATTGCTGCTCTCAAGAAGAATGAAACCTGTGACCTTATGCCCAAGGTTGATGGCATTACTCCAGTGACTTGCAAGTGGGTGTTTAAGTTGAAGAAGAAGGTTGTTGGGAGAATTGATAGATACAAGGATCGTATGGTTGCTCGAGGATTCTCTCAGCAGTATGGAGAAGACTATGATGAGATATTTAGTCTAGTTGCAAAGATAACTTCGGTTCGGGTGGTGATCGCGTTAGCTGCTTGCAAGGGATGGAGGATGTGGCAGCTTGATGTGAAGAACGCGTTTATTTACGTAGAGATTGACAAGGACATCTTCATGGATCAACCACTTGGATTTGTTTCTGAAGTTCATCCAGACTATGTCTGCAAACTTAGGAAGGCTATCTACGGGTTGAAGCAAGCTCCAACAGATTGGCATGAGAAGATAGTAGAGTATCTTCAATTCTACGGATATCTTTCGTCCAACTCGGATTCAAGCTTGTTCATCAAGAAGAAGGGGGAGCTTCAAGTCTTGGTCCTGCTGTATGTGGATGATATGATCATCACAGGGAATTTAGAGGAGGAAGTAGCTAGGCTTAGGGCTGAGCTTGCTATACTCTTCGAAATGAAAGACTTGGGAGAGCTTCATCACTTTCTTGGTCTTAAAGTGGAGAGGAAGGAGAGCGAGATTCTCATTTGCCAAAAGGGTTATATAGATCGCATTGTGAATCGATTCGACATGGGTGAATGAAAGAGTTTCTCTATTCCTCTGGATCATGGACTGAAGCTTCGACGTGATGAAGGAAGGATTCTTCCTGATCCCTTGGTGTTCAGAGCTTTAGTTAGGAGCTTGATCTACCTGACGATTACAAGGCCAGACATTGCTTACGTTGTTGTCCGAGTATGTCGGTTTATGGCTGAACCAAGGAAGTCTCATCTGGTAGCGGCGAAGAACATCCTGAAGTATGTCAGGGCGAATTCTGATATGAGACTCCTCTATAGTAGAGACACGGTGTTTTCCTTGCTTGGATACACAGATGCTGATTATGGTGGTGACTCGGATGATCGAAGATCAACTTCGGGTTATGTGTTCACTTGTGGATCAACTTGCATTTCGTGGTGTAGCAAGAAGCAAGACTCAGTGTCTGTGTCTACTACGGAAGCTGAGTATAAGGCTTCGGCCTTGGCTGCTCGGGAAGCCATCTGGTTAAGGAGGCTTATAGAGGATGTTTGTGAGGAAGTGCAATGGCCTACTTTACTCCGGGGTGATAATGAGAGTGCTCTCAAACTGGTAAACAATCCAGTGTGTCACGCAAGGACCAAGAATATTGAGATCGAGCACCACTTCATAAGGGAGAAGGTGTTGGAGGGATCTCTTCTGGTCGGGCATGTTCGCAGTGAAGATAATCTTGCTGACATCTTCACGAGGCCGCTGTCGAAGGGGCCATTTCAGCGGTTACGAAGCTTGCTAGGCTTGATCACCACTTCTCACTTAAAGGGGGAGTGTTGAAATTTGTGAAGTGAAAGTGGGTGATGGGCAGGCCGGGCAGTCTGGGTGGCCTGAGCGGTTTGAGTCCGCGGCCTGGGAGGACTATTGTTTGTGGCCTGGGTAACCATGGCTTAGTGGTGTGGCTACTCTTGAGGAGCGGCCTGTGCGGCCTGGTGTGCGGCCTGAGCGGTCTATCGTGCGGCCTAGTTGGCCTTTGGCCAACGAAGGCTTCTAGCGAAGCGACTTGAGCGGACTGCGGTTCGCGGACTGTTGGCGGTTCTCAGCTTGATCTACCACCTTGCAGATTAGCAAGCTCTTGTGTAACCTTGCGGACTGGTTGAGTCCGCGGTGTCCGCTGTTGCGGACAGGCCTTGGAGTTCGGTTGTGGCCTTTGTTGTGCTCTTTGGTGTTGCAACGGGCATTAGCTGCTATGGAGGACTGCGCGGACTGGTGTCGAAGACCGGCAGTTGGCCGTTGTCTTGGCAGCTGTGCGAGTAGGGCTTGCGAGCTCTACCTTCTGGTGGTGTGATTGGCGATCTGCCTTGGGGAAGGCGGATTGAGCCTTGTCCGCCGAGCTCGCGTCTGGCCCTTGGTGGTTTACTAGACTGGGTCAGATTCTATGACAAGTCCAGCGTGTCCGCGGTATCCGCAGAGTCCGCTGTTGACCGGGCGGACTGCCTGTTGGTCGTGGACTCGTGGCGGATGGAGGCCTTTGTTCTCGAGCTGTACGGACTGCCTCCTTGTCCGCATATAGTGTGCGGACTGTCGCAGTAGTGGTTGTGGATGTCCATGTGCGGTGGTGTTTGTGGGCTATGTGGGCTGATGCCTTGTCCGCATAGTGTGGGCAGACTGGTGCGAGTTTGCCTGATGGTGAACATGTCATCTTTTCTCCTGGCGGGTTTTCTTGGAATCCGGCTAAGTCCTTGCGGACTCAGCGAACGGGTCTTTGCTAGTGCGCGAGCTGGGGTGGTGATTCTATTCAATAGGTTGGTGACCACACTCCTCACCTCGCCTATAAATAGACCCCCCCCGACACGTCTACAGTAACTGAGTGAACAGTAAGTGGGGCTTAGTCAATTGCTGCGGTCTGGGTTTTGCTGTCCGCACGGGTTGAGTAGAGTTAACTGTGTGCTGTGTGCAGGTCGCGCGACTAGCTTCAAGGAGCCAGGAGTTTGTCTTTGACTTCGGTCAAGTTCTGTGAAGTGTATGGTCTCTGCGGTCTCAGCAGGTCGCTTCTGCGGCTTGTCAGTTCTCTGCTTCAGCGTTTCCAAGTTCCAATAACCTGTCCGCCGGTCTCAGGCGGGTAGGCGGTCCGTTCTTCAGTTCATCAGCAGTCAGCGAATAACGGTCTGTCCGGGCGACCTCGCGGTCTTGGCGGACTCCGTGTTCTTTTCGGCTTGTAGCAGCAACAGCTCGGGCGGCTTCAGCGACCTTGGCGGACTCGGCGGTCTCGGCGGTCTCCTGATCTGTCCGCCCGGCTTGTTTTGTGATTTCTTTTTTAGCTTGTGTACTGGCGAAATCATGTCTCGCTATGTATACCTCGCCCAGTAAAGAAGTGTTAATAAAAAAAGATCTGCTTGTTCTTCCATTTGCATTTGGTGTTGAGCTTGCTCCTTGGATTTCCGCATGATCAAAGTGTGAACTGGATAGTTCTGAGAATATTAATTTGGCTTTAGGCTATCTTGTTGACCGCTTTGAGAAAATTCAACAGTCTGATGTTCTCAAGTGCGCTCCAAGGTTCCCTGTTCAGCATTGGCTTGGGAGGGGAAGCTCTCTGAGAACTTTTGAATGTCTGGTTGGACCTCCTCGCTGCAGCTCGGGGTCCGTTCTTAGTTTTCCACTCTTGCAGTTTAGGGATTTCCTTTGTGCCCATTGACCACCACTTGCCATGTCTCATCCGGGTTGACCACTGGGCCAGTAAACTTCGGTCACCCCCAGGTCCGAACACAGTGATAAAAAATCTTGGTTCCAACAAAACTATTTGCAGATTTTCCCTCCGATAATTATGTGGACTGGACATTTCTTTCATATAATATGGATTGTGAGTTTTACTATTTTCCAGATCTATTTATGTAGTGATGCATTGACATCACTAGGAAAGTGTTTAATTACAATTATTTAATGTTGTTTGTAGGTAGTTTCCTTCCATTTTTAACAGGTAATGTGTTATTTTTATAATTTTTGGTTAATTTTCTGATGTAATTTTTTCCAAAAGTTAAATTTTTTTACTTACTACATTTGAAGTGTAATGATTTCATTGTAATTGTTTTGCCCTATTTTAACCTTTTTCCTCCCTGCTCAAGTATGATTTATGTTCAACTTAGAAACTCAAGCAAATTCAAGATTCCAATCTTTAGTAAAACAATGCCATCATTTGCCACCCAAAGTATTTATGAATTCATCTGTTGCAAAAAATCGCACAGGCCGAGCATGATGAGTTTGAGGCTAAATTTCTTGAGGAAAAAGCAGCCCGTGAAGCTAAATACCAAAAGCTTTATGAACCTATGTACAATAAGGTGATTTCTCAATTTTTTTTTAAAAAATCTTAGTTTAAGATTGTAAATGGTCTGGTTGAGGCTTTGGGTGTTGATGATTCTGCAGAGATGTATGAACTGCTTTTATTGTGATTTTTCTTTTTGGAATAATTAAAACTGCAATTTTTATGAATTCCTCCATCCATCTTATACATGTAGTGGTTTATGGTAGAATCTATTTAGCTTTACTGTGCTTCTTATTTATAGAGCATGCATGTAAAAGGGTTGCAAGAAGACGTTATTTTCCTTTGTTGTTCTAACAATGCTTAACTGTCTTAAAGTTGACAAAAAATTGATATTAGTGTTGTTCCTTGTTATTGTTCGCAGTTCCGGTGATTCACGTGGCTTTGGATTTTTATCCTTGGAACGAGATGAATATGCAGAATTAAGCATCTGTGCTTCCTCAAAATATATGGCCAGAATAATGAGTTTATATACCAATTTCAGCCCTCTATTAATGTTTTCCTCTCTTCTCTAACTTGACACTTCATTTAAGAATATGTCGAAAATTAGAGTTGTTGCTGGTCGCCTAGTTTTCCCCTTGTCTAGAGAAATCAGACCGCCTTAGCTCGGAATCAGACCGGGCGTGCAAACTGTCAAAGTAACCGCAACAAATGACGAGAGACGTTTTTTACGTAGAAAACCCGGAAAGGATAAAAACTCACGTGGCTGGAACCGTGCCGAGCCAAAATCTTGTAGCTTCTCGAAGTTTTGCAAAGATTGATTTGATCTCGGAGGGCGACAGATCGCTACTCCGTTACAGGTGCAACGTACAGGAAATGATGAAGAAAGATTGTCCTCGGATCCTCGATAAAAGCGCTCTGGCCTTAGAATGTTGCTGAGCTTACGGAACCTTGGTGGGAGCATTCCGAATGGAAAATCCTCTAAGTCCACGGAGCTTCTATTGGGAGCACTCTCGTTGATACAAAGACTTGATGGGAGCGCTCTCGCGGAGGCGGTTGACGTGAATTGAAGCGTGTTGGAACCTTAGCGCGAGAAGAGCGGAGTGAATTCTTGAGCGGAGAATCGGCCTAAGTCCACGATCCCGCAGGAAAACCTTAGAGCTCTTTCTTTCCTCTGGCGTTGCTTATCTTCAAATAAAGGCATGGGGGCCTATTTATAGTTTTTTGGAGAGTTATGGTGGAAATTGAGCCGGGGTGTGATTTTTGCTAGCGAATGGCGTCGCGCCGTTTCGATCACCTGGATCAACAATTTTGCTGAAATGACAGGTTGCCCTTCGGGAAGTTCGGGCGGCTCGGACAAGGTGCCCGGAGGCGGGGGTGCCCGGAGGTGGTCGGCGGCGGCGGATGCGGCTGGAGACGACAAGGGTCGTTGGCGGCACGGGGCACGGGGTACGTATGTGGCCGCGCACCAGGAGCGGTCGTGCGGTGCCCGGCCTTGCTGGGCGCGGGCGCGTGGCCTTGTGAGGCCACTCGGCCTTGCGTAGCCATGTCGTGCACAACCTTGCGCGGTCGCGCGATGCGCGGCTTTACGCAGTGCGGTCACGCGCTGCGGAGAGGCGTGTCTTTGCAAGGCTGCGCGGCCGTACGCTCGCAGGCCACGCGGGTGCAGGCCGCGCGCACATGCAAGCCTCGTGAGACGCTTCTCCACGCGCGATGTCCCGACTCACTAGCGGGGCTGCATGCAGTTTTGTCGCCTTCTCGGTTGTTTTTGGGCCTTTTAGGTGAGCGCGGCTTTAGTCGTCGGCTCGTCTGGCTAGGTTTTTCTTGCCCCCTTGTCTTTGGCTGAAAGCCTCTCCGGTTCGACTTGGAAAATTCAAGTGGAACCCCATCAAATACCCCCAAATATTTATGGTTCCTTACTCGCGAAGTGTCGAGTCCAAAAAATGTTTAGCCTCAATCACTTGCCTTGAGAGTCACGGACTTAGAATTGCCGCAGTATGCGCGTGTCACAAGTTACTTTTATATGTGTCATGAAATGTTCCCTTTGTTCGGCCTTAGTGTGGGCACAGAACCACCCCTGTATGCTTCATGGGCTGGCTATTTCATTATGAATGCCTAGGCGATTTTGGCCCTTGCTTTATTTGCGGCGCTTGTAGAACGTCATGGAAACGTTCTCCCACTTTGTGCTTTGCGTGATGTGTTGGTGGAGAGCATGTCGCTTTTCACATTGCCTTTTTTATGAATGCGTGAGAATGATGTTGCTTGCTAACTTGCGTGGTTTCCACAACATGTTTGCACTGGTGGCGGATCCTTGGACGTGACGTGGAGGAATGTGTTGCCTCCTTGCCTCGATGTTGCGGATGGATCTGTGTGCTTATCGCCACTAGAAGACGTGGAAGGACACTATGTCTATTTCAGTGTTGTAGCTTAGAATGATTCGACGTTTATTCCTATCAAGTTCTAGGACAGAGCTTTTGAGGGGGCGGCCTTCGATGGTGTTTGTGCCTCGAGATGTCATAATGATGCGATATTTCACGTTTGCAGAACATAGGGTGCCCTGGGTCCTTGGATTATGGGGAGGCCGGATAGCTAGGCGGACCATGAGATTATACCTACGAAGTTAGGCTCGTTGTAGTTGCATGCTATTGAACTCTGCCTTGTATTTGGTTGTGGATTAGCTTGTCGCAAAGGATGCGGGGGCATTCTGTTCCCCGAGCAGGTGTTGCCTTGAAAGATGGTGTTGGCGATGGGGGAGCACTTGATTGCACCCGTGTCGTACGCAAGCTTGGTATGGCTGGTTTGTGCATCGCCTTTATCACTTTCTTTGCTTGGTAGCGTGAGTTTTCACGTGATGTGTTGAGCTTGCGACTTCCCTAGAGTGTCATCCCTGCATTATGAAAATCCTGTCATCGTCAATAGGCGGGGATCTTAGCAGTTGTCGAACCATCCCACATTATTGTCCTTATCGTAGCATCTTTGTGTCGTGACATGCGTTGCAGCGGTCCAGGAGCATCTAGTGCTTTTATGTTCCCTGTTCGCAGGGAAATATCATTGGTGAATGTCGTCGAGTGTTAGTAGCGAGATTTTGTGGCCTAAGTGCGATGGGTAGGACACTTGCCCCCTTGTCTTGGTAGTGCAGATAGATTCAGAGATTGATGCGTGTATAACTATAGCTTTGATTAATTATGCTTTCGAAAGGCAAGTGTTGTAAGACCCCTCCCCCTTACCAAGGAGTTAACCCGGTCTTATGCCCAGAACCGCCGTCTTGCGGTGGCACTAACACACGGGTTAGTCGACACCGCAACACGCCGATTCTGCCAGCTAGTACGATCATATAACCTGTTTGGCCAAAAGAGAGTAAGAAGTAAAAGCTGTATAAAGCAACCACTAGTCCACGAGTCACATCACTATCTCATAATAAATAAGAGTACATCAGTCCAGCATGAGTTATATAAAAATAGAGAAAAAGGGGGCTTATGCGCAGTACATAATGATAAATATCTCTCTCATAAATGACAACAAGCGGAAGCTACGCTATCCTCAGACGACTCGTCCCACCTGACGTCGGGTTGCAGTAGTAGTAGGTGGTGGTATCAGCTCCTCACGTCCTACCACCTCGTCCTGCTGGTGCTCCATCTCCTCGAGCTCCTAAAATGATGGGTCACACCCCACCATTAGTCAAAAAGACTAAGTCGTTTCCTCCACACCTCGCCCCGCAACTCCTAGGCACCGCGCAGGAGGACGAAGCGGAGGACAACAAGGGGTAAAACAAGGAAGCAGGTGATAATGGAACTATACTATCAAGTATATATGAATCCAATATTTCTACTATAGCAGTTCTATATATATATACGGTGCAGGAAAGTAAGAAGAACTGAACAGAACAAGTATGTGCAGTAAGTAAACAGTACTGGAAGTAAGCTGAGAGAAGATATCAAGTAAAATAAGCAACTACTACCATCATATAAGTACCTTAACTTATATGAATGCTCATTGAAAGAACTAGTGCCTAAACACCTAGAGGGGGGGGGGGGGTGAATAAGTGCACTTAATCTTTTTAAACTTTACAGGCAGAAACACATAATTATATGCAATTCTTCACAGCAATACATCACATACACCATAGCAATCACAGAATAAAGCACACACAGAGAACACACAGATTTTATAGTGGTTCCCCAAGGTCTGGGTACATCCACTTTCCCCCTTCGCCTATCTAGTAGTGTACTAGATTCGGCCTAACTTCTCCACTACTTCTCAGATCCTCAGATCTTACATCTCAGAACCCCAAACAGGTTCCTACAACTCAGAGTGATCCCACTCCTACAACTCAGGCACACAGCTCTACCACTCAGTCTTCACAAAGACCTACACTCAGCCTTCAACAAGGCCTAAACTCAGCCCTCAACAAGGCCTACACTCAGAGAAATGAATCTCCTACACTCAGGCACACAGGCCCTACCACTCAGCCTTTATAATTTCAGGCTTACAACTCAGATCCCTTAGGATCCTACAAGAAATTAAAATTACAAAGTATATACCCACAACTCAGAATGAGAGACAAGAGTTGACTGGTTTCTTGATGAGTTCTTGGAAGAACTTTGCTGAGATCAACCTCCCTTGGCTTTCTTCAAAGCTTCTTGAATTAGAACACAGTAGGGTTGAAACTCTATGCAGATGATCTTCAATCACTGCTGACTTAAGAATCAGATCTCAATCTGAAACTTTCTTCACAGTCTGGTTCAACAACTGTCTTCTTAGAAGGAGCTCCCTCTCTCCAACTTCTTAGATCTTCACTTGAAGGTCTTCTTCTTTTAGTGTTGTTAGATCTTCAATGATAGCTTCAATCGATCTGTCGATTTCATCCTTATGTTGAAGGAGTATGCTTTTATATATGCTTTCTTCATGGTGACCGGCTGATCCGGTTTCTAACAACTTTCTGACAGCTCTGACAGTTGCAGTAGACCGGCTGGAATGACAGATGTCAAGTCATCCAGTCACTTCTTGAATTTTCTGTAACTGTCTGAAAGTGTCGAGACAGTCAGTCTTTAAGTGTCGACACTGATAGACTAAGTGTCGACACAAGTAGACTAAGTGTCGACACTAGACTTGTTGGTGTCGACACAACTCCTTGTGTTGTTGTATCTGTATCTCGACACAGCTTCTTCTGAATGTGTCGACACTGATTCTTTGTGTCGACACAAGTCTTCTTCTTTAATACTTAGTTGATTTCTTCTAAGTGTCGACACAACTCCTTTGTGTCGACACAAGCCTTCTTGTGTTGAACTTTGTTGAGTGTCGACACATCTCCTTTGTGTCGACACATGCTTCATGTCTTGAAACTTTGCTGAGTGTCGACACAGCTCCTAGTGTCGACACTTGTACTTGAAAATTTGTTGAATTTTGCTGAGTGTCGACACAGTCTCCTAGTGTCGACACATTCTTCATGTGTTGAGACTTTTACTGAGTGTCGACACAGCTCCTTTGTGTCGACACTTGTACTTGAACTTTGTTGAAGTTTGCTGAGTGTCGACACAGCCTCCTAGTGTCGACACTTTTGATGTCGACAAAGTTCCTCTGGGTGTCGACACAACTTCTAAGTGTCGACACAGATTCTTTAGACATTTCTTCATTGTGTGTCGACACTGATCCTGTATGTGTCGACACTTTTCTTCTGGTGTCGACTCTGCATTCCTGGTGTCGACACAATTACTCCAAGTGTCGACACAGCTTCTCTAGGTGTCGACACAAGTCTTCTTAAGTGTCGACACGTTTCTTCTAGGTGTCGACACATGGACTTAGAAACTTTTCTGCTATCCCTGCAATTACTTAACCTGCACCAATAAACTCAAAACACATCAAATATACCATGATGTATATCATTGAGCAGAGTGAGGCTTCTTCAAATCTGGTACATTTAATCCAATGTACCCAACAATCTCCCCCTATTTGGAGAAGTCATAACCCTTAGTCAATGATATACACCATACATAACAAATTCAGAGTATGATGTAAAACAATATTAAATGACAGGGTAAGTACATAAACATGTATAAACAAAATATGTATACACAAATATCTCAGAACAGTAATGTAATAAATTTAACACATATCACATTGTTCTAACAACTTCAACATTTTCATTATTCAAAAGTTTACAGAAAGTTGAATGCAACTGATTACACATAGTAAACTTTAGAAAAATTTCTATCCTAAGGCAGCTCAGGCTCCTTGATAACTATGCCCTTTCCAGATTGAATATTTGCTTGAACTTGAGCATCTTTGTCATCAGCAGACTTCTTCCCTTTAAGATCTATCTTTTTCTGCTCTTCAGCCTTGATCTTCTGCCTTTCAAAATAATGATAAGGCTTTGGGAAGTACTTGCTAGGCTCCTGTGCAGTAGGAGGTAGCTTTCCCATCTTAGCCTTTCTTCTATATTGAACAATAGCCTCTTGCCTATTCTCATGCTTCCTCCACTCCA
Source organism: Platanthera guangdongensis (assembly GCA_039583875.1). Classification (NCBI taxonomy): domain Eukaryota; kingdom Viridiplantae; phylum Streptophyta; class Magnoliopsida; order Asparagales; family Orchidaceae; genus Platanthera; species Platanthera guangdongensis. The sequence continues at coordinate 105,938,375 of CM077151.1, forward strand.
GGTCAGAATACCATTTGCCTCTATCTAGAATATTGTCTTTAGCAGCCTTTCATGCAGTCAAAATGATATTCCTGCAAGTGGGGCTCCATTGTTCAAAATCAGGCCTTAGTTCAGCTTGCTCTCTGAATCTTTTCTTAGACAATTGAGTCTCTTGTTCCTTTAATAAGGCCTCTTGTTCTTTCAAAAGTGCCGCTGGCATAGGCTGAAGTAATTTCTCTATGATGACAATCTGATTTCCCTCAGGAGGGCTATACATTGACTGTATCTCTTGATATATCATGTCAAAGTCTGGTGGAGGGTATATTACTTGAGCCACTTCAGCTTGCTCCCCTCCAAGATATGCAGGATTGATTCCAGACTCTGCAACATTGTCATCATCACATAAAGGTGGATATCCAAGGGTGGCTTTGATGGAATTTGAAATCCATTTGGCATGATCAGAGCCTGCCTTGACTAATACCCTCTTCCCCTTTATGACTTCTCTCTCAATGTGATCTCTCAGATCATCTTTCTGAAACCTTATCTGTGCATTCAGATAGTTTACTCCATCCTTATAGAAAGGCTTTAACCTTTGGAGCTTGTCAGTTATAGCCTTTTGAGAGTCTTCAATAGCAGTTTTAACAGTAGTTAAGCTCTCTTGCAATTGCTTGTCAAATTCAGCCTTGCTAGTAGCACTTGCTGCAGTCTGACCAGTAGCTATATTCTTCATTTCAGTTATTATGGCATTTTGTGAAGCTGTCAAATTATCATTCATCCTTATCTGGTTTTCCAGGACATAGCCATGCTTCACTTCCAGCTCATCAAGTTTTGTCTTTATCTTCTCTTGATGTGTGGCCAGATAGACTACTGCATTGCCTCACTTATGGAAACAATCAGTCATTTCCTTCTTGTTCAGATTCACTTCAAATCTGATTGACTTGATGTCTTGGGCCAGATCAAACTGCAGAGATTTATTCCATTCATCCACATACTTTTCTAGAGCATGTCTTTGCTCATCCATCTTTATTTGTAAAGCCACCATCAGTGAACTGTAATCAGTAGATGGGGCAGGCTGTGGAGCAATTATTTGTAGGGCTTTCTTATAAGTCTGGCTCCTTCTTTTGAAGACTTGAAACTTCCTCTTCTTTGCTCTAACAGTCTCTTCATCCTCTAAAGCAGATGTGCTAGCAATATCCACTCTTTCTTTAGGACTAGGAGGTAACTCCTTCTCAGTCCTCTGTGATTCCTCAGCATCCTTAGGCTTTTCAGTCTCTTTGCTTGCAGTTTCTTCTATAATCTCCACTTGCTCCCCCTCAATATGGATCTCCTCCCCCTCAGCAGCAGCTTTCTCTTTCTCAAAATCAGTTTGTAGAAGATCAGGAAACAATTCTTCTAATGTAAATTCCTGTTGAGGAAGGGCTGAAGAATCTCTTATTTCATCAACCACTTGATCAGCAATAAATGTGTCTTCCATGACAACATCTTGGGGTGGAGGTTGTATCTGAGTTTGCTGATGAATATTATGTAATGAATCAGACAAAACTTCATCCTCTATAAGGAAATCTAATTGATTAATGTCAGTTATTACCTCTAGTATGGTTTGAGTAGCTTGTTCACTCTCTAGTGGAGTTGGCTCTTCCACAAGTAGAGGCTCCCCCTGGATTGAATCCAGGTGAATTGGGCTTGCTGAGGGTAGCTCCCCCTGCCTTTGTGCTTCTTCTTGTCTTGCTGGAGATTGTCCAGGATTTCCAGTTTCTTCCTCATCAGGAGTAAAAACTACTTGCTCTTCAGAGCTGCTGGAAGATTCTTGAGCCACAGTGGTTGTCTTCTTCTTCTTCTTCAGGGGTGTGTCCTTTACTGGAGTTGACATTTCCTTAGGTCAGTACTCTATCCCACCTAGAGAAGATTCTCATATCCATCTTCCTCATGTGGTTAATCTTTGAACCTGCAGCTTGGTTCATCACTTCTGGTATGCTCCCAGATAGGTAAAGACTTAGAATTCTACCCATATTGGGTTTCTTCAGGCTCTCTTTAATCTTATCAAACAATACTGCAGACCAATCAGTATTAAGTTGGAAGATTATCCTTGTCATTAGACTGAACATGTGAGCTGAAATTCTGTCATGCCCTCCAGGCTTGCTCAGTATGACCTTGCCCACAATCTCAGAGAGAAACTTGCCTTGCATATTCATTCCCTTTCTATTGAACACAGATCCTATCTTCAGGTTTGAGTCCAAACCACACTATCTCAATGCTTCTCTAGTCTTAGAAGCAGAAACATCTTCTTCTTTCTTAGTTCTTGGTAGCTGAAGTACCTTCCTGAGGCTTTTCTGTGTGATCTTAACCTTGGTTCGATGAACTCTGGATTTAATCTTGAGTCCAGTATCATCAACTAAAGTTGCACTCAGAAATTCTAGGACCTCCTTCTTCCAGATCTTGATGGGTTCTGAAACAAGGTATTCCAGTCCAGTTTCAGCAATTAGGGTTACCACACCTTTGATCTCAGGTTCCGCGTCATCAAAGGCATGCCGCATGAGTTCATAACCTTCATTAACATTCTCTTCTAGCTTGGGCGCCATTAGGGTTTGAAGAAATTTGAATTTAGAGAAGAGAGATGTCGACACACAAGTTTGGTCTCGAAACTTTGGTGAGCGTGTCGACAAACAATGACAAAAACCTATTTATACCTTTCTAGAATCGAAGATGAAAGGGCGCGTCAAAATACTTAAATTGTGTGGACACTGTTGAAAAGTGTCGACACTTACTTATAATGTCTCGACAACTATGTGTCGACACAAGTATAGTCGACAGAATATATGTGTCGACACTTGTATAAGTGTTGACACCACTTAGCTCGACACTTAGTCGAGACTTTACTAGACTAATTCTGTGTAAAGCTTAAGTGTAGACACCACCTTGGATGTGTCGACACCTATACTGCATGTGTCGACACTAATTCTCTGAAGTGTCGACACAGACTTCCTAGATGTGTCGACACCAATTCTCTGAAGTGTCGACACCACTTCTATGCGTCAACACAGACAACTCTGTGTGTCGACACCTTTTTACTTAGCCAATTTTTGTAAACTATTCTAAGTTTATCATCCCTAATTCAATTTTAAATTTATTGAATTTGGTTTCATCTAAGGGCTTATTATACATGTCAGCTAGCTGATTATCTGTATTAATATATTCTAGTGAAATATCTCCTTTTTCCACATGTTCTCTTAGAAAATGATATTTTATTTCTATGTGCTTAGTCCTACTATAGGAGACAGGATTGTTTGCAATAGAAATAGCACTAGTAGAATCACAAAATAAAGGTGTTCTACTTGAATACCATAATCTTCTAGTTGGTATTGTATCCAAAGAAGTTGAGCACAGCAACTTCCTGCAGCAACATACTCTGATTCTGCTGTGGAGATAGCCACACTTGTTTGTTTCTTGCTACTCCATGATATCGGCCTTCCACCTAGGAATTGACAGGTACCAGTTGTACTCTTCCTATCTTCCTTGCAGCCTGCAAAATCTGCATCTGAATAACCTGTCAGTACAAAGTCTCCATTCCTAGGGTACCAAAGGCCCAGATAAGGTGTGCCCTTTAGATATCTCAAAATTCTTTTGACCGCTGTCAAATGAGATTCTTTAGGGCAAGCTTGGTACCTAGCATAGACACATGTAGCATACATGATATCTGGTCTACTAGCAGTCAAATACAATAGGGAGCCAACTATCCCTCTATACAAAGTCTCATCTACAGGTTTCCCTGCATCATCTTTGCTTAGAGACATGCTTGACCCCATAGGAGTTTTCATGGTACTGGATGATTCCATACCATACTTCCTTATCAACTCTAGGGTGAACTTAGACTGGCATATGGATAAACCATCCTCAGTCTGTCTAACTTGGAGACCCAAGAAGAACTTAAGTTCCCCCATACTGCTCATTTCAAATTGTCCTTGTATAAGTTTTGCAAACTTTCTGCAAAGACCACTTTCTGTAGACCCAAATATAATGTCATCTACATATATTTGGACTAAGATAAGCTTGCCTCTGGATTCCCTAAGGAATAGAGTCTTGTCTATTTTCCCCCTTGAGAATTTGTTCTCAATGAGGAAACTAGACAGGGTTTCATACCATGCCCTAGGGGCTTGTTTTAACCCATACAAAGCCTTCCTAAGTCTATAAACATAATTAGGTTTGATAGAATCAACAAAACCTGATGGTTGTTCTACATAGACTTCTTCCTTCAGATTTCCATTTAGAAAAGCTGACTTAACATCCATTTGGTATACTTTAAACCCTTGATAGGTTGCATAGGCAAGAAACATCCTTATGGCCTCCAGTCTGGCTACTGGAGCAAAGGTTTGATCAAAGTCAATACCTTCTTCCTGCCTATATCCTTTAGCTACTAGTCTAGCTTTATTATTTATAATTACTCCACTTTCATCCAACTTGTTCTTAAAGATCCACTTAGTTCCTATTATATTGTAGCCCTTTGGTTTAGGAACTTGCTCCCAGACATTGCATCTTTTGAACTGGTTCAGCTCCTCTTGCATAGCCTCAATCCAATGAGGGTATAGGATTGCTTCTTCAAATTTCTTTGGCTCTACTTGGGATAGAAAGCTGGAGTAGAGAACTGAACTTAGATTCCTGCTCCTTGTTTGTACCCCTTGTATGAGATCACCAATAATTTGATTGGCTGGATGATCTTTTAGATGCCTATTTGCTGGAGGCAACTTGTCTTCTGGTTGTACACCTTCAGCTTCTTCATTCAGCTGTTCCTCTTGGTCTTCTTCAGCAACAGGAGTATCTTGTACTCCCCCTGAACAGTAGCCACCTTCTTCTACTTGCTGACTTGTAGTTGGTCCTTCTTCTATAGTGAGCTTGTTCAACTTCTCAGTCACACCTGTGGAGCTGCAAACACTTCTAGACAATTCATTGTTAACGAGTCTGGCTTCATCAAAAAATACATGAACAGACTCTTCTACAACTTGAGTAGTCAAGTTGTAGACCCTATAAGCCTTACTGTTGTTGCTGTACCCAACAAAGATCCCCTCTTGTGATTTGGCAGCAAACTTGGTTAAGTAAGACTTACCATTGTTAAGTATATAACATTTACAACCAAAGATCCTGAAATAGGATAGATTTGGTTTTTTGCCTTTCACAATCTCATAGGGGGTCTTATTGTGGCTCTTGGTGATAGTAGCCCTATTAATTACATGACATGCAGTGTTTACTGCCTCAGCCCAGAAATATTCAGGGAGAGATGTGTCACTTAATAGGGTTCTACCAGCCTCTATCAAGGTTCTATTTTTCCTTTTAGCAATGCCATTTTGCTGAGGTGTTCTTGGTGAAGAAAATTCCTGAAAAATTCCAAATTCTTCACACAGTTTTGTCATACTATCAGACTGAAATTCAGTACCATGGTCACTTCTGAAAGTGCAGATAGATCTGATATACTCTAGAGGGGGGGGGGGGGGGTGAATAGAGTATATGGTGATTATAAAACTTTTACAACTGCTGTTGTATTTTAGGTGTGTGGTGTGTGTGCAGCAAATACAATAAACAAAAAAACAGCAATGGACTAATCACAGCACATTCACAGAGCAAGGCCAGAAAACAAAAAGAAACGAAAGCAACCAGACGACACAAGAATTTTATAATGGTTCCCCAAATCTGGGTAGTCCACTCTTCTACCACCCTGGTAGGAATCCACTGCAGGAAGGGGTTGATCAGGTGTCCTGTCACCAATGGGGTTTTGATCAGGTTCTCAAAAACCAAACCCTCAAGTCTTTTGGTGGGAGACTTGCAACCAGAATAATTTTGAAGGGAATTAAAACCCTGTACAGAGGTGGAGTGAGAGGGTGATGAGGTCTTCTCTTTCTCAAATCAAATGATAAGACTTGTAGAATGTTGTTTAGCAGCTTTGCTCCCCCTGAGATGTAGAATGGATCAGGAAGAATACTGGAGCACTGCTTCAGGGTGATAGGTCTTCAAAGACCCAGATTTCCTGGTTCAGAGAAAGTCTTCAGAAACTTCTTACAACTGATATGAATGTATTGTTTTGAAGTTCTCCTGAGTAAAAGCAGATGAAGAAGACTCTTGATATTGATGTAATATTCTTCTTCTTCTAGATCAATTTCTCTCTGGGCCAAGAATGAATTCTTTTTCTTGTGTTGTCTGAATCACTGTCTATCCTCTTCTTGTTGTTGTCTGGTGTTGTGTGCTTGTTGTATTACTTCTGGTTTCTGTATATCTCTGTCTGTCATGGAGAGCATTCGAATTTTTGAATGTCGAGCAGTAATGACAGACGACCTGGAAAGGAAGCAGCAATTAATTATTTCCCCAACTGTTTCCATGGGAAAATGGCATGTAATAATCCAGAATTAACTGCGCATCCTAACGGTAGTATACTGTGAAGAACTGCCATTAATTGTCCAGGAATCAGCGCCATGAAATGAGACGGGAACGGAAGAAGACCTAGTCTGGAATCGTCGACCGAAGAACAGAATTCGTCGAACAGAGTTAAGAGTTCGTCGAGCTAAGCTGAGTTTGTCGAGCTGAGCTGAGTTCGTCGAGCTGACAGTCTTCATTCGTTGAATAAACAATCTTCAATATCAGACAAACATTATTCGTTGAGCAGAGAACCAAATTCGTCGAGCTGAGAATAAACTTGGTCGACCTGAGAAAAGTTCTGGGCTTGGACGAAATACTCTGCATCTACTGAAATGCTGTGTCGACACAAATTGGTGTCGATAGATTGATCTTGGTGTCGACACAACTCCTCTGGTGTCGACAGATTGGTCTAGGTGACAACACAAATCCTCTGGTGTCGACACAAGCTGGTGTCGACTGAAATCCTGGGTGTCGACATAAATCGTCTGGTGTCGACACAAGCCCTAAGTGTCGACACAGATTCTCTGAGCACAAAAAAAATCGTCGAGTAGTGATTAGCATTCGTCGACTTGAGAAGCTGTGAACTTGAGGTCCAAGTTCGTCGAGCTCAGAATATAATTCGTCGACCGAAGCATGGAGCTGGGCTTAGAGAAATTTGAAGTAGTCCTGAGAATGCTTGAAGTAGAATCCGGTGTTCGTCGAGCAAAGAACAAAGTTCGTCGAGCTCAGCACTGCGAATTGTCTCACGATCGTCGAGCGCACAACTTCCTTCGTCGAGCTGAGTTCGATGAACGTCGAACTCATTCCACTTAGTCTGAAAAACTGATAGATCTGAAGTTCCTGATGGTCTTGAAGAAGGCTGGTCCATCTGAAGTTGAGATAGAGGACTGTCCTAGACTCTAAGACACAAACTTGACCTAGACTATACATGATGGGTCACATCCTAAGTCAGTGAACCTAGCCCAAATCAACTAGGGATCCAACAATCTCCCCCTATTTGGGTGAGGTCACTAACAGAAACTCCAAGCAAAGAACAAACAGAAAAACAAAGCAAAATTAAGAGATATATCTGGCAGAGAGTTTACAACACATGCAACATATATATATATATATACATACTGGCTTTGTTTTAATGCAAAATATAGACTGAAACAAAAACAGAAATGAAAAGAAAACACAAAATTACTTCTCTGATTTCTTCTGTTTTGGCTTGACTTCTGCTGCTTTATCTCCTGACTTCTTGAAAATGATTTCCCTATTGGGATCTTAAGCTTGAGCTTTGGTCATAGTCATGTCAGCTGCCCCTATGATGTTCAGTGAAGTGGCTCTGGGGACAACTGCTTCTGGGTGAAGATTCATGTACTCATCAACATTGAGTAGCTTGTTTGCTTTCCCAAATCTTTTTAGTTCATCTCTCCTGTACTGAGACATAGTAGTTAAGGCTGTTGTGTCCTTGCCTTCAGCTTTAGCTTTGTTGATTAGAGATAAGCCAATGATTTCTTGGAATCTTGCCATTCTGGCTGTGTTGGCTGTTTTTGGATCTTCAGGAGGAGAATAGGGCCTTTCAGCTTCATGTTTCTTAGATTCCTGGTGCTGCTGCTGTTGTTGTTGATGGTGTTGACTGCCTGAAGATGGTGGCCTTGGCTGACTACTACCAGAGGATCTCACTGTTCGTCTCTGATAAGTTTGAATAGGAGCAGATCTTTGAGAGCTAGAGCCAGAGGCACCTGCTGCTGGAGGAGGAGGAGGAGGATCCTTTCTGTATATATGAACTGGGGGAGGAGAGTATCTCCTACTCCTCTTCCTCTCTTTTTGCTGGTTCTTTGATAGCCACATCCATGCAGGCATCCCTTTGTAAGGAGCAACATTATGCAGAATATAGTATGGAGTGTCTGCAGTGGGATTAGGCTTGGGAGCAGGAGGAGGAGGAGCCTTCCTTTTCTTAGAGAGCAACTTCTTTCTCTTTTTAGTAGCCTCCTCATCTGATTCATCATCATCATCATCAGAATTTGAACTCTGAGGATTATCATACAAAGCATTCAGCTTCCTCAGAGTGGCATCAGGAATGATAAGAGGTTGTTCTTGAGGGGGAATAGAAGGTTCAGAGGGTGAGAGTTCAACAGCAGTAGAGACAGAACTTGCAGCTGCTGCCTTATTCTCTTCCTCAATGTCTGCCAGAATGAGCTCATCCAGATCAGGCATGAGAGAATCATCCATGACAAAATCTGGGATAGGGCAGATGTCTGGAATAGACACAAGAGTTGGAACAGCAGTGGGGGCAGCAAAGGATGCACAAAGTTGCCTGGCAACTGCTGGAATTGCTGGAGAGGTATACTGGACAATAGCCAAATATGGCTTAGCAATCTCTACTGAAGGAAGCTTCATATACACAGGATCAAAGATCTGAAGTATCTCAGATAAACTTACTCTGGGATTTATAAGGAAATCACCAGCCGTGGTTATTGAATCTACTGACTCATCAAGGCTACTGTCAGTGTCCATGAATTGAATAAAATCAATTGCTGTATCTGTAACTGCAAGTGCATTAACAAGCACTGAATCAACTGTATCTGTGGTGTCAAAAACTGTATCTGTAGTATCTGTATCTGTATCAACTGTATTCACTTCTACAGCTGCTGCACCAGCTTCATCATGGAGCATCTCCCCCTGCCTGGGTTCAGGAGAACCTGGAGCCAGGCCCCTGATTGAAGAGGGGGCAGCAGAGAGAGCTGAGATTTGGGCAGATAAAGAATCAATGGAATTCACCAGAGGTGTAATAGCCTCTGTGATGAGTGATTTAATAAGAGGAGTCAGAAGAGAGATGATGGAGGGAATGGTGGAAGAATCCATAGGTGGAGAGAAAATAGTAGAGGAGGAAGGAAGAATATGTGGAGGGGATAAGGGAGGTAGAACAGGTTGTGGTTCAGTGGGTATGGTGTAGGATGGAATAGTGGAAAGGTGTGGTGGAAGAGGGGATTGAGGAGGTGAGGGAATATGTGTTTCAGTGGGGGAAACTGGAGGTGTAGGCATATGTGTAAGATCAGGCGGTGGAGATTGATGTTGAGGTGGAGTCAATTGAGGTGCAGAAGGAGTGGGGAGAGATTTGGTAGGGGGAATGACCTCTTCAGAGTCAGGGTGGGGAGTGACCTTGACGGTCCTGGTGCTCTCAGAAGCATTGATGGAGGAGGAGGAACCCTTGGAGGGTTTGTTGATTGTCCTCTCCCATCTGCCAAACAAGGCGCAGGTGAGGCGCTTGCTGGCGTTGATGAATGTGGTCGGGGAGACCAGACATTCACTGGCCTTTTCCTGGAGGAAAATCCCCAGGATTCTGCCGTAGCAGACTTCCTTCTTGCTAGTTCTTTTCTTGATAAGGTCAAAGAAAACCATGCCCCAATCGACCTGGCGCTTGTTGAGCACTGCGCACATGATCAGGAATTGATGGCGAGTGATATAGTCATGTGTCGAGTGCTTGACCATTAGAATTTTCCCTATAATGTCGGCCAAAAATTGATAAGCGGCTGACAGTTGTTTCTTCAGAAGCTTATTAGGGTTGTTGCCGGAGAAACCCATGACTTTCAGCATATCAGCATATTCCTCAGCGTCCATTTCCAAGTTGTCTTCCCCATTGATCAGACCAAATATTTCAGAGAGTACTGCTGGGGACAGGGAAACGGCAGTGTTTCCAATAGTTCCTGTCAGATTTCCATCTTCAAAAATTGTGGCAGTGTACACCCATTCTCTTAACTCAGTTGAGTGTAGCTTGATGCTGCGTGTCATGAATTCCTTGAGATGCAATTCTTCAAGTAATTCAAGGATATACAGAAAAATTGGATCGGAATGCTGGAAGGACTCAAATTCCATTGAGAATGCTGCATCAAACTTCATCGCTGCAAGTGCTCCTGGAGGAATCGCCATTGATGACCTGCAAAGAAAATTACAGAGAAAACGGCGATCAAGAGCAAAGGAACTGAAAGCGCGGGACGGTGGTCGAAGAAAACCTAGATATAAGATTTTCAGAATATGAATCGACAAGCTCCATTCCACGAAAAAGAAGACAGATCTTCGAACTGAGATCGACGAAATAAGGTATAGGAGAGTAGTTCGTCGAACCCATTCAGAAGAATTGAAAACAGTTCGTCGAACTCCGTTCGACAAAATGGTTTCTGAAACAAGGTTCGTCGATCTCCGGTCGACGAAAATTGTTTCCCCACAGAGAATTCGTCGATCTCCGTTCGACGAGAATCTCTCGAACTTTCCCTAATTCGTCGAACTCCGTTCGACGAACTCTGGAGAATTCGTCGAATGCAGACAGAAATTAATTTAACTCTTCTCCATCAATCATTCCCAGTTGATTTATAAAGAACAGATGAGTTTTCTCATCCAAAGGCTTGGTGAAGATATCTGCTCTCTATAGATCAGTGGGAATGTGGATCAAGTTAATTTTCTTTTTGTCCACATTATCTCTAATGAAATGATGTCTTATTTCAATATGTTTAGTCCTAGAATGATGAACTGGATTCTGAGCTATAGCAATAGCACTTGTATTATCACAAAATAAGGTTGAATTATTTAAGTTGATACCATAATCTAGGAGTTGGTTTTGTATCCATAGCATCTGTGAACAGCAGCTGCCAGCAGCCATATACTCTGCCTCAGCAGTTGATGTAGACACAGATGTCTGCTTTTTGGAAAACCAAGAGACAAGTCTCATACCCAGGAACTGGCAAGTTCCAGAGGTACTTTTCCTGTCCACTCTACATCCAGCATAGTCAGCATCTGAGTATCCAGTTAACTCAAATTCTGACTCTGCAGGATACCAGAGTCCTATACTAGGACAACTCTTTATATATCTCAAAATCCTTTTTAGAAAAATAAGATGAGATTCTTTAGGATTCACTTGGAATCTAGCACAAAGGCATGTGACAAACATTATGTTAGACCTGCTGGCTGTTAAGTATAATAGGGATCCAACAATTGCCCTATAATGTTTCTGATCTACAGGTTTCCCTGCTGCATCAGAATCCACAACAGTATTTGTAGCCATAGGTGTTTTCATTCCTGAGGCATCACCTATCCCAAACTTTTTAATAAGCTCTTTAGCATACTTAGATTGGGAGAGGAAGATACCATCAGGGAGCTGCTTCACTTGGAGACCAAGGAAGTAGGAAAGCTCACCCATGCTACTCATCTCAAATTTGGAATGCATGAGGTCAGCAAACCTCTGGCACAATTTGGGATCATTAGACCCAAAAATAATATCATCCACATATATTTGTACCAATAAGATTTGGTCCTTATGATGTCTAGTGAAAAGGGTTTTATCTATGGTTCCTCTTATAAATTTATGCTCTAAAAGAAAGCTAGCTAGGGTCTCATACCAAGCTCTTGAAGCTTGCTTTAAATCATAGAGAGCTTTATGCAACTTGTAAACATTAGAGGGTTGAGTTAGAGAGATAAAACCTGGAGGTTGTTCTACATAAAACTCTTCTTGAAGTACACCATTCAGAAAGGCACTCTTAACATCCATCTGGAATACCTTGAACTTTTTGTATGCTGCATAGGCTAGGAATATTCTAATGGCCTCCAACCTTGCAACAGGGGCAAAGGTTTGGTCATAGTCTATTCCTTCTTCTTGCCTATATCCTTGGGCAACCAGTCTAGCCTTGTTCCTTACTATGTTCCCTTGTGCATCTAATTTGTTCCTATAGACCCATTTGGTTCCAATAACTGGGTAGTTATGGGGTCTTGAAACCAAATCCCAAACTCTACATCTCTCAAACTGATTTAGTTCCTCTTGCATTGCAAGAATCCAGTGGGGATCTTGCACAGCTTCATGGATGGTGAGAGGTTCAATTTGAGAGAGAAAACAGGCATGCATCAAGTCTTGATTGAGCTGATGTCTTGTCTGTACACCAACTGAAATGTCCCCAATCACTTGAGATCTGGGGTGATCTCTAAGTGTGACAAGATCAGTTTGTGGAGTTGGTTGAGCAACAGCTTCTGCAACTAATTCCTCTTGAGGAATGGTACTGGCTGTTGATGGAAGTTCAGTTACTTCCTCTTGGATTTATTCTTCACTATCTTCAGCAGCATGTGGAGTGGGATGAGTTGGAACCTCTTGGGTAAGGTTTAGTCTATCCATTGACTCACACAGTGGTGAAACCTGCAATGGACTATTGGTAGAAATATCTTTCTCCTTATAAGACATGTTAGCTTCATCAAAAGACACATGAACAGATTCTTCAATTTTAAGGGATGATTTGTTGAAAACCCTATAGGCCTTGCTTACTTGGGAATATCCTAGAAAAATCCCTTCTTCAGCCTTAGCCTCAAATTTTCTAATGTATCTTTTGTTATTAGTGTGGATGTAACATATGCAACCAAAAACTTTAAAGCAAGTGATTTTAGGTTTCTTTTCTTTAAGTAATTCATAGGGGGTCTTGCGTTTTAGTTTATGTATAAGACATCTGTTCAAGACATAGTTGGCTGTATTTACAGCTTCTGCCCAAAAGGATAGAGGCATGTAAGCATCTGCTAACAATGTACCTGCAGCTTCAATGAGTGTCCTATTTTTCCTTTCAGCTACCCCATTTTGTTGGGGAGTTCTAGGAGCTGAGAAGCACTGCCTGATACCTTCCTTCTCACAGAACTCATGCATAAGAAGAGACTCAAACTCTGTGCCATGATCAGTTCTGATCAATGCAACATGAGTAGAGAACTCAATCTGTATGGTCCTGAGAAAATCTGTAAGAACTTTGAATGTATCTGACTTAGCTCTCAGGAAGGCAACCCAACTGAATCTGGAGAAATCATCAACAATAACTAAGGTGTAAGACTTCCCTCCTAGGCTTTGTACTGCAATGAGTCCAAAAAGATCCACATGAAGCAGATACAATATCCTCGGTGAATCACTTTTATAAATGGATTTGAAGCTAGTTTTAGTTTGCTTGCCTAGTTGACAAGTCCTACATAGGCTTTCCTTCTTGTAGGGACCAGAAGGTAAACCTCTAACAAGGTTGTCTTTAGATAACCTAGATATGTTCTTAAGGTTTACATGTCCTAGCCTTTTGTGTCATAGCTCATTTTGGTTACTAGTGATATTGAGTAAACAAATATCAGTTGTGGCAGAAATGAAATCTACTAAATATATGTTTCCTTGTCTAAGTCCAATTAAAATAGTTTGGTTTTTATCATTTATAATAGAACAAGAGGTGGAGTTGAAATGTACCTGATAACCTTCATCACATAATTGACTTATGGATATAAGGTTATGTTTAAGTCCTCTTACATATGTCACCTTTTTGAAGGTCACTGCTCCAATGCTTACTCTTCCATACCCTTCTGACTGACCACTCTTTGAGTCTCCAAATATCACCTTTGGTCCTAGCTTGGACTTATAGTTGGAGAGATTTGCTTTGCTGCCAGTCATGTGCTTGGAGCAGCCACTGTCCAGGTACCATGTCTGACTTAGCCTTGAACAGTTCTTCACCTGTACCTGCATCAAAAAAAACAAAGCTCAATTGTTCTTGACCCAGGTTACCTTGGGTCCTTGGTTTGGCTGAAAAGTAAAACTAGAAATGACTGATAATACAGGTTGAGACTTATACCCTAGTGGGTGATATCTCCTAGGTGGGATTATCCAATCAGCTACTGGATTAAATGTCTTGTTAGCTGTTTTAAAATTTCTATAGGAGAAATTATTTATATTTGGTCGTTCTGGGATCGACGAATTATTGTAAGTTCGTCGACCAGAGTTCGACGAATGGGCATGAGATCGTCGACCTCCACTTAGTGAATGACCATGGTCATTTTCTGCGTCCCACGTTCGTCGACCTCTACTCGACGAACCATACACAGTTCGTCGATCGCAGTAGGACGAATAATTATTTCTGAAGTTTGCGTTCAGCGTTCGTCGATCGGGGTTCGACAATCTTGCAGGATTTCGTCTATTTAAGTTCGACGAATTCTGCTGAACTTGGTTTTTAACAGCTTTCTTCTATTTTCTGTTGCTATTGTCTAGGGGATTTGACTTGTTTTCTGATCTGGGTTTTTCAGTTAGTTTCTCTTTACCCTTAGCAGTGATAAACTTTATGGGAGTGGAAAGTATATTCTTCTTTATTATGGGGGGTAAACCTGATGAAGCACCCAAGCCCAGCCTGCCATTTAATCTGGCATTTACTGTGCTTGTGATATCCATCAGCTTGAGGCTTCTCCCATTGAGAGATTGCTCAAGTTGTTTTGCCTCACATAATTCAGATTTTAACTTGATTATCTGTTCATTAGCTAGAGTCAATTGGTTAGTTAGTTTTCTGTTTTCTGTGCTGACAGATTCAAGATTTTCTAGTCTAGTCCTCAGGGTTTTTATCTCTTTCTCTGAGTTTATTAAATTCATGCACATAGTTTTAAACTCTACTTTAAACAAGTCAGAATTGAAATCAAAACTAGAAATCACCTGATCAGCCTCTGAGTCTGAGGCACCTTCATCTTCATAATCCTCTTCTGATCCACAGTTGCTTCTGGAGGCATCTATTGCCATTAGGCACACCTCCTTGGATCTGGCTTCTTCCTCTTCTTCATTGGAGCTGGAGGAGGATGTTTCCTCTTCTGTGTCACTCCAGGACTCAGCAACAAATCCTTTGTCCTTCCTTTTATACTTGTTGGAGGAGGGTCTGCTGCTTTGTTTTCTTCTGGAATCCTTGTCCCTGCCCTTGTCCTTTTTCTGATTCTCTGGGCATTCTGAAATATAGTGCCCAGGCTTTCTGCATCCAAAACACACAACCTCCTTAGTTGGTGTCTTGTCATATTTGGGTTTATCATCCTGCCTGGATGATTTTCTTCTAAAGTCCTTTCTTGCCATTTTGTAGAATCTTTTGGCAAAAAGGCTCATTAACTCTTCATTGGAGGTAGATGTTTCATTGTCTTCAGAAGCTTTGAGGGCCAAGCTGTGCTCCTTCCTAACTGGGGTAGTTGCCTTCTGTTCTGCTGCCTCTCTTAATTTGACAAGCTGCTCATATGACTTCAGCTTGCCTAGCAGAGATTCTGTTGAGATCTCATTGAGGCTTCTGGCTTCTTTGATTGGCCAGATTCTGGAGTCCCATGAACTGGGGAAACACATCAATATCTTATCATTCACCTCAGTTAAGGTGATGTCCTTGTCAAGAGTCTTGAGTTCACTAATGATTGAACTTAATCTATTGTACATCTCAGCCACTGATTCTGTCTCATCCTTTTTGAAATTCTCATAGAGAGAAATGAGACTGGATCTCCTATCCTTTCTTTCATCATCTGAGCCTGCTACCATTTGATTGAGAGAGTCCCAAATGGCCTTGGCTGAGGTGCACTCAGCCACCTTCTGAAATATGTCATCTAACATTGTTTGGGCCAGAATATTCATAGCCTTTGCATCAGCCATCTTGGCTTTCTTGTAAGCTTCAGTATTGTCTGGAGGTGGTACTGCACTCAGATTAGTTGATGTGCTGGCAAAAGTTGTAGGAGCTGGAGGAACACCTGTTGAAATGACAGAGAAAATATCCTCATCAATGGAGTTCATATATAATCTGATTCTTGCCCTCCAGATGGCAAACTTATTAAGATTGCACACTGGAGGTCTGATGCTTGTATAATCTTTGTTTTGGGCCATGTCTGTGATAAGGATAAGTCCAATAACAGAATAAAAAACAATGAGATCTAACTAGGGGATCTTTGGATTCAGGTGTTAGCCTGTGCAACCACCAAGGTGTGGTATGTTTAACCAACCTGGCTCTGATACCAATTGAAAGTGCAGCTAGATCTGATATACTCTAGAGGGGGGTGAATAGAGTATATGATGATTTTAAAACTTTTACAACTGCTGTTGTATTTTAGGTATGTGGTGTGTGTGCAGCAAATACAATAAACAAAAAAACAGCAATGGACTAATCACAGCACATTCACAGAGCAAGGCCAGAAAACAAAAAGAAACGAAAGCAACCAGACGACACAAGAATTTTATAGTGGTTCCCCAAATCTGGGTAGTCCACTCTTCTACCACCCTGGTAGGAATCCACTGCAGGAAGGGGTTGATCAGGTGTCCTGGCACCAATGGGGTTTTGATCAGGTTCCCAAAAACCAAACCCTCAAGTCTTTTGGTGGGAGACTTGCAACCAGAATAATTTTGAAGGGAATTAAAACCCTGTACAGAGGTGGAGTGAGAGGGTGATGAGGTCTTCTCTTTCTCAAATCAAATGAGAAGACTTGTAGAATGTTGTTTAGCAGCTTTGCTCCCCCTGAGATGTAGAATGCATCAGGAAGAATACTGGAGCACTGCTTCAGGGTGATAGGTCTTCAAAGACCCAGATTTCCTGGTCCAGAGAAAGTCTTCAGGAACTTCTTGCAACTGATATGAATGTATTGTTTTGAAGTTCTCCTGAGTAAAAGCAGATGAAGAAGACTCTTGATATTGATGTAATGTTCTTCTTCTTCTTCTAGATCAATTTCTCTCTGGGCCAAGAATGAATTCTTTTTCTTGTGTTGTCTGAATCACTGTCTATCCTCTTCTTGTTGTTGTCTGGTGTTGTGTACTTGTTGTATTACTTCTGGTTTCTGTATATCTCTGTCTGTCATG
The DNA here is from genome assembly GCA_039583875.1 of Platanthera guangdongensis. NCBI lineage: Eukaryota > Viridiplantae > Streptophyta > Magnoliopsida > Asparagales > Orchidaceae > Platanthera > Platanthera guangdongensis. Next base: position 105,955,356 of record CM077151.1, read on the forward strand.
GAGAGCATTCGAATTTTTGAATGTCGAGCAGTAATGACAGACGGCCTGGAAAGGAAGCAGCAATTAATTATTTCCCCAACTGTTTCCATAGGAAAATGACATGTAATAATCCAGAATTAACTGCGCATCCTAACGGTAGTATACTGTGAAGAACTGCCATTAATTGTCCAGGAGTCAGCGCCATGAAATGAGACGGGAACGGAAGAAGACCTAGTCTGGAATCGTCGACCGAAGAACAGAATTCGTCGAACAGAGTTACGAGTTCGTCGAGCTAAGCTGAGTTCGTCGAGCTGAGCTGAGTTCGTCGAGCTGACAGTCTTCATTCGTTGAATTGACAATCTTCAATATCAGACAAACATTATTCGTTGAGCAGAGAACCAAATTCGTCGAGCTGAGAATAAACTTCGTCGACCTGAGAAAAGTTCTAGGTTTGGACGAAATACTCTGTATCTACTGAAATACTGTGTCGACACAAATTGGTGTCGACAGATTGATCTTGGTGTCGACACAACTCCTCTGGTGTCGACAGATTGGTCTAGGTGACGACACAAATCCTCTGGTGTCGACACAAGCTGGTGTCGACTGAAATCCTGGGTGTCGACACAAATCGTCTGGTGTCGACACAAGCCCTAAGTGTCGACACAGATTCTCTGAGCACAAAAAAAATCGTCGAGTAGAGATTAGCATTCGTCGACTTGAGAAGCTGTGAACTTGAGGTCCAAGTTCGTCGAGCTCAGAATATAATTCGTCGACCGAAGCATGGAGCTGGGCTTAGAGAAATTTGAAGTAGTCCTGAGAATGTTTGAAGTAGAATCCGGTGTTCGTCGAGCAAAGAACAAAGTTCGTCGAGCTCAGCACTGCGAATTGTCTTACGATCGTCGAGCGCACAACTTCCTTCGTCGAGCTGAGTTCGACGAACGTCGAACTCATTCCACATAGTCTGAAAAACTGATAGATCTGAAGTTCCTGATGGTCTTGAAGAAGGCTGGTCCATCTGAAGTTGAGATAGAGGACTATCCTAGACTCTAAGACACAAACTTGACCCAGACTATACATGATGGGTCACATCCTAAGTAAGTGAACCTAGCCCAAATCAACTAGGGATCCAACAACTTCTGATTTTGACCACTGTACTGTCCAATTGATTCTGAATTTGTTTAACAAAGCTGTATAAGATACTTGGAGTTTCAGATTTCTGTCTAAGGAAGAACACCTAGGAAAACCTTGAGTAGTCATCTACAACCACAAATGTGTAGACCTTCCTACCTATGCTGTGAACTGGCATAGGACCAAAGAGATCCATATGCAAGAGGTATAAACACCTCATAGCATCTTTGTTCTCAATGCTATTAAAGGTGGATCTAGTCTGCTTGCCCTTTTGACAAGCTGAGCATATCTCATTCTTAATACACTAAACCTGAGGACCATTCCTCAATAACTCTTTACTATAGAGTTGACCAATTATCTTATAGTTAAGATGGGCTAGCCTCTTGTTCCATTTGACACAATGAGAGACTTTCTCATCAGCTACAAGACACACAGGAGAAACATTGTTCTCACACATAATGTCTAGACAATAGACATTTCTCTTCCTATAACCTGTCAGAATGATCTTTTGATCATTTGACCTCCTGATATGACAACCATCTTTGACAAATGAGATGTCATATCATAAATCACTCAGCTGACTTATACTAATGAAGGCTGTGTTTCAAACCTTTAACATAAGCCACTTGAGTAATTGTAATAAGGTTGCTAGAAATGTTACCAAAGCCTTTGATGATTCCCTTTTTAGAACCACCAAAGGTGACTTTAGGACCATCCTTGATTGGTGTATAGTCCTTCAACAATCCTCTAGTTCCAGTCATGTGCCTGGAACATCCACTGTCCAAGTACCATATTGGGGCATGACCACTTGGACTCACCTGCAAAACAGATTACTTAACCTTAGAACCCAAATAATTCTTGGGTCCTTAGTGCAAGTTAGTCTGACTCTTGACAAAACTACCTGTAGCTTTTCTAGCAGGCAGTTTGCTACCCATCTTGGCATTAGAATTATGCCAACAGTTTATGGCAAAGTGGCCTATCTTGACACAGCATCAACACTCAAATCTGTTGTACCTTTGTTTAGGTACAACCCTGGCTGTTTTATCTTCAGCAGGCTTCTTATTGAGCACTGGGGCTTTGCCCTTAGACTTAGACTGTACAGTCCTGGCAGGTTTAGTAAACCCCAATCCAGTTTTACCCTTTTGAGGAATGAACTCATCTATCAAAGGTAGAACAGACTTTGGTTTAGAAAACCTTGCAACAATATCTCTCTCTTTCTGAAGACTAATCTCCAGATTTCTGATTTGATCATTTTTAAATGTTATAGTCCCCATCTGAATAACAGTAATGTGCTTCAGTCTAGCTATTTCATTTAATTTCTGATCAAGCAACTTGTCAAAATCTATTGCAGCAACTTTAAGACTGGCAATCTCTTTAGCCTGACTCTTGGCCAAGGATTTGCTTTTCTTCAAAGCTTGCAACACTACTTTATATTCATCAATCAACTGATGAATATCTCCTTCAGATTCAGATCCACTAACATCACTTGATGCTGATGTATCTGAATCTGACTCAGTACTAGAAATTGAACTAACAGAATAATTTTGTACCTGACTTGGTACAGGCTGATCCTGGATTTTGTCTCCTTCTGATAAGGCCATCAGTCCATGACACTGATTGTTCTCATGATCATATATTGAGTTCATTAATTATATGAACTCATCTTCCTATTCTTCAGCAAACAGTCCAATATAAGCTTTAGCTTCTGAATCTGATTCTGAAGATGACATATCAGACAGACTTTTGTCCTTCTTAGCAACAAAGGACCTTTCCTTTTTGCACTTGATTTGAGTCTTCTTCTTATCAGTTGACTCTTTCCTCTTCTCTGGACAGTCAGCAACAACATGTCCCTGTCTATTACAACAATAGCAAACTATCTTTGAGGATGTAGTTTTACTTTTCCTGGACTTTCTTCTTTCATTCTTTGATGACTTCTGTGAAGTGGATGGAATAGACCTCCACTGTTTCTTCTTAAGAAACTTCTGAAAATGTCTAGTGAAAGCTGCAAAATCTTCATCACTCTCACTGCTTTCAAAATTCATGCTTTCTGCCTCATCTGTCTCAGTCTCAGCAACTTTTGGAGGTGGAGATGGAGACTTACTTTTATATTTCCTAGTGGCTTCTGTCTTGAAAGCCACAGCTCTTTCTTTGTGCTCAACTCTGGTAGTCTTCTCTTCCTCCTTTCTTACCATTAACTGCATCTAATATGATAATAGTTTTCCAAACAATGTTGGAGGAGGAATGTCTGCTAATTTGGTCATTTCCCTTATGACACAAATCTTGATATCCCAGTCCTTAGTCAGGGATCTCAAGAACTTATCATTCAATTCATAGTTGCTGAATTCTCTTCCATAAGACATCAACTCATTGACAATCCTATAGAATTTCTTGTAGCACTCAGTTATGCTATCAGACCTGCCTTGTCTGAAGCTTTCATACTCTTGATTCAATAAAGACTTCCTGTCTTGTCTTACCTCTTCTGATCCCTCCATATAGACTATCAGTGTATCCCACATTTCTTTAGAAGTTTTACAGTGAATCAAATTCTGAAATGTTGCATCATCTATTGCACTTACTATAATATTCTGGGCCCTCTTGTCCATAGTGGCCAGAATAATCTCATATTTAGTCATCTCTGAATAGTCCTTAGGAGTTCTCTGATTTGCATCCAGGACAGATACTTTCATTGACACATATGTCCCTTCTTTGACTGTGATATAGATTCTAGAGTCAGAGGCTTCCATAAAAAGTCTAACCCTTTCTTTCCAAATGCCAAAAATTTCCTTTCTGCAGATTGGTAACTTCATGGATCCTAGTTCTTTGTGATTCTCAGTTGAACCCATTTTCTTGATTCTTGATTATGCTGATTCTGCCTACATGATCTTTACTCAGACAGTTATGTCCTTTTTGAGTAACCTGGCTCTGATACCACTTGAAAGAACTAGTGGCTAAACACCTAGAGAGGTGGGTCAATAGGTGCACTTAATCTTTTTAAACTTTACAGGCAGAAACACAGAATTATATACAATTCTTCACAGCAATACAACACATACACCACAACAATCACAGAATAAAGCACACACAGAGAACACACAGATTTTATAGTGGTTCCCCAAGGTCTGGGTACATCCACTTTCCCCCTTCGCCTATCTAGTAGTGTACTAGATTCGGCCTAACTTCTCCACTACTTCTCAGATCCACAGATCTTACAGCTCAGAACCCCAAACAGGTTCCTACAACTCAGAGTGATCCCACTCCTACAACTCAGGCACACAGCCCTACCACTCAGTCTTCACAAAGACCTACACTCAGCCTTCAACAAGGCCTACCCTCAGCCCTCAACAAGGCCTACACTCAGAGAAATGAATCCCCTACACTCAGGGACACATGCCCTACCACTCAGCCTTTATAATTTCAGGCTTACAACTCAGATCCCTTAGAATCCTACAAGAAATTAAAATTACAAAGTATATACCCACAACTCAGAATGAGAGACAAGAGTTGACTGGTTTCTTGATGAGTTCTTGGAGGAACTTTGCTGAGATCAACCTCCCTTGGCTTTCTTCAAAGCTTCTTGAATTAGAACACAGTAGGGTTGAAACTCTATGCAGATGATCTTCAATCACTGCTGACTTAAGAATCAGATCTCAATCTGAAACTTTCTTCACAGCCTGGTTCAACAGCTGTCTTCTTAGAAGGAGCTCTCTCTCTCCAACTTCTTAGATCTTCACTTGAAGGTCTTCTTCTTTTAGTGTTGTTAGATCTTCAATGATAGCTTCAATCGATCTGTCGATTTCATCCTTCTGTTGAAGGAGTAAGCCTTTATATAGGCTTTCTTCATGGTGACCGGCTGATCCGGTTTCTAACAACTTTCTGACAGCTCTGACAGATGCAGTATACCGGCTGGAATGACAGCTGTCAAGTCATCCAGTCACTTCTTGAATTTTCTGTAACTGTCTGAAAGTGTCGAGATAGTCAGTCTTTAAGTGTCGACACTGATAGACTAAGTGTCGACACAAGTAGACTAAGTGTCGACACTAGCCTTGTTGGTATCGACACAACTCCTTGTGTTGTTGTATCTGTATCTCGACACAGCTTCTTCATAATGTGTCGACACTGATTCTGTGTGTCGACACAAGTCTTCTTCTTTAATACTTAGTTGATTTCTGCTAAGTGTCGACACAACTCCTTTGTGTCGACACAAGCCTTCTTGTGTTGAACTTTGTTGAGTGTCAACACATCTCCTTTGTGTCGACACATGCTTCATGTCTTGAAACTTTGATGAGTGTCGACACAGCTCCTAGTATCGACACTTGTACTTGAACTTTTGTTGAAGTTTGCTGAGTGTCGACACAGCCTCCTAGTGTCGACGCATTCTTCATGTGTTGAGACTTTTGCTGAGTGTCGACACAGCTCCTTTGTGTCGACACTTGTACTTGAACTTTGTTGAAGTTTGCTGAGTGTCGACACAGCCTCCTAGTGTTGACACTTTTGATGTCGACAAAGTTCCTCTGGGTGTCGACACAGCTTCTAAGTGTCGACACAGATTCTTTAGATATTTCTTCATTGTGTGTCGACACTGATCCTGTATGTGTCGACACTTTTCTTCTGGTGTCGGCTCTGCATTCCTGGTGTCGACACAATTACTCCAAGTGTCGACACAGCTTCTCTGGGTGTCGACACAAGTCTTCTTAAGTGTCGACACTTTTCTTCTAGGTGTCGACACATGGACTTAGAAACTTTTCTGCTGTCCCTGCAATTACTTAACCTGCACCAATAAACTCAAAACACATCAAATACACCATGATGTATATCATTGAGCAGGGTGAGGCTTCTTCAAATCTGGTACATTTAATCCAATGTACCCAACACTCATACAAACATATAAGTTAAGGTTTCCAGAAATATAACTTATCATATAATGGAGCCCATACTAATTTATATGATAAGGATCCATGGTGCGCATGACCTAGTTATGAATGTATGATTTGTATGCGTGTTATGTTTCATGCAAGTGCAACTCACACACACGACTCTGTGATCACAGACCTTTAGTTCCCACTTTTTGGAGCTAGCATCACTCTCTGGTACCATCGTTGTAGCTACGACAGCAGTGGAGCGGGCGTCTCCACTCCTAGGCGGGTATCACACTACCAGGCCTAGACCTCCCATACGCCTCTGTACACGTCCTAGGTGCACTCTAGAGTCTTTGCGTACTATTTGTTGGCTACCCACCAGTCGTTTTGGTCGAGTGTGCATTTTCGGGGATCGTCCTCCAGACCGTAGCGTAAAACAACCCACTGGCCCCTCAAACCATCACACCTCGCCAAAGCCACCGTACTGCCATCGGTGTGACGATTGGCCCAGTACCGCATGACCCACCATAAGTTTATGCACATGCAAGATATTCCAACCCGAACCTCCAGCTCGCAGGACCAACCCATCCTGAATCCCTCCAACCCATCGCGGGTGAGATTGCACATAGTGCTTTTATTCAAAATCCCTCAAACCCATCATGGGTGAGATTGCACATAGTGCCTTTATCAAAATCCCTCAAACCCATCACGGGTGAGAATGGACCACAATGTCTTAACCTATTAGACTACTCTTGTCTAGTGTTAGTTACACCTAGCAGTTTAGGGTTGATCTTAGGACTGCCCGAGGCATGCCCGATGAAGGGCTCTCAGGGACACGAGGAACTATGATGGGCTGAATCCCAAAGCACCCTTTAGCAAGGATATTTACTTTTATTGATATCTACCCATGATCCATATTCTGCTCTCATTATTACTCTGGAGTGGTCCTAATGACTTAAGATGTTAATAGAAGTGCGGCGGTCTTCCGCCGGCCTTTGTTTTAATTACTATCTTAGGACTTGCGCTCTATCGCGTTTAACCAAGAAATGACCTATAATAGACCAACCAGGGTTTATTCTCCCAAAATAATTACCATCTCAATGTCTATTCTTATCCCCCTGCGGTCCTAGTAGTATATACTATCTGAGATAGACGCAACCCATGACCTAATACCACCCGTAAAGTACAACTTCCAATTTCTTGGCCAAAGTGACCCTAACCATTTATCATGGGATGGTATGATATATGATATTGATTATGTGGAGTTTTCACTATTTTTCTAAGTCATAAAGACCCTAAATTAAATCCTTTAATTAAGTGGCCTATGTCAAAATATACAAGAAGTACTATATCAAATGATCCCCCTAGTCTATTAAATTTTCTTGATGATCATCTAGGCTAATTATGACTGGTTTCCAAGAATTGTAATTTCGCCATTTATATTTCCATTTGAATTTTATTTAAAGTTAAATCCATGAATTGACCACTTTACAAATGAAGTACATTAAATATGTTTTTAAAAATTCTAGGAAAATTACTATAGATGTAAATTACTGAACTAATACCAAATACAGAATTTCATAGCCCTAGGCAGTAATTTGGTTCACCAACACTCATATGACAAATATAACAAAAATGCCATTTATTGGATTTTAAACCTATAGAAGCATCCAAAAATATTAAGAAAATTACACAAGGTCACAATCACATAATTAAATCACTAGAAATTTTTCCATAATATTCCTACTGTAATTTCCATCATTTTAAAATAATTTCCATTAAGGGGCAAAATTATAAATTCTACATAATTCCAAAATATAATCATCTAATAGACCCATAAAATTTTCCAGGGGTTAAATATGACTCCCTTGAGTTCTTAACAAAATTTGAGAATTTTAACTCATCAATAACCCTATTTTCAAATTTCTATCTTTAAATGGCCTAATACTCAAAAATTCCAAATAATGGGATTTTTGATCCCAAAAATCCCATTACTTCTGTTGAACGTATATTTCACCGTAATAATCCTCTGACCAAGATTTCATAGACTTTTAATGTTCCAAATGGGCTAAGTCCCATTATATAGATTTTTTTGCTAAAGGCACCCCAAGCCTATATTCATCATACTCATGCAAGTGGGTTTACCACACATGCAGAGGCCCAAAGAGGCTGAAATTTTTATCATGAGCTTATATTGACCCAAAGGCCATGCCACCAAAATTTGGGGCCATTTGGAGTTGTATTTCTCCATATATTCAATTAATTTAAATAAGTGAATTTTACTAAAAAAATATAGGAAATATTTTTCCAAAAATTCCAATTTTTGGTCGGTAACTAAGTATGACATAGTCTCATACATGACCAAAATTTCAGGTCATGAGGACATATAATTTTACCTGGGTACACATTTGAAAATCTGCCCTAGCCTAGAACCAGTCTGGGTAGAATGGCCTTACAGGGAGCCCTGCTGCTCCAAATCTTAAGCTTAGGGTGGCAAAATGAAGGTAAGACGTAGGTCAACAATTTTCATGGTGATGTCTGGTTCTTAAATTGCCTTTAGGAGGCCTATTTTTAGCATGCAGGAACTATGTAAAAGTGTGACATATAATTACTGTTCATATCCAATTTAATTCATTAATCATATGAAATCAAACAGACGACATCCATTTATCTCCTACCTCTAGCCAACGGCTGGGATGAGCCCGACCTGGATCAACTTGATTTCCCATTTCTGGCCACTTGGGCCAGCGCCACCGCCGGCGATTATTGCCACCACCTTCGTTGAGGTGGTGGCTGGCGTTTCCCGGCGGTGAGGCTGCCAGAGGAGGCTCCTCCGGCGATCCCGAGCAAGGAGGAAAAGCTCGGAATTTTGCTCTCGGCTCACATGGTATCGGGCTCAATATAGCCCGATGTCTCTCCTAGTCGATCTAGAATTCTAGTACGGTGAGAGGTGAAGTGAAACGGACCAGAATTGAGGCTTGGCGGCGAGTTTGGCGGCGGTGAGCTATGGCCAAGCTTCCTCCGGTGAATCTTTCCCGTTTCCTGGTTTATCCAGCAATTTCCTTGCTCCAGCACTCAAAGTCCACTCATTTCATCCTTCTAAAGCTAATGGTCGGGGTAGTTTTGGGTGAGAGGGGATGTATATGCAGTTAACTTCAAGGTTAGGCTCGGCCAAGCTTAGGATGTTTCACCAATGGTGCTAAGTGGCCATCCAGCAGCATATTCACTGTGGAATGAGCTGGGGAAGCTTGCTAAGTGTTTTGGATAGAAGGAAGCAGGACCACATGGCCCTCATTTTGTTTTCTCCACCTTCTCTCTCCTAAAATTCCCATTTTACCCCCATGCATGCATTCTCTCTCCTAATTCAGAGGGGTAGGAGCTCTCTTTGACTACTGGGGTTGGTCATGGGCCATTGTTAGTGGGCTTTGCCCATTGGGAATGGGCTTGACCTTCCTTTTTCTTCCTTTAGGCTTCATGTTGACTTTGTTGACTTTTAAGGTTGACTTGGTCAACTTGATGAGTGGGCTGACCCCACCTGAAGGTCATGGACCCTATGATACCACCTAACTTTGGTTGGGCCATGGTGGTGTCCCACTTGCACTATTTGGGCTTTTAGGTGTGGGTTTGACCAAATTATGATTAGTGTTGACTTGGGTCAACTCTAGTCAATTGGTGACCTTGTGATATGGCTTATGGTTCCCTTAGGTTGGTGTTAGGGTTAGGGATGCAGTGGTGGAATCAGTGTGTGGCTAGGGCCCCAATTTGGGGCTGGTTTGACTTAGATTACCTTGGGACCTGTTGTGGGCCCCATGTGACTAGATCTTTACCCCATGGTTCAACCTAACCTAAACCCATGTCCCCCACCACAAGTCCTAACCCAACCTAAGTTGAGGGGTTTAATAGAAAGTGGGATGTTACAAGTGCACCTATCATTACAGAGTATATAATCAAGTGTCGTATTTTTTCGGGTCTGTCGAGTACTTGTACTCACAAGGAAGAGTTATTATTTTACCTTAACAAAAGAGTGGCAGATTTTAAAAACTAAAGAGTGCGTTGAAAATATTTGAGAGTGAAACGATGAGATAAAGGCTAGTACTTGATTCAGAGTCGCTTTAGACAAAATAAACTTTCATTGAAACAATAAATCACAAACTCTGAACTAATTAAATTTGACCATGGAGATTCTCAAATTATATAGCGCCTCTCTTGAGAATACGCTGCAACTAAACTTAAGATGATCAATCAGTTGATACGCCCTAAGCTTGCTTTACGCGATTAACCCCACTATTAGGTTTAACTGAAAGTCTTTATTTTCAAGGGTTGCAAAACCACCTATAGGGGGGTCAATAGGTTTCTAAGTCTTTAGTATATCTTTTAACTTTTATAATCTTAGGCAGTGTGTGGTGATTTACTTCCTATTGCTTTCAAAACATTCACCCAGAAGACAAATCAATTTATAGTGGTTCCTCAAATTATGGGTACATCCAATGTCCCTCCTGCCTTTCTAACAGTGTGTTAGACAAGACACTTCTCCAATATCTCGGCTTCTAAGAGCTTACAACATGATCCCGTAGGACCACTCAGTCTCCTCCAAGATTTATAACTTAGGTACAAAGCTCTACAACTTAGTGATCAGAAGATCACCTACCTCAGGCCAAAGACCCTACTACTCAGGCTGGGAGGACTGCCCTACACTTAGATTCTTAACAAAATCATACTACTCAGATTCACTCTTGAATCCTACCTCAGATCTATAATAGATCCTACATCCTCAGCCTTTATAACACAGGCTTAAAGCTCAGATCCAAAAGGATCTTACAGAAAGAATAAGGTTTGATGTTGATTTGACCCCAGTGAAATGATCTCTGTGTCTATCTCCTTCTATCCTGAGAGATCAGTCCATATTTCTTCTTCACAGCTCCAAAAATAGTTTTCGGGATTCAACTTTAACTAATGGAGCAGTCTCCTTGATAGTCAGCTTGTCCATCATCAACTATTACCTATAGGACTAGAAGAAGATCTTGATAGCTCACTGTCAATTATTGTGTATTCATCAAAGACTATATGAATGGACTCTTCTGCCACTTGATTTTTCAAGTTGTAGATCCTATAGGCCTTGCAATGATTGTTGTACCTAACAAAAATCCCTTCATTGGACGTGGCAGCAAACGTAGTCACATAGGACTTTCCATTATTTAACACATAACACTTACTACCAAATATCTTGAAATAGCTCAAGTTTGGTTTTCTGCCCTACAAGATCTCATAGGGAGTCGTCTTGTGTCTCTTGTTGATAGTAGCCATGTTGAGGACATGACATGCAGTATTAACTGCCTCAGCACAGAAGTATTCTATGAGAGATGTGTCACTCAACAAGGTCTTTCAGCCTCTATGAGAGTCCTATTATTTCTCTCACCAATCCCATTTTGTTGGGGTGTTTTAGGAGAGGAGAATTCTTGGTGAATCCCTTGCACTTCATAAAAACTTGTCATGCATTCAGACTGAAATTCAGTCCCATGGTCACTTCTGATTTTGACCACAATACTGTCAAATTCATTCTAAATTTGCTTGACAAATATATTGAAGCCATCAGGGGTTTCAGACTTCTTCCTAAGAAAGAAAACCCAAGAAAATTTGGAAAAGACATCAACAATCACAAGGGTGTATACTTTTCTACCTTGACTATGAACTGATATAGGACCGAATAAGTCCATATGCAAGAGGTACGTCCACAAGACATATCTTATAACTTTAGTATATCTTTAGTATATCTTTTAACTTTTATAAGCTTAGGTTGTGAGTGGTGTTTTACTTCCTATTGCTTTCAAGATATTCACCCAGAAGACACAATAATTTATAGTGGTTCCCCAGATTATGGGTACATCCATTGTCCCTCCCATCTTTCTAACATTGTGTTAGACAAGGCACTTCTCCAATATCTCGGCTCCTAAGAGCTTACAACACAATCCCGCAAGACCACTCAGTCTCCTCCAAGACTTACAACTCGGGCACAAAGCCCTACAACTCAGTGATTAGAAGATCACCTACATCAGAAAAAAGGCCTTACTACTCAGGCTGGGAGGACAACCCTACACTTAGATTCTTAACATAATCCTACCACTCAGATTCACTCGTGAATCCTACCACAGATCTATAACAGATCCTATAATCTCAGCCCTTATAATACAAACATAAAGCTCAGATCCAAAGGGATCTTACAAAGGGAATAAGGTTTGATGTTGATTTGACACCAGATAAATGATCTTTGTGTCTATCTTCTTCTATCCTGAGAGATCAGTCCAGAGTTCTTCTTCACAGCTCCAAAAAATAGTCTTTAGGATTTGCTCAGCTAGGGCTGTGAAGTGGCCGCAGCTACGGTTAGCCCTTGCAGTTCCTTCTTTCTTGTTGTTGATGATGAATATGACAACATCTAACCGGAAGAGCTTTCAGGTTGATTGATTTGAACTTCTGCTTCTTGTCACTGTAATAATGATAAAGACGACGATGATGTTCTCTCGCTTTTCGAAAACCCAAATACCTAAAAGTTAATTTGATTTAACCGATATCATTCCATTTATCTTTCGCGGTGCAACGTCTTTATTGAACTATGGGCCGAGCTTTAATTGCTGGTTTATAGCCTTCCGTTTATATAATATATCATACAACAGTCTATCAGCGCCATAAGTGGTGGATTCTAGCCTTCCCGCAATGAGTTTGAATTTTGTTGTCTTTTGTTAACTTTTGGTGGGCATCAGCATCTGTGGACTTAGACAAATTCTTAGTTTCATCCCAGACGTTGAGTGCGTTGAGTGAACTGGCTTCACTCAGCGCATCTGGACTTAGCCAAATTCTCTACACCATCAGACGTTGAGTGCATTGAGTGAACTGGCTTCACTCAACACCTCTGGACTTATACAATTCCTCTGCCTTGCTTAGGCATTGAGGGCGTTGAGTGAATGGCCTTCACTCAATGCTTTTTGACCTGGCCAAGCTTTTTGCATTGCCAGATGTTGAGTGCATTGAGTGAACCTTCATCACTCAATGCCCCTCGACTTAGCTGCTTCACTGATTGGCTGACTTCATGCTGAGGCATTGAGTGAACTAACTTCACTTAACGCTTCAGTACTTAGCCGCAATTCTGAAATTTGCCAGCTTGTTGAGGCGTTGAGTGAACTGGCTTCACTCAATGCTTCTAGACTTAGTCGATTTCTGTCTCCTTTCTTCTTAGCCTTTGACATGAGCAGTATGACATAATGCTTCAGCTCAACTGGTACTGAGTGAACTAGTTTCACTCAATGCCCGTGGAATTAGTCGCAATATTATCTCTGCAACCTGCTAGGCTTTGACTGTCCTGTCTTTATTCATCACTTTTGCTATCTAGCATTCATTGAACTAGCTTCACTCAACGCATGTGGACTAAGCCGCAAAATTACTTTGCAGACTGCTGGGTTTTGACTGTCCACACCTTACTCAGTGCTTTTTGGCAGAAGTTGAAAGTCTTTTTTTCAAGGTAGATAGCAACCTAGAGTGGGAGAGGTGAATAGGTTTCTAAGTCTCTTGTGACTTTCTTTTATTTTCTTCTTGAAGTTCTTTGTGTTTTTGTGGTTATCTGCTTTCAAGAACCCAGAATAAAGATATAACACAACAAAAGCACACATAGAATTTATAGTGCTTCCCCAAATTATGTGTACGTCCACTCTCCTCCCACCTTTCTGACTTCTAGTTAGAAAAGACACTTCTCCAAAACTCAGCTCAAAGAGCTTACAACTCAGATCCCTCGGGATCTCTTAGTCTCCTCCAAGACTTACAGCTCAGCACTTATCCCTATAACTCAGTGATCAACTTATCACCTACCTCAGGCCAAAGGCCATACTGCTCAGTCTAGAAGTACAGCCTTACCTCAGATCCATAAAGGATCCTACCTCAAAGAGAATGACTCTCTTACAGATCAAGCACAAAGTCCCTACCTCAGATCCAAAGGATCCTACAGCTCAGGCACAAGTGTCCTACAACTCATAGAGAATGACTCTCCTACCCCAGGCTCAAAAGCCCTACAGCTCAGTGATCAAATGATCACCTACCTCAGATCCAAGCTAGATCCTACACTTAGAGAGTATAACTCTCCTACAGCTCAGGCAAATTTGCCATACCTCATGCTCAAGAGCCCTATAGCTCAGATCCAAAAGGATCCTACAGAAATACAGTGGTTTTAATTAATTTGACACAGAGAAATTTCTTATTGTCTGCTACTAGAGCCGAGTTATCTCAGCTCTAACTATCTTCACAGCAGTAGTAAGATGTTCATTAATGAAAGGCTAACTCTGCTGGAAGTATCTCAGAAATCTATTTCTGAACTTGCTGTAGAAGACTGAAGATCAGATAGGTCTTTAGTTCTTCAAACAGCTACTAAACCTACAGAAGAATAAAGGGTCTTCTCTCTTTCTTTATCAGAAGTATTTCTAAACTTGCTGTAGCTGAAGAAAAATGCTACAGCTAACTGAACTTTTAGATCTGCTGATCAACTTCAAGCTTTTTCCCGACAGCAATGGAGAGGAAGATGAAGTGCAGCCGCTCTTTTTCTTTTTGAAACACAACCCTAAAAGTTGAGTTCAACATCCAGTAGCTGCCCCTTTATATCTTCTACCGATTAACGGCTCCAAGAAGTAATGGGGACTACCTGCAGCTGACAATTGTACCTCGCTTTAATTGAAGAATACATGCAATAGATCACCGACAGTATTTGTCGTGTTCTGTAGCTTTCCCGCACTTGATTTGAACTCTGTTCACTTTATCAACTTTGGCTAACGTCATCAGATTATGGACTTAGCCAATTTCTCAAATTCACTCCAAGCATTGAGTGCGTTGAGTGAACAAGTTTCACTCAATGCAAAGACCCTTAGTCATCTGGCTGAGTCATTCTGCAATATAGGCGTTGAGAGCGTTGAGGGAAGTGGCTTCACTCAACGCTTTTATACTTTATCATTTCTTCACCTGTTTGAAGGCGTTGAGTGAGCTGACCTCACTCAATGCTTTCTGCTTTAGCCTGTCTTCTTTATTGGGCGTTGAGTGAACTGGCTTCACTCAACACTTTTGGACTTAGTCGATTTCTATGTTCTTTTTAGGCTTTGACTACAGGAGTAAGACTCAATGCTTTTTCTTTGGCGTTGAGTGAACTGTGGTCACTCTATGCTTCTAGACTTTGTCAAATATTCAACCCTCCAATACTTAGGCATTGACAGATTCTGTTATACACGATGATTCTTGATATATGGTGTTGAGTGAGCTATAATCACTCAACGTCTGTGAACTTAGTCGCAGAATAGCCTTGCACTGCATGGCTTTGACTGTCCATAACTTCATTCAGGTCTTTGTGGGATTTGGCGTTGAGTGAACTGACTTCACTCAATGCCCGTGGACTTAGGCAATTTCCAACGTATCCAGCATCTTCCCTTGCATCTGTCATTTAGTGAACTGGATTCACTCAACGCCTGTGAACTTAGACATATTTTTGTCTCTCCACTTCTTTACTTTGTGACCACCTGTCACATCACTTGGAACACTTGTCCTAACAATGTTATAATGGCTAACCTGCATGAATGAACTTAAGCATACATCAAATACAACTTTGTGTATGACATTGATATGATTGACTTCTTCAAATCTAGGATATTTTGGATAATGGACCCAACAATCTCACCCTATTTGAAGAAGTCAAAACCCTCAATTAAATTAGTCAATGACATACACTAACATATGCAACAATAAAATATTAATTTGGAAAACATATAACAAGAGAACAAGTTATAGTTACCACACTTCCTTGTCTGCAAGGCATACCTGGTTCTGCTCCCCCTTAATTGCTGCTATCACTTATATGCACACCTGCTCCTGCTCCCCCTTAATTACTGCTACTACTTATATGTTTCTCACATATCCTTGGCTAGTATCTGATACACTTATCTTGAAAGTCCACCTAGTGTCAACTACCTTCACCTATGGGGGGGGGGGGGAATAAGTGACGTGAAGCGTTTTTGCGGAATTTAAAATTGTACCTGCACAAGAAAACAAAACAGTACAGCAAAGAACGTACACAAGCAATTTATAGTGGTTCCCCGATTTGGGTACATCCACTTTCCCCCTTCGACCTATCTCCCAACAAGGGACGACTCGGTCACTTCACCAATAGGATTGAAATCCAATCCTTGCACTATCGGAAGGAACCCTTCCACACGTAGGAGTCACCACTCCCACAACACGGGTTGCACCCAACCCTTACAACTAGGAACCAACGTTCCTTTACAACAAAAATGAACTAGAATGTACAAGAAATACAAACAACTTTTGGAGACTAAGGTGTCCCTCTTCGTTCGATGACGTGTTCTTGAAATCAACGAAGAGTCCACAGCCCTAGATCTCTCTTGGAGAGAATCTCCCCGGAACCGGCGGAGGCAAGAAGGGCGGCGGCTTGGTTCTCGGGATCGGCGGCGACGACGGTGTGCGGCTGCTGTACTTTGGAGATTCTAACTTCGTAGCAAAGCTAGCAAGGTCTTCCAACGGTCACACTAGGATCGATCGTCTCGATCGATTCGGACGGGGAAGGTTTTCCCGATCAACAAATCAAGAGACAAAGGATCTCTGGTTAGACGCGTGAGACGCTATGCTTGGCTAAGCTTCTGTCGCCGGGAGATCTGGAGGAAACCACGATCAAACGGCCGGCGATCGACTTGCACGAGCGGCGACGGCGGCGGAGCAGGTATCGCGATGTAGGTCTAGGTCGGCGGCTCGGCTTTTTCAAATCTTCTTCGCTATGTTACTGTTCAAAAATACGCGTGTATTTATACAGTAAAATACTCTTTTATGACCGTTATGGGTCCCACCTGAAGAAACCCTAAAAGCGGTTCAAAATAGAGCCTTAACATTTGATCCGGTCCAGTGGGATCCAGAAAATTGCCCAAGTCAAAATCGGCGAGAATCGAAGGTGATTCCCGTCGAATCGGCGAGAATCAGCAGGTGATTCTCGACGATTCGGCGAGAATCACTAGTGATTCTCGCCGAATCACTTGATGATTCTCGACGATTATGACTTAGCGCCAGATTTGCACGCTTTGATGTAGCCGAATAGAGATGGCGAGAATCAGCTAGTGATTCTCGACGATTCGGCGAGAATCACTAGTGATTCTCGCCGAATCGGCGAGAATCACTTGGTGATTCTCGTCGAATAATAGTTGGATGATTTTTCGTCTTTCCTCCTCTGAGCTGCTCTTTGACTCATCCTTGCTCCTTGTCTGCTCTTGCAATATCACAGCCATGTACTTGAAAATAAGTACACTCCAATAGAGAGAGTACACGCAGGACAACACACTGATCTGCTCAACGAGGGATTACGTCGTGCAGACCCGTGTATATTGACCTACTGCACCCTGACATTGGAGTGCACTTAGCATGGATTAACTGCATGCACAACTTAAAAGGTTTCATCAAATACATTGTGAATTCATCTTAGCTTGACAGGAGGCTTCGTCAAATCCGGGTAATTGTGGATACATTACCCAACAATCTCCCCCTATTTGACGAAGCCAAAATCCTACTAGCTAAGATGAATGCCACCATCCAGATAATATATACATCATATAGAATTTAAAAATGCGGCACAAGGAAATAGAGACAAACAGATCAAAGCTTGAGTCAATAATAAATTCATATATATATATATATATATATATATATATATATATATATATATATATATATATATATATATATATATATATATATATATATCCCAAGATTGTTCATATAACAATAAGAAAAGATAGAAGTGTTCATGAGACAATGACAAGCTATAAATTTTTGTCTATTGATCTTTGGCTAGGTCATCCTTATGTTTTTGAGCCAAAAACTTCTTTCTTTGCCTCTCAACGTACTCCTTGGGCTTTGGATAGTATCTGGGAGGAGGAGCTTTATCTGCCGCAGTGTTGGTCCTGAAGAAGATGTTCTGTTTAGCTTCATATGTCTTGTGCAGCTCCCACTCATGCTGGCTGTATACGTCGTTCCGATTGATTTCCCCTTTTTCTTGTAGCCAGAATGTGTCCAAGATGATACTCTTTGATACTGTACTCCACCTTTCGTTCCTTACTTCCTCCTCCTTCAATCTGATTCTCTTTTCAGCTTGCGTTTCCTTTGATGTCCCTTCTTGAGATTTTCTGTTGTCCCTAGCTTTTGCTAGGGCTCCTTGGTCAAATATTGCCATCAGTTTTGCCTTGGAGGTGGCCCTAGCAGCCCTATGAGCATCAGCTTCACTTAAATGAACTTCTTCAGCACTGGCTCCCTCATCAGCCGCAGTATTAATTTCAGGAGCAGGAGTACCCTCAGGATTTTCAGGGATGTTAGAGCCTAACGCTTGTTTGAGCATCCACCAGCAACTGTCATAAACATATGTGTTTGACTGCTCAAAGTTTTTGATTATGATTTCTTGAAGCTCGGCCATCTTAGCTGTATATTCTTTCTCCCCCTTTTTGGCTTCGACTGCAATGGAGTTTGCATAAGAATGCAGTGACTCATCAATGTGCTTTGTAGTCCTGGAGAACTCGGTAACCAAGGCTTGTTGATTGCTGTTAAGAGTCACCATATTGCCATCAAACTTTTGAATGTTATTTGCTACGACATGAGCATTCTGATTTACTATTGAGAGAGTATCGGTGTTCCTTTTTAATCCGTCCATAAGAAGAGTTACAGCTTGGCCGGCCGCTGTATACTTGTCTTCAAACTTCTTTTCCATCACATCCAGTTTGTGATTGATCTCCATCACGTTCTTGAGCATGAGATTCTCAGATTTCTTAATTCTTTTTAACATTTGATTTTGAGTTTTCTCAAAAGATGCTTTGAGCTCATCCACGATACCTTGAATAACATTCACGGTGTGATTGGCTAGATCAGCTCGTAGTGGATGATCCTGAGGCATGCCTTGGCCTTGCTCTTCAGCAGATGCACTTGTAGAGCTGGACACTAGCACAGTCCCTAAGGGGGGAGTACTTGCAGCCTCAGTAGATTTCTTGGAAGTACTTAGCAGTCTCTGCTGAGAGGACTCCCCCTCCACTGTTGCACCAATGTTCTCAGGAACGATCTCAGGAGCGTGCTTGTCAAATGGAACTTCAGTGATGTCCTGAGGCTCCAATGCTTCCTGTCCCACATTTCCTTCTTCCTCATCTTCATCATCCATGAGATCATTCTCAGCTGCATCATCTTTCAAACCTCCCTCATCATTTTCCTCTACATTACCTTCGGCTCCTAGATCATGCACGTTCAGGGCCTCCTCATTTTCCATCACAGCTTCACTTTCT
This sequence comes from Platanthera guangdongensis, assembly GCA_039583875.1. Classification (NCBI taxonomy): domain Eukaryota; kingdom Viridiplantae; phylum Streptophyta; class Magnoliopsida; order Asparagales; family Orchidaceae; genus Platanthera; species Platanthera guangdongensis. The sequence continues at coordinate 105,974,659 of CM077151.1, forward strand.
TCTTGTATATCCGCAACTGCATCTCTGGCTATCTAAGAGATGTCAGATAAGATATTAGCAGAAGAGGGTAGAGGCTCCCCCTCAATTCCTGCAGTCAGTGCATCAGGAATTTCACTGGGGATAACCAAGGAGTCAGCTACAGTTCCGTCCTCGGCAGGAGATTCTTCTTGTTCTTCTACCATGGCAGCCTACCCGATGCGTCTCTCCCATCTGTCAAATACGCTCGAGTCCATTTTCTTCAAATAATGCAGTGGAACTCCTTTACTCATGTCAAATCTATCTCCGTTTAACTGATTGAGATATAGGCTGATAATTCTTCCAAAACTTGGAGATCTGAGAGTGTCCTTTATCTTCTCAAAAATCAATGCCCCCCAGTTGAATCTCTTTTTGCAGACAATTGCCACAAGGATCTTGAACATGTCCGCAGAGATGTGGTCATGAGAGCCCGGTTTGCATATGAGTACTTTCCCAATGATGTCTGACAGAAGTTTCCCCTCCTCATTCATAACCTTTCGCTTTATCGATCTAGTTCCTCGAGCGAGTCCACAGAATAATAATGTCCTGGTTTTATCCTGTTCCTCCAGATAATCCTCGTCCGCAGAGCTAGTGAGCTGCAAGTATTGGGTCAGCTTGCTTGCAGACATCTTGATCTTTGCCCCTGCAACCTTACTCTTGATGAGAGAGTCTTCATTCCGGAGTTTGGCGGTTGCGAAGAACTCCATCACTTCCTTGTCCAAGATTTTGCAGGGGTGCTCCAGTATGAAGGAGAGTCCAGCCTCTTCAAGCATGATGATGATGTTTCTGAATTCATCAGAAGCATGTGAGAACCCTGTTCGTACCAACTCACATCCAGTGACCAGGCCGGCGGTTGTCCTTGGAGCCATTGCAAGACTGAAATCCCAAGACTACGCCTAATCAGAAATCAAGAGGGAAGCTACACTAACAGTAAGTCACTGTAAGGGTGAGAAAGTGTTTACCCAAGAGCGTAGAAGGAGAGAATCGACGGAAACGACGGGAAACCGGAAGAAGATCGCGACTTTGGTCGATCGAACCCGCCGAGACTTGGACGAGCGCCCTGGACGCGAGAGGAGTGATCTACGGAGGGAAGAATCGGCGAGTTGCCTGCTTGATATCAACGGAAGAAAAGGCGGGATTCCTGCGGTTGTCGACGGAAGGGGAATAATCGGCGAGTTTCCTTCGGCGAGTTGCCTTCGGTGAGTTTCCTGCGGAATATGAAGGGTCGGCGGGATTCCTGTGCGATATCGACCGGTTTAGCAGGGTTTTAACGGGGTTTCCATGTGAAGAGCGAGATGCTAAGGATCGGCGGAAGTTTGTCTAAGTCGAAATCGAAGGGATTCTTTAATAGGAATCTACGGGTTAAGAGGCATGCAGGATTCTCGAAGTCTTGTGATATCAAGACAATTTTAAAAATCTTCTAAGTATATACATATTTCTTAATGCCAATCTATTTAGGGTTTGAACCGGGCTTTTCCATACATTTCTTGATGTCAATTGTAAGTTGTAGTGATTTCCAATGACTTGTCTTCGTTAGTTTTCAGTTAACTGATTTACGCCTGTATATGTTAGTTCTCGAATCTACCAGTGGAATTACAAATAAATCTTTATTGATGTATCTAAGGTTTATGTTTACCGTGTTAACTTATCCTTAGGTGTACACACATATATGTGTATATATATATAAATATATATATATATGTAAATGTCGATACAATATGACTCAAGTTTTGGAGCTGATCAAAAATACCTGGGATTATGAGAGTTATCATTTAGCCCCTCTGGTTAAAACATATCAGGTGCTCAATGTGAGTATGCCAATGTAGATATCACTTCTGTTATTCCAGATGCTTGTTCCAATTCAGTCTTGAAACCTCTACTGTCTAGTTCCCATCATATTTACGGGAACCTAGACTACCCTGCAAAAGAGAGTTACCTTACCTTAGGAACCCAATACATATTGGGTCCTAGGTTCTTGTTAGCATAAACACTCGAATGCCTTCCCTCAGAAATCCTGTCAGAAAGACTACCTCTGCCCAGAAGATGTGGATAGGCCCTTGCCCTTGACACAGAGGGGTTGTGCCAACAGTCTATGGCAAAGTGTCCCACCTTGTCACAGCACCAACACGTGTGAATGTTGTATCTCCGTTTCTGACCTGATCCAGTGACTGAGGTAGTCATGAGCCTAGGTCCAAACGGGATAGATCTGGATCTGCTCCCAAAATTGCCTCTTCCACCGTGACACATGGAAGGGTGGAAGGAATGCATGTAGTGAGCGTCATGAGGCCTGGGAGGTGGTGCCTTCCTTTCAGTCAGCCCCCTTCCTGAGGCCCCATGAGAACTTACTGCATGACTTCTAACCTCCCTTTCCTGTGTCCTTGGGTGGAGAGAAGCGTTCTGAGAGCTGATACCAGCAGATTCCTGCCGAGTAGGGGCAGTGGCCGAGAATACAAAGGGCTCAGAATGAGCCTTAGGTATTCTCTCATGGGTGGCCATGACAGCCCGTGCACTATGAGTGTCTCCACATGAGGACAGATCACCCTTGCAGTGACCACGATTGTTCCTGTGATCATACCTGAAGGCATGATGAGTACCCTTCCTGCCTGGAGTGGGGGGTCGGTATACCGTTTCCCCATTTCTCCATGAATTGATAATTCGGGAGATCCACCCATTTTCTTCCTTTCTCTTCATAGCATCAACCTTGGAAAAGTTGGATACTATCCTTTTCTCATTCTCTAGACTACACTCTAGATCTGAGATTTTAGAGTCCTTGACCTTGTTGGATGCCAATTGGAGAACCAACAAGATCTTCAGCCGAGCAATCTCCTGAGCTCGCTCCTCAACAAGTAGGTTGCTTTTCTGAAGGGCTCTCTTCAGGGAATCAAGATTTTCTGAAGGGAAACAGTTCCTGTCTTCAGGAACTTCAAGAGAGAAGGGGCAAGATGAAGAAGTTACCTGCTCTTCAGAGTTATTGTCACTAGCGCCAGAGACCGTTGTGTCAGCCTCATCAGAACTGCTTTCTTCAATTTCTTCTTCAGTCTCTGACATGGACACTGGAGCTCTGATGCTGTCCGATTGATCCTTGCCTTCATCTTCAGAGGCGAGGACCCCCACATAGGCTTCATCCTCTTGCTGACAGCGGATCCCTGCTTTCTTTGATCCTCCCATCAGCTCTGAGATGGTTACCCACATAAATTTGGCCGTCTCACATTTTTCCAATCTAGATCGAGAAGGTCCAGACCAGACATCCATGATGATCTGACGAATCATCTTGTCCAGGTTAAATAATGAGAGTTCAGTCTCTAACATCTCAGTAATACCCTTGGGGATTGGGATATCCTTTCCAGAGCTGGAGGTCTTCATAGGAATGAAGGGACCCTCTTCTAAGATGAGAGATGATTGAGGATCGATAGCCTCCAGGTAATAGGATACTCTCATCTTCCAAACGGGATAATACTCCTTAGTGCACGTGGGAAGTCTTAGTGGAGAGATCCCATGATCCAGCTCCATGCTTTTGACACAGGTGGCAGGATTCTACTCAAGGTGTTAACCTTTTTGATGAGAAATCTCCCTCTGATACCACTTGAAAGTCCACCTAGTGTCAACTACCTTCACCTATGGGGGGGGGGGGGAATAGGTGACGTGAAGTGTTTTTGCGGAATTTAAAATTATACCTGCACAAGAAAACAAAACAGCACAGCAAAGAACGTACACAAGCAATTTATAGTGGTTCCCCGATTTGGGTACATCCACTTTCCCCCTTCGACCTATCTCCCAACAAGGGACGACTCGGTCACTTCACCAACAGGATTGAAATCCAATCCTTGCACTATCGGAAGGAACCCTTCCACACGTAGGAGTCACCACTCCCACAACACGGGTTGCACCCAACCCTTACAACTAGGAACCAACGTTCCTTTACAACAAAAATGAACTAGAATGTACAAGAAATACAAACAACGTTTGGAGACTAAGGTGTCCCTCTTCGTTCGATGACGTGTTCTTGAAATCAACGAAGAGTCCACAGCCCTAGATCTCTCTTGGAGAGAATCTCCCCGGAACCGGCGGCGGCAAGAAGGGCGGCGGCTTGGTTCTCGGGATCGGCGGCGACGACGGTGTGCGGCTGCTGTACTTTGGAGATTCTAACTTCGTAGCAAAGCTAGCAAGGTCTTCCAACGGTCACACTAGGATCGATCGCCTCGATCGATTCGGACGGGGAAGGTTTTCCCGATCAACAAATCAAGAGACAAAGGATCTCTGGTTAGACGCGTGAGACGCTATGCTTGGCTAAGCTTCTGTCGCCGGGAGATCTGGAGGAAACCACGATCAAACGGCCGGCGATCGACTTGCACGAGCGGCGGAGCAGGTATCGCGATGTAGGTCTAGGTCGGCGGCTCGACTTTTTCAAATCTTCTTCGCTATGTTACTGTTCAAAAATACGCGTGTATTTATACAGTAGAATACTCTTTTATGACCGTTATGGGTCCCACCTGAAGAAACCCTAAAAGCGGTTCAAAATAGAGCCTTAACATTTGATCCGGTCTAGTGGGATCCAGAAAATTGCCCAAGTCAAAATCGGCGAGAATCGAAGGTGATTCCCGTCGAATCGGCGAGAATCAACAGGTAATTCTCGACGATTCGGCGAGAATCACTAGTGATTCTCGCCGAATCACTTGATGATTCTCGACGATTATGACTTAGCGCCAGATTTGCACGCTTTGATGTAGCCGAATAGAGACGGCGAGAATCAGCCAGTGATTCTCGACGTTTCGGCGAGAATCACTTGGTGATTCTCGTCGAATAATACATGGATGATTTTTCATCTTTCCTCCTCTGAGCTGCTCTTTGACTCATCCTTGCTCCTTGTCTGCTCTTACAATATCACAGCCATGTACTTGAAAATAAGTACACTCCAATAGAGAGAGTACACGTAGGCCAACACACTGATCTGCTCAACGAGGGATTACGTCGTGCAGATTCGTGTATATTGACCTACTGCACCCTGACATTGGAGTGCACTTAGCGTGGATTAACTGCAAGCACAACTTAAAAGGTTTCATCAAATACATTGTGAATTCATCTTAGCTTGACAGGAGGCTTCGTCAAATCCGGGTAATTGTGGATACATTACCCAACAACTCATAACCCTGATACCAGTTCCCTTAACTTATATCCTTCCCCTCCCCCTTTTGACTTCTGTAAATAGTTAGGGAGGTAGTAATTTTTTGCTCCCCCTTTTTGAGTACAGAAAAGCAACTCTTGCAGCAGTCAAACCACTTGAGAGTGCTGAAGGAATGTTGCTCCTTCTCTACAAGATGGCATTTGAATCTTCCTCTACAAGTGATGGATTTGCTCCCCTTAACTGAAGCATCCTTTACCATACTTCCTTGTAGACATTCTAGTCTGTACCAGTCTGGATAGTACTTGATCATGATACCACTGAAGGTATGCCTCTTGAAAATTCTTCATTCTTTTGAAGAGAAATTTTGCCTGCAAGTAATAGTATATTAGGATCAACATACCCAATTCAATCTTGAAGGTGTTGAACTTTGCTCTATCTAGTGGCTTAGTGAAGATGTCAGCCACTTGCTTGTCTGTTGGGACAAACTCAAGGTTGATATCTTCAAATTCCACATGCTACCTAATGAAATGATATCTTATCTCAATATGCTTAGTCCAGCTGCGTGAGACAGGACTCCTAGCTATTGAGATGACACAAGTAGAATGACAATATAAGGGACTTCTACTTATCTGGAGGTTATAATCTTTGAGCTGATGCTGGATCCATAACTAAGTACAGTAGCTACCTGCTGAGATGTACTATGACTCTATAGTTGAGATTGCAACACTTGTTTGCTTCTTGCTGCTCCAAGATACTAGTCTTCCTCCTAAGTACTGACAGATGCCAGAAGTGCTCTTCCTATCCTCTTTGCAGCCTGCAAAATCTGCTTATGAATAGGCTGTTAGTTCAAACTCCGCATTCCTAGGACACCATAGGCCAAGATCTCGTGTGCCCTTAAGATACCTCAAAATTCTCTTTGTAGTAGAGTACTGAGATTCTTTTGCGCAAGCCTGATACCTAGCACAAACACATATAACAAACATGATGTCTGACCTACTTGTAGTTAGATATAGAAGGGAGCCAATTATCCCTTTATATAAAGTTTCATCAATAGGTTTCCCTACCTCATCTTTGCCTATATGCATACTTGATCCCATGGTAGTTTTCATGTTGGAGAAATTCTCCATACAAAACTTGTTGATTAACTCCCTAGTGAACTTATACTGGGATATGGACAAGCCATCATCAGTCTATCTAACTTGGAGACCCAAGAAGAACTTAAATTCACTCACACTACTCATCACAAACTTCCCTTGCATAAGTTTGACAAACTTCCTACAAAAGTTGTAATCAGTAGATCCAAAGATAATGTCATCTACATATATCTGGACTAGGATGATCTTACCCTTAGATTCCCATAGGAATATGGTCTTGTCTATCATCCCCCTCGAGAATTTATTCTTAATTAGGAAACTAGACAATGTATCATACAATGCTCTAGGGGCTAGATTCAGCCCATATAGAGCTTTCCTAAGTCCATAAAGAGAATCAGGTGAGTTAAGAACAACAAAACCTGGAGGCTGCTTAACATTGACTTCTTCCTTTAAGTCACGATTCAGGAAGGCTGACTTCACATCCATCTGGTAGAACTTGATTCCCTTATGTGCAGTATATGCAAGGAACAGTCTGATGGATTCCAATCTTGTTATAGGGGCAAAGGTTTGATCAAAATCAATACCTTCTTCTTATTTGTACCCCTTAGCTACTAGCCTTGCTTTGTTCTTGATTATAATTCCATTTTCATCAAGTTTATGCCTGTAAATCCACTTGAATCCAATGATATTATATCCTTGTGTTCTGGGAACCATCTTCCAGACCTTAAGTCTCTTAAACTGGTTCACTTCGTCTTGCATAACTACAATCTTCTTTGTATAAAACATGCACTTTATAGCATCAAAAATGCTAAAATCAGGCTTGCTGTTAGACTGACCCTTGGTCTGAGTCTTAGCTATATCATTCTGAAACTTGGCTGCAACCACATTCTTGAGAGTGGGGGCTGGAGCACCAAAGACAAATGGACTTGGATGGGGCATTTGAATTTCTTCATGGGCAGCCTTAAAGTCACTCACCCCATTTATTCAGTGACCATTGATACTCTCTTGGTCATACCTGTTTGAAGGCAACTGAACATTCCTACAAGGACTGGGAGGCAGTAAGAGGCTAAGCTAGAGCTGGAGCTTTGCCCTTCCCTTTGTAAGGAGCAACTCGTGTTCTTCCCTTGAATCCCAACCCCTTCTTACCCTTATGAGAGGAGAATGTGTCTATCAAGGGCAATAGAGTACTTGACTTCGAATAGCTAGACACTATTCTTCCCTCCTTCCCTAGACTCTCTTCAAGATCCCTAATGAGACTATTCTTGAATTTGATAGAGCCTATTTGGATGAGATTCATGACCCTAAGTTGGCTAAGTTCCTTATCCTTCTGAGCCAGCAATGATAAAATCTCAGTCATCTGGGAAGTAGCTAGTTGCAAAGAGGCAATCTCTACAGCTTGCTTTTTAGACAACTTCTTGAATGCATCCACAAGTTCTCTATACCTATTAATCAATTAATAGACATCTCCTTCTGATTTAGAATCATCTTCACCACTAAACGAAGAGGCTTCTGAACAGGGACTAGTCTCATATCCAGACTCAGAAGAAGAGCTTGATAGAGATTTTACGTTGCTTTGACCAGGCTAATCCTAGCTGGATTCCTCATCAGTCATTGCTATCAGCCCTCAGTATATATAGTCATCTTCTTCATCCTCATCATCCACCTCTGAATCACTATCTGAGTGTGATAGAGGGGCCCTGATACCTATCCTGGCAGTAGGATAGTCTTCATCTGCTGCTACAGCTTCTTTTTTAGCAGCAGCAACTAGCCCAATATAGGCTTCTTCTTTTTCAGACTAAGATGAAGATGAGTCTGTCCAGCTATTCTCCTCCTTGGCAACAAAGGACTTCTCCTTCTTGCTCTTGTGTTGGTGTTGTTTCTTCTCAATACTTCCTTCCTCTTCACTGGGCTATCACATGCCCTTGTTTGCTACAACAGTAGCAGATAACTTTAGAGGAATTGTATTTACTGTATTTAGAACCATTCCTGTCAGCCTTGTAATGATTCCTTCTATGATGAGAAGAGGGGGAAAGTCTTCTCTTCTAATGTTTCTTTTTCATCGGCTTTTGAAAGTGCCCGAAGAAGGCAGCAAAGTCCTCATCTGACATGTACATTCTATTGTACCTGACTCTGAGCTGTCTGAATCAGCTGCTCTTCTTGGAGGAGAGGGAATCATCTCCTTACTCTTCCTTGTGTTGTCTGCTCTGAAGGCCAAGGAATTTTCCTTGGCTTGGGATCTGCTGGTGGCCTCCTCCTCTTTTCTGGCAGCTAGCTGCATCTCATAGGAGAGCAGCTTTCCAAACAATGTTTGGGGAGGAGTCTCAGCAAGCTTGGCCACCTCTCTAATTGCACAAATCTTAGTATCGCAGTCTCTAGTGTGAGATCTTAGGAGCTTGACATTTATCTCATAATGACTAAAGGACCTTCCATAGATCCTCAGTTCATTTATGATCCTGAAAAATCTTTCATGGCTGGTAGCTATGTTCTCTTTCAGGGATTTCCTGAAATCCTCATACTCCTGGTTGAGCATGGAATTTCTATCATCACTTACCTCTTCAGTATCCTCCATGTATACCACAAGGGTGTCCAATATCTCTTGGGAGGTCTGGCAGTGGACCAAGTTCTGTAAGGTTGAATCATCTGTGGCACTAACAATAATATTTTGTGCCCTCTTGTCCAATATAACTAAGATGACTTCATCCTTTATCATCTCAGAATATGTCTTAGGAGTCTAGAAATTGGCATCCAGAATTGAGATCTTCATAGTGATGAAGGGTCCTTCCTTAACTATCACAAAGATCCTAGTGTTGATATGTATAAAAAGATAGAGGAGAGGTTGTCGCGAGCACCAGCAGCTAACGGGTGTGTTCGGTCTCACGATCAAAGTTGATTGAAGAAGGTTGCAGGGATAACAGAGAGGTTGTTGAGGATGCAAGGAGAAGCTTCTGATTGCTCGAGAGTGGAGGAAGCGCTTGATCAAGGATTGAGGGGATTGAGGAGAGGAAAGGAGGTTGTTGATTCGAGTGCAGAGATGGTCGGGAAGGTTGATCAGGAACTGTTGAGCAGAATGTTACTTTGACGATTGGGTTTGCAGCTTGATGCCGAGAGAAGTGGATTGAGAAGAAAAGGGGCCGCTAGCAGCGGTAACAGTAGACTTCGCCTGCCGCTGCTTAAATGCCACTTTTGCGACGAGATTTCTTTGATTAATATTCACTTATTATAGGTTAAGTTGCATCCTTACATGGAAAGCAAATAAAGGGTACAAAGGGGGAAGCTGGCGGCTAATGAAAGAAGTTGCCAGAGGAGGCCACGCGGACTGAGAAGAGAGGTCGACAGAATGCGCGGTTAACTGATCCCACAGCTCGCTGGAAGCCAAGCGGACTGCGCGATCATGCCGAGTAGAAAGGGGAGGTCATGCGGACTGAGAGAATGGAGTCCACTAGGTCTGAAGCCTTGACCTTGTCAAAGGTTGCCCTCGTGTCTGTGTCCTCCCACCCAAATTAGAGGTATGGGGGGATATTTATAGACACGAGGAGGTAACAACTTTTGGTAACGTTAGCACCAGTGAGTCGGTGATTTGCGCGAGGAGAACTTGGCGTCCGCAGAGTCCGTGCCAGGTCGCGCAGTAAAGAAGTCTTCTGGAGCTTTCTGCATTTGGCGGACTAGGATGAGTTCGCCTCTTCTGTGCTGAGCGAGCTCGCGCCAAGGTCTGTGGGCTGAGGAGTAGTCCGCCCCTTACTATAAGAGGTGGTTGGAAAGCTGATTGGCGGACTACACAGTGAGTCTGCCTCTGCTCCAGGAAAGCGTGCTCGTGATAAGCTAGAGGGCTCAGTGGCGGACTGGGAGAGTCCGTCCAACCCGTGTTGGACGAGATGAGTCCGCCTCTGCTGGTCGTTTGTCGCTTGGTGAGGAGATGACGACCTTGTGGACTGAATAAAGCAGGTCGCCATCCTACTGGAATGTCCTGCAGGCAGACTGAATGGTTGAGTGGCATTACGAGTCCGCCTAGCCCGCGATGGACGAGATGAGTGTTGAATGTTTTGCAGCTTGGCGGAGAGCTGGAGCAAGTCCACGCTCCTTAGGAGGACTGAGGTTGAGTCCGCGAACTACAAGAGGATGAGAGCAGGACTGGGCGACCTGGCGGACTGAATAAGCAGGTCGTCCCCGCTGCTGAAGTCCGCCTCCTGTTCGACAGGCTTGCCGCCCATGCAGGTCGGGCTAGAGGTTGTCTCCCTTTATTGGCAACCTGAGGGCAGGTCGCCTACTGTCGGGAGGACTGAGATGGAGTAGGTTGCACAAGCTGATGGACAACCTGGAGAGTTGTCGCCTGCTTGGCGACCTGAAGCTCGTTGCTTATTGTTGGGCGACCTGGAGGCAGGTCACCTGGAGATGTGGCGGTCTATTCAGATGGTGATTGGAGTCCGCCACAGTTGGTTAGTCCACCTATTGGGATGGAGAGAACTATAGGGCTGTTAGTTTCTCAAACCACGTGGCCTGCAGGGGCGGACTGAGGAAGCAGTCTGCAGCCCATTTAAAACGAGAGGTTGTTGCGCGACCTAGGCGGTCAGACCGGGGTAGACCTCCCTAGCCGCGCTTCCTGGTTGGATAGAGAAGTCTATCTGCCCACCCATAGACTGGTCGCGACCTCTAAGAGGAACCTGGGGCAGGCCGCAACTACAAAGTTGGCTACCTTGGGAGTTATTGCTGATTTCTAGGTTAACATAATCCCCGCAGTTTTTTAAGTCCCGAAGGGAACTTTGAAAAACTAGGAGACCCACGAAAATCGTGATCCACTCCTAAGAAAAAAGGACGAGGTAAGGGGAGATAGAACTTGATGTCTCTCCTTAGAAGGAGTTTGCCAATACCTATCTTCTTCCTACAAAGGAAAAGTTAATGCAGGCAAATAAGGGGGGGGGGGGGTACATCTCGTGTGTACCTGAATTGCCTTTGCAAATTGAAGAAGACGTGAATGTCTTCCACTGAGCTCTGCAAAGCAAAGATGAGCAGAAGGCATAGAAGAATAAAACTTTCATGTACCTGATGAAGGCTTTCAAGCACCTGTTATCCTCTACAAAAGGAAGAGCAAGCAGTATGCGTGAAAGAAAAATGAGTTGTAACTACTGAAGGGGACTTGCAAGCGTCTGTTAGTTTCTGTAATAGAGATGTTATATGCAGATATGATATATATAAAAGTAAGCTGCAAGTACCTGAAGGGAACTTGCAAATATCTACTGAACTCTGCAAGAAAAGAGTTAAAAGCAGATATGAAAGTAAAGCTAAGCCGTAAGTACCTGGATGGAACTTGCGACTCATCGTCTGATAGGGATTCATGTCAGCAGTGCATATAAAATGAGCATAAGTAAAATAGATGTTGTAAATCCTTTTGATAGGTTGGACTTAACCTGTTAACCTGTAAGAAGGCAAAATGAAAAAAGGAGCGATACACCCAAAGATGCCCAAAAAAGACTGGATGATGCCACAAGAGTCCACCCGTGGGCCTTATGCATCGCTTGCTTAAGAAAAATCATCTAGGGTGTAGTCCTACCTAGAGCGGTCTAGACACATTCCCTTGAAAGGGCAAAAAATGGAGACATGCACAAAATCCTAAGAAGGAAACAGAAGATACACTGCTCTCTTGCCTCGGGTTACAAACATCGCTGAAAAACTAGACTAGATGCGCCAAGTGTCCAATTGCTTGTCTGTGGAGTGATCAACGGAGTTATGGGCCCCGCAAAAGCACAGATTGAGAGTACCATAGTGTATTCGACTATTACAATCATGAGATGTTTGAAGAGACAAGGCTACACTTGATCGTCATTGCTTGTCAAGCAAAGATCATCGTAACTGTAATGTATCCCTTGTGAAGCACAGCAGAGCTAACACATGAGACCTCCCTTTATAACTGCTTTGTGTTAGATACCGGCCATGATCCGAATCCTGAAGTCCATCATTGATTGAGCTTCACCCACTGCACATACGTGAACACTCCCCACTGTATATGGTCATCGTGGCCTTAAGCCTGAGAACAATCTACGGAGGGAACAACAAGACTTGGCGATATATTAATGGTTCAGCGATCTCTTTGGCCTAGAGAAAATAGAGGAGGAGGCACTCCAAAAAGGGAAAAGTGTCAGTACAAGATCACTGACGTAAACTTTATTGAAATGAAAGAAACAACTCTTAGAAGCGTTTTTAGAAAGAAAAATGCTTGGAGAATGTAAAGCAAAGATAACCGGCCATGGTTGCGAGGGACTTTGGGGACTTTTAGGAAAGAAAGTTGCCTGCTCCTTTTGCCTTTTGAGACTTATGGATGAGATGGGTTATCCTTCTAGAGCAAATATTTATATTTACCCTCCTTCAACATTTTCTCTACCAGTTGTCGAAGAGCTCTGCAGTCTTCTGTTGCATGACACTTTTCTTTGTGATATTGGCAGAATTGGTAAGAACCTATGACCTTTTGAGCAACGAGCTGAGAAGATCCCTCGTCGCTTGGTTTGCCCTTCATGACATGAGTTGCCTCACCCATTGTGCTATCAACCTCGGATTTTTTGATTGGGAAGAGACGCTGATGACGTCGGAAATTATTTCCTCTCTTTACTTGTGATTGAAGACCCTTTGGGGGAGACTTTGTAGGTTTCCTGGTATGGCAGAAATCTTCCGGGCCTCTCTTTCTCTTAACGGAAAATTCTGGAAATTTTCTTGGGTTATTGGAAGAGCAAGTAGTGGTTTGAGGATTGAGTTTGCAGAAACTATCCCTTTGTTTAGCAACTGGAAACTGCAAAGGGACTGGGACCTTCCTAGATGGGTAACTCGTCGGACGATATAATGATCAACTGGCAGAAAAGTTGGCGGATTAAAATGTGGATTCCCCACCGGCGCTGCTGCAGGTTGCTAGTCTAATCGCTGAATTATAGTGGCTAGGGTGGCGTTGATCGCCGCGATCTGTCGGGCAGTTTCCCGACGCGTTAGCAAGAGGGCATCACAGAGAGCATCTTCGCTGGTAGGAGGAATGTTTTGAGGGGGTTGGAGGTCTGACATGAGTAACCATTGGTTTTGACCGTCTGTTCGATATCTGAAGGTCGCGTAGTAACTGTTGATGCGCATAAATGGAGAGAGGAGAGGTTGTTGCGGGCTCCAGCAGCTAACTAGTATGTTCAGTCTTATGAGCAAGGATGATTGAAGAAGGTTGCAGGGATAACAGAGAGGTTGTCGGGATGCAAGGAGAATATTTTGAGTGCTCGCGAGTGGAGCAAGCGCTTGATCAAGGATTGCAGGGATTGAGGAGAGTAAAGGAGGTTGTTGATCCGAGTGCAGAGATGGCCGGGAAGGTTGATCAGGAACTGTCGAGCAGACAGTTACTTTGACGGTTGGGTTTGCAGGTTGATGCCGAGAGAAGTGAGTTGAGAAGAAGAGGGGGCCGCTAGCCGCGGCAACAACAGACTTCGTCCGCCACGGCTTAAATGCCACTCTTGCGATGGGCTTTCCTTTGATTAATATTCAGTTATTATAGCTTGAGTTGCACCTTTATATGGAAAGAAAATAAACGGTTCAAAGGGTGAAGCTGGCGGCTAAGGAAAAAAGTTGCCAGAGGAGGCCGCGCGGACTGAGAAGAGAGGTCGGCAGACCGCGTGGTTAACTAATCCCGCAGCTTGCTGGAAGCCGAGAGGACTATACGATCAGACAAAGTAGACTGTAGAGGTCGCGCGGACAGAGACAATGGAGTCTGCTAGGACTGAAGCATTGACCTTGTCGAAGTTTGCCCTCGTGTCTATGTCCTCCGCCCAAATGAGAGGTATGGGGGGCTATTTATAGGCCCGATGAGGTAACAGATTTTGGTAACGTAACCCCCGGTGAGTCGGTGATTTGCGTGAGTAGAACTTGGTGTCCGCAAAGCCCGCGCCAGGTCGCGCAGTCAGGAAGTCTTTTGGAGCTTTCTGTATTTGGTGGACTGGGATGACTCTGTCTCTTCTATGCTGAGCGAGCCCGCACCAAGGTATGTTGGCTGAGGAGTAGTTCACCCCTTACTGGAAAGATGTGGTTGGAAAGCTGATTGACGGACTGCGCAGTGAGTCCGCCTTTACACCAGGGAAGCGTGCTGCCGGTAAGCTGGAGGGCTCAGTGACATACTAGGAGAGTCTGCCCAGCCCGCGGCGGATGAGACGTGTCAGCCTCTACTGGAGGCTTGTAGCTTTGTGAGTAGATGACGACCTGGTGTACTGAATAAAGCAGATCGTCATCTTGCTGGAATGTCTTGCAGGCGGACTGAAGGGTTGAGCGGCATAACGAGTCCGTCTAGCCCGCGGAGGATGGGATGAGTGTTGAATGTTGTGTGGTTTGGCGGATAGATGGAGTAAGTCCACGCACCTTAGGTGGAGTGAGGTCGAGTCTGCAAACTATAAGCGGATGAGAGCTGGACTGGGCAGCCTGGCAGACTGAAGAAGCATGCCATCCTCGCTGTTGATGTCCGCGTCCTATTGGCTAGGCTTGCCAACCCTGTAGGGCAGGCTGGAGGTTGTCGCACTTTGCTGGCGACCTGAGGGTAGGTCGCCTACTGCTGGCCGGACTGAGATGGAGTCAGTCGCACCCGCTGATGGATGACCTGGAGAGTTATCGCCTGCATGGCGACCTGAAGCACGTTGCTTATTGTTGGGCAACCTGGAGGCAGGTCACCTGAAGATGTGGCGGTCTGTTCAGATGGCGATTGGAGTCTGCCACAGTTGGGTAGTCCACCTGTTGGGATGGAGATAACTATAGGGTGGTTAGCTGCTCAAACTGCGCAGCTTGCTGGGGCAGACTGAGGAAGCAGTCCGCAGCCCCTGCAGAATGAGCGGCTGCTGCGTGACCTGGGCGGTCAGACCGGGGGAGACCGCCCTAGCCGTGCAGCTTGGGTAGATAGATGTCGATCTGCCCACCCGTAGACTGGTCGCGACCTCTAGGAGGAACCTGGGGTAGGCCACAACTAGCAAGCTAACAACCTTGGGAGGTATCGCCGATTTTTGGGTTAACACCTAGGGTCATAGGCTTCCATAAATAGCCTGACCCTCTCTTTCCAGATTCCAAAATTCTCCTGTCTATAGATGGGGAGTTTCATGGAACCTAGATCCTTATGTCTCTCTCCAGAACCCATAAGTACAAAACTGTACCTACCCTTGGAGATCACCGAGACCGTTAAATCCTTTTTGAGTAACCTCCATTTGATACCACTTGAAAGTATTTATTTTCAAGGTAGCTAGCAACCTAGAGGGGGGATAAATAGGTTTCTAAGTCTCTTGTGACTTTATTTTATTTTCTTCTTTAAGTGCTTAGCGTTTTAGTGGTTATCTGCTTTCAAGAACCTGCAATAAAGAAACAACACAACAAAAGACACACACAGAATATATAGTGGTTCCCCAGATTATAGGTACGTCCACTCTCCTCCCAGCTTTCTAACTTTTAGTTAGACAAGTCACTTCTCTAAAACTCACCTCAAAGAGCGTACACCTCAGATCCATTAGGATCTCTCAGTCTCCTCCAAGACTTATAGTCGAGGCACTTAGCCCTACAACTCAGTGATTAACAGATCACCTACCTAAGGTCAAAGGCCCTACCACTCAGGCTGGGAGGATAGCCCTACCTCAAATCCATAAAGGATCATTCCTCAGTGAGAATGACTCCACTATAGCTCAGGCACAAAGGCCCTACCTCAGATCCAAAGGATCCTACAACTCTGGCATAAGTTCCCTACAACTCAGAGAGAATGACTCTCCTACCTCAGGGTCAAAATCCCTATAGCTTAGTGATCAAATGATCACATACCTCAGATCCATGATGGATCTTGCACTCAGAGCGTATAACTCTCCTACAAATCAGGAAAATTTGCCCTACCTAAGGATCAAGAGCCCTACAACTTAGATACAAAAGGATCCTATAGAAATAGAGTGGTTTTAATTAATTTGACACAAAGAAATTTCACTGTGTCTACTACTAGAGCTGAGTTATCTCAGCTCTAACTATCTTCACAGCAGTAATAAGATGTTCTTTAATGAAAGGCTACCTCTACTGGAAGTTTTTCAGAAATCTGTTTCTAAACTTGTTGTAGAAGACTGAAGATCTGCTAGGTCTTTAGTTCTTCAAACAGCTACTGAACCTACAAAAGACTGAAGGCTTTCCTCTCTTTCTTTATCAGAAGTATTTCTGAACTTGCAGTAGTAGAAGAAAAATGCTGCAGCTAACTAAACTTTTAGATCTGTTGATTGACTTCAAGCTTTTTCCCGGAAGCAATTGAGAGGAAAATGAAGTCCAACCGCTCTTTTTCTTTTTGAAACAAAACCATAAAAGTTTAGTTTAACATCCAATATCTGCCTCTTTATATCTTCTGTCGATTAACGGCTCCAAGATGCAGAGGGGACCACCTGCAGCTGATAGCTGAACCTTACTTTAACGGAAAAAGACGTACAGTAGACCACCGACAGTATTTTTCGTGTTCTGTAGCTTTCCCTCACTTGATTTGAACTCCATTGACTTTGTCAACTTTGGTTGATGTCATCATATTATGTACTTAGCCAATTTCTCAAATCCACTCCAGGTAATGAGTGCGTTGAGTGAACAAGCTTCACTAAACACCAAAACCCTTAGTCATCGGCTGAGTCATTCTACAACATAGGCGTTGAGAGTGTTGAGTGAAGTGGCTTCACTAAACGCTTTTATACCTTTTCATTTCTTCACCTATCTAAAGGTGTGAGTGAGCTGGCCTCACTCAATGCTTTTTACTTTAGCATGTCTTCTTTATTGGGCGTTGAGTGAACTGGCTTCACTCAATGCTTCTGGACTTAGTCGATTTCTGTCTTCTTTTTAGGCTTTGACTGCAGTAGCATGACTCAATGCTTTTGCTTTGGTGTTGAGTGTTCTTTTCTCACTCAACACTTCTGGATTTTGTCCAATATTCCGCCCGCCAATGCTTAGGCATTGACAGATTCAGCTATACTCGGCAATTCCTGATGTATGGCATTGAGTGAGATGTAATCACTCAATGTCTTTGGACTTAGTCGCAGAATAGCTTTGCACTGCATGGCTTTGACTGTCCACAACCTCATTCAGCACTTTATGGCATATGGCGTTGAGTGAACTAGCTTCACTCAATGCCTGTGTACTTATGCAATTTCCAGCCTATCCAGCATCTTCCCTTGCATCTAGCTTTGAGTGAACTGACTTCACTCAATTCCCGTGGACTTAGACAGATTTCTGTCTCTCCACATCTTTACTTTGTGACCACCAATCACAAAACTTTGGACACATGTCCTATCAATGTTATATGGACTAACCTACATGCATGAACTTGACTGGGTAGTTTGGTGGTCTGTCCTTGGCGGTTTGAAGACCGCGCGGTCTGGAGGTTTCTATTCTGTGCTTTAGTAGCCCAGATGTTGGTGATTGGAGACAGGGCGGTCTGGCAGTGTGACGCAGGAGACTTGAAGATTGGGCAGTATAGCGATTTCCACTAGTGGCTTGTCTTCACATTATAGTTTTTGCTGGGTGGTTAGCCTATTCGTCTAACCGCACAGATTATGCAGTCTGATTTTGTATAGCCACCTGTACCTGTAATTATCTGTCACACATTGCTTATTTGTAATCTCTCCTCTCTACTCCATTCTATAGAAGGGAGCCTATACCTTTATAATACTTACTTTTTTGGATAATAAAAAATCTGTTATTCCAAATTTCTTTCTTTTCTTTCTTGTTCGAACATGGTATCAGAGGACTCAATCTTTTCCACCTGATTCTGTGAGCTTCTTCTGTCTATGTGGTTTGCTCCATTCATCTTGTGGCCTGTTCTCTACCCTCTCTATGCACGGCCTCTCTGATCGCTCTCCCTCCCTATTCGCGACCTGTCTTCATAGTCTCTCTACTCCCTACTCTCTCTTGCTTTTGCGTGGACTCTACTTTGTTCGCGTGGTTTTTCTGCTCGCAACCAGTTTTTTGCGACCTCCTTTTCACGCTGCGATCCCCTCCGATTCACGCGGCTTCTTCTTTATTCATGCGGTATCCTTGCCGTTCGCGCGACCTCTTTGCTCACAACCTGTTCGTGCGGCCTAGTTGCTCCTCTTGCGGCCTCTTTTCTGTTCGTGCGGCCTCTTTGTTGTTTGCACGGCCTATTTGCTATTCGTGCGGCTTTGTTTCTGCTGGTGCTTTCTTATTTCTGCTCGTGCGGCCTTGTTTCTGCTCGCGTGGCCTTGTTTCTATTCGCGAGGCCTCCTTACTTTTCGCACAGCCTTATCTCTGATTGTGCGGCCCTTCTATGGCTCTCTCTGGTACTATTGGTCATTGTTGGATGAAACACCCACATCTTCGCCGCTCTAGGGACGCTTCCACCCCCTCTTTCAAGCAGTCCGCCTCGGTGGTCACGTCTTCATGTAGTTGCCACGTTGTTACTTGACGTAATTGACTGATAGACTCTGTTGCTACCAATCATATGAACAGCAAACCTCAGTATATTTCTCTCCTAGAAACACATGATCGGTTGACCCCGATCTTTATTGCAGACGACTCTCCCTCAACATTCAATGGGGCGGGAGTGGTTCAAGTCATTCCATCACTTCTCCACCACCCTCCTACTTCTTGTTCTTTTTAGGATCTGGGCTCCCAACGAACGATTACAACTGGTACTGAGAGCGGCAACCTCTACTTCCTCGACAACGTTTCCACTCTATCCACCTTCTCCTCCTCTTCTACAGACCTTCTACAATGGCATTGTCACAACCCGCATTTTCACCGCATATAATAACTTATCAGAGTAAGGGAAAATGCATGTCATGATGTCACGTCAGCAGGGGATAACTGCGGATGCTCAAGCAAATACCTACTTAATTATGAAGAAATATTCTTTAAGTTATTTTAAGCTAAAATCAGTTTAAGTGTAGTAGTTAGCCATATCCCTCAGCTAAGTGCCTCATCTAGTCTACGAATCGAAATATAATTATACGATGCGGAAGATACTTGTTTAGATTGACTCCAACATCCTACATGAGTATAAACGTCCCCAAAGGACAACTCATGCTATGCAAGATCCTATATTTATAATAGTAGTAAAGATAGCTTTTACGGTCGCTAAATATAACAAGTTAGAGTTTTAAATTATGCAATGCATGAAGTAATAGCAGTAGATTTTATACTTAAAAATACCTAACATGCATTCCTAGTATAAATTCTTCCAGAGAGCAAGTAATCCACATCCACATATAGAAAACTAAGCAACTAGCAAGTATCTAAAAATAACAATTCTGTTGGCATCAACAAACTGACACGAACCCACGTACAACAAAGTATGTCTGAACTAGTAAATCAAAATAAGCAACAAACTTCCTCGCTAAGACGAGGCAACAACCACGGCCAACAATACCGCCCAAAAACTCTGAAACCAGCTCTGCTAACTGCTACTGCTCTGAACTTGAGGCATTCCAAAGACAGAACACCTCAGCAAGAAGGTACAGATGGTGGCAGAAAAAAATAAGCCAAAATAAATAAAGGTCAAAAGGGGTACCAACCCAAGACCAAAAGCACTGAAGTAAAGTACAAAAATAAAACAGGGCATCAACAGGAAAAGAACTCTTACGTGATTCATCACGTTCAACAAGAGTACACCAGATGCACGAGGTTATAAGGTGACATCAAGAATAAATCATAAGGAAAAAGTACAAAACCTTTATTAGGCACCTATGCTCGACTCTACTCAAAAACACGGGCGAGGTGGTCACTCAACTGGACACGCCCTCACAAATATAATATCTGTCTAACTGCAAGGGAGTCTCATACTCTCCACCATACACCGCAGACGCCCGAAAACCTGGTAGACTTCCACAAGGTACTATTAATGGAATCAAACATTGCGGAGGTGGTTTCGTCCACTAACTCCCGCAATCAAGAAAACCACAAATACAACCACCACTTATATCTCGAGATTTGGCTCGTCAGATCCTACTTGACATTTTTAGATTCAAGACGTGGTTGATCAACCTTTATGAACAATTTACCATCCTCGATAAACTCTAATACGTTCAATAAACATAGATAAGGCGTTTAAAGTCATCAAGAAGACATTTCAAGAACGACTAAGCATATCCCGACAAGATCGTGTTTACCAAGACAAATCTCACAACATCAAGTGATCATCAAGAATGTTAGTCATAACAATAAATTGGAAGACATAGCGCAGAAAAATTTAAAGAACATAAAAACTTAGCCGTTACCATCAAATCGGATAAGGAGAAACGAGGGGAAACCACCACTTGCCTTGGTTTTACCGGAAAAGTTCTCCAACTCACTGCACGTCGCAAATCATGGCAAAAGACGATGGGGGAAGTTGAAATCTGGACAAAAATGACCGAAATAGAGGTTTGAGCCGAAAAACCATAACGAGAAAACTCGAGAAATGGGAGAAGTTTTACCACGATGGCGTAGCTCTCGATGAGAGCTTTCCAGATCTATACTCGGTTGAAGATTTCGAGCACTGGAGCACCGTCGGCGGCTACCGGAAGATTCACGAACGGTTTCCTCTCTCTCGCCTACGTCTCTCTGGTTCGGTTCAAATTTTGGAGAGGATGAAGTTTTTTCTCTAATTACCCTAAGTTATAAGATTATATATATATGTAATTATAAAAAGTTTTGTCTAAATATATAAAAAACATATTGTTTATGAGCTGATACGGGAAAACTAAAAATAGAGGTCTAAGATGTCTTCAAATCAAAAAGTTCCTACCATCAAAGTTGTAGATCGCGACGAGCCGAACAAATTTCATGTTATCTATTTTTTGATACAACATAGTTTTGACCCTCAAAAAGGTGCCCGAACATAAACAACAGAGGACTACTGGAGATGAATATGGTTACTCGAGAATGAGTGTAGAGTACTCGAGAGGAACGCAAAATACTCGAGGAAAATTACTGGTACTCGAGAGGAATCAATTATACTTGAGTAAAATCAATTATACTCGAGTAAAATCAATGGTACTCGAGTAAAATCAATAGTACTCGAGTAGAAATCACCAGTACGACTTATACACGAGCAGTTTTGCGGAAATCAAAAATAGGTGCTTAGGATGGCTTCAAATCAAAAGGTTCCCGACATGAAAGTTGTAGACCTCGTCGAGACAAACAAATTTGATGTTAACCACGTTTCCATATGACATCATTTTGACTTTCAAAACGGCACTCAAACACAAACTGCAACGGACTACACGAGAAGGGCTGCAGACCACTCGAGACATGTTACAGGTACTCGAGAGGTAGAAAACAGGCTACTCGAGAGATAGGAAAGCAGTAGTCGAGAGGTAGAAAAATTCACTCGAGTACTAAAAATATTACTCGAGTAGCAGAACAATCACTCGAGTAGGTCCAAAATAATCACTCGTGTAGGAGAATAAGCACTCGAGGAGGTTCAGAATAATCACTCGTGTAGGAGAATAAGCACTCGAGCAGGTTCAGAATAATCACTCGTGTAGGAGAATAATCACTCGAGTAGGTCCAGATTAATCACTCGTGTAGGAGAATAAGCACTCGAGTTGGTTCAGAATAATCACTCGTGTATACATAAGACATCAATCGAGAGGCTTACAAGAGTTCTCGAGTGAAATAACTGTAGATCTGAAAAAATTGCACGAAGAACAATTCTTTTGCAAATATATCCTTTTGATCAAACTATATGAATGAATAGTAAAAGACATTTTTGAATAGTACTATAATATTAAAATAATCATATTTATATATTTTTGAATAAGGAAACATGAGTTCAAAACGGAGGGCCAAACGCGCGCCGAATCAAACGAAATTCGCACCGTAGGCGAACACTGACGCTACGAACACAACGACGAAGTCAAAACCAAAATCCAACAGGCCATTCTCGAGGTATAAATTTTCAAAGTTTACAACAAACATAAATTCCACAAAATTTCGGAATATCGCCGAGACCCAAATATCGCTCGGATCGCGACCAAACTTGACGAGCAAGTCCAAAATAACTTAACTTAAATTCGAAAAGTAAAATTTTCCCAATACAACAAGAATTCGGCTGAATCGACCACACGGACGAGAAAATGCTTTAACGACATTGCGCCGTCAACTCGACGTTAAGAGTAATGCCACAACGTCATAAATATGACGATACCCATTCAAATAAAATCATCTAAAAATCGGGGGCGTTACAGTCACTCCCCGTAAAAAGAAGTTTCATCCCGAAGCTTAACACAATACCAAAACCAAAGCAAAACGATAATATCAAACATGACTAAAAACATAAAGACATACCCGAAACTAAGAGATGAGATGAGGGTGAGATTCCCTCATAGCCGATTCCAATTCCTACAACGTGCTCTCGACGTCTTGATTTGTCCAAAGAATCTTGACCATGGGGATGGTCTTTCTTCGCAACACACGCTCTTGAGAATCCAGAATACGAATAGGGTTTTCCATATACGTAAGGTTGGGCTGAATCTGGGGCATCGAGTCGAGGACTTGACGATCATTACGAACACACTTCCGCAACTGGCTCACATGGAACACATCATGGACACCAGAGAAGGTCGCAGGCAAATCCAGCCTATAGGCTGACACTCCGATGCGCTGTCGAATTTGGAAAGGTCCCACGTAACAGGTGTTTAATTTGTGGTTCCTTCCAAACCTTTTAACGCCCGACATCGGAGAAACCTTCAGAAAAACGAAGTCTCCAACGGAAAACTCCAGATCGACCCTTCGTTGATTAACATACTTCTCATAGCACTCTTGAGCCACACGGAGCTTTTCTCGAATATGAGTCACAACACAATTCATCTCCTCAAGGGCTTCCAGACCTTGCAACGGTCTCTCACCAACTTCAGCCCAAAACAAAGGAGTTCGACAACGCCTCCTATATAAGGCCTCAAACGAGGCCATCTGCAGACTCTCTTGATAACTATTATTGTACGCAAACTCCATGAGTCTGAGACGCTCATCCCAAACACCACCATGATCCAAAATATAGCACCTGATCATGTCTTCTATGATCTGATTTACTCTTTCCTTCTGACCATTCATCTGCGGATGATAGGCGGTTGAATACCTTAAATCGGTACCCAACCCCTCTTATAAACTCTTCCAAAAGCGAGACGTAAATCTGGAGTCCCGATCTGATACAATGCTAACCGACACTCCATGTAACCTGATGACATCTTCAAGATATAGCTCGGCTATCTTCTTCATCGAATATCCAATCTTAAACGGAACAAAGTGAGCACACTTTGTCAATCTATCGACTATTACCCAAACAGAGTCGTTCCCATGGGGAGATTTTGGTATACCGGTGATGAAATCCATTGAAATACTGTCCTATTTCCAGCTTGGAATATCAAGCGGTGTCAATTTACCACAAGGCCTTCTATGATCAGCCTTAACGCGCTGACACGTATAACATTCCGATACAAACGTCGCGATATCTTTCTTCATCCCCGACCAACAAACAATTTGCTTTAGATCTTTATACATCTTAGTGGAATCAGGATGGTAAGCTACACTGGAACCATGAGCTTCATCATAGATCTTAGCCCGAATGTCGCCAAAGGCGGGGACACAAAATCTACCCCGATAATTCAAGGTATCCAACTCATCCAAGGAGAAATCTGGTAGCTCTCACTTCACGGTTATATTTCGGAGGTGCAATAAATCAGGATCATCCTTCTGATGTGCTCGAGTAAGGGAAATCCAAGGGGTTCTTCTGCTTCCAAACTAGCAGGCACAATATGAATCCCAACCTTAATATCCATCAACAGGAATTCTTCTACCAAGGACTGTACCGACATATTAAAAATTTTAGCGGTCTTTCTACTTAAAGCATCGGCTACTACATTAACATTTCCTGTATGATAAAGAATTTCCACTTCATAATCAGCCACATATTCTAACCACCGACGCTGGCGCAGATTAGTTCCTTCTGAGTGAAGATGTACTTCAAACTCTTATGGTCCGTATAGATCTTGCATAGCGCGCCATACAATAAGTGTCGTCGCAACTTCAGCGCATAAATTACGGCAGCAAACTCCAAATCGTGCGTAGGATAGTTTCTCTCCTGAATCTTTAGTTGCCTCGATCCATACACAATCACCTTACCATCTTGCATTAAAATACAACCAAGTCCGATGTGTGAAGCATCAACATACACAACATACTCAACTCCTTCAGTAAGTAAGGTCAAAATTAGAGCAGTACAAAATCTCTTCTTCAACTCTTGAAAGACTTCTTCACACTTATCACTCCAAATGAATGCAGTATTCTTCTTAGTAGGTCTAGTTAGAGGAGCAGACAACACCGAAAACCCTTCCACGAATCTTCTATAATATCCAGTCAGGCCTAAGGTGCTCCTAATCTCCTTAGGTGAAGAAGGTCTCTCCCATTCCATCACATCATAAATCTTCGTCGGGTCTACAGAAATACCATCCTTGCTTACAACATGACCCAGAAAGGACACCTAAGGTAGCCAGAACTCAAACTTGCTCAAGTTCGCATATAACATATGCTCCCTCAGGGTCGACAAAACCAAACGCAAATGCTGAGTATGCTCCTCAACATTGGGGGAATACACCAAGACATCATCTATAATCACAATAACGAATCGGTCCAAGAAATCCTTAAACACCTTATTCATCAAATCCATGGAAGCAGAGGGTGCATTGGTTAAACCGAAAGACATCACCAAAAACTCATAATATCCATGCCGCAAACGGAAAGCGGTTCATGGAATATCTGCCTCACGAATTCTCAACTGGTGGTAGCCTGAGCGAAGATCGATCTTTGAAAATACCGAGCTACCATGCAACTGATCGAACAGATCATCAATCCTTGGTAGGGGATATCTATTCTTAACGGTCACCTTATTCAATTCATTATAATCGATGTAAAGCCTCATCGATCCATCCTTCTTCTTTACGAACAAAATCAGAGCACCCCACGGATAAGAACTTGGTCTAATAAAACCACACCTCAACAACTCATCGAGCTGAGTACGCAACTCATCCAACTCACGTGGAGCCATACGGTATGGTGCCTTAGCAATCGGGCGAGTACCTGGCTCGAGGTCTATCAAAAACTCTATCTCCCTTTCAGAAGGAAGTCCTGGAAGACTATCAGAAAAGACATATGGAAACTCTCGCACCACCGAGACATCCTCAAGGCGTGGTGTAACAAAATCTATTTCCAGAGCAGAAATAGAAACTAAAAACGCCTCGCAACCAGACTCTATAGCACGACAAGCACGTACCGTAGAAATGACAGGGGAAACTCTGTCCTGAAATCCATAGACGCTCATAGGTTTGCTGTCGTCCATCCTGAAATCCAGTCTCTTAGCCTTGCAATGGATGATCGCATTATACTTGGACAGCCAGTCCATGCCCAAAATCACATCAAAATCTGACAGATCCAAAATCAGCAGATCTGCAAAGGCTGGAAAATTGTCAAGATAAATATGGCATCTCAGAACTCCTTGATTAGATATCACCGAATCACCGGAGGGAAGCTTGACATTGAATGAGTCTCCTAATTGATCCACATCCAAGCGATGTTTATCAACAAACCTCCGGGCCACAAAGGAATGGGTGGCACCCGAATCGAAAAGAACGCGCGCCCACCTATTCTACACCTTAAACTCCCCTAAAACCGTAACATACATAACTAAACGAACGATAACAAGGGCAACAACGATAAATAATAAAGATAAATTAAACTGGGGCTAACCTGATATCACTTGCATAGAGGTTTGAACTTCCTCGCTGGTCATCACGTTCAACTTTCCTTTTCCTTTATCCAGGTTTGGTGGCGGTGGCAGAGCTCGAAGCGGGGCAGGCTGCAGTGGGGGCTGAGCCAGGGGGCACAAAGATTTTTGGTGTCACTTCTGCCCGCACTGGAAGCAAGTGCTTTCTTTCATCCAGCAACGACTCACATCATGACCCTTCCTTTCACAGAACGAGCACAGTAGCTCTCCCTTGGGTGAAACTTGGATGGCGTGCACCTGCTGCTGCTTCATGGTGGCAGTCCTCTTGAAACATCTTTCATTAGGGTGGCCAGGATGACCACAGAAGCTACACACTTCCTTACTTTTCATCTTCGAAGAAGGGCCAGATGCCCTGGAGCAACCATTCTCAACACCCTTCCTTTTGTCTTTTCCTCGCCGCAACACCTCGATTCTTAGTGTTCTCGATTGCCTCGACCTTCAAAGTGGCTTCCACTGCTTCGGCATAGCTTTCAGCTCAATATGAGCATGAACATTGCTGGACATCACTTCTTACTCCTCTGAGGAAACGCTTCACTCTACCCTCCTCAGAAGCTACCAAATCAGGAGCAAACCAACTCAGTTTGCTAAACTCAATCTCGTACTCGCTCACAGTGAGCTGTATCTGCTTCAGATATAGGAAGTTATTCATCAGGCGGTCCTGCTCGACCGAGGGTATAAACTTCTTCAACAACATCTTCTTAAAAGAATCCCATGAATAGCCTTCCTTCAGACTCTCTCTTTCCAGAATCTACCAATTCTTTGCCAGGCCTTTTAACTGATAGGCTACAATCATCACCTTCTGGGCTTCTAGAATTCCGGAATACGAAAACATCTCCTCGATGGAGATGATCCAATCATCTAAAATCATAATGTCAGCACTCTTATCGTAGGTGGGAGGTCCCTACGTTGGAAGTGTAATATGAAATTCATTTCTGGTGGTATCACCATCGGGGGCACCAGAAGAGCAGGGGTATCAGGCACGGATTGGCCCAAGGTAGGCTCTTGCACTAAAGGTTGTTGCGCGGGAGCAGCAGACGACAAAGACTGAATTTGTGATTACATCGCAACTAATTGCCTCGACAGAGCCTCATTGCTCGGACGCAGACTCTCGATAATCGCATCACTTTGCACACTAGATGACACACCCTCCGACTGGGGAGTCGACCTCATCGCAGGACGCTTTGGCGGAATTTCTAAAAGCAAACAGACAACTCATTAAAATCCTAACTTACAATAAAGCCACGCGACTAGCTCAGACGATACTTAAAAGACACTTGCTCACGCTTCAACTTGCTCTGCGATTTTATAATGATGATATGTCCTATTTAGGATGATATAATCTCATCCCATTGACTCTTGTGCCTATGACAAGAATGCATGTATTCTTTATTCTTTTTTAAAGATCATATGTGTGCCTGTGTCGTCATGTAAACCTTAACTTAGCACGCGTTCTTATGCGATGATATGAAATGTATGTAGTGTTATGCAATCTAAAAAGGCCTTAATGCATGTTATGAGCGGCGTACACATGAAATGTTATGCATCACATACAACATAACATCGCATGCAACGAGAAAAGAAAATGTGCTAATGGGCACCCATATGATGATAGTTATGCATCCCATACTACATAACCGTCACATGTTGTCGCCTATGGTGGATCCATATACAAACACATATTATGCATCTCATACTACATAATATGCCCTGTATACTTCTTACCATGCTATGAGTGTAGTGACTATGCTTCGTCTAAGACGTACTGATGACACATCAGTGTGTGTATGAAATGTCACTAAACAACCAACAGTAACAAGGGAAGGTTGCCCGACCAATTGTCAAGCAACCTCCCTTTGATACCAACTGTCACAACCCACATTTTCACCGCATATAATAACTTATCATAGTAAGGGAAAATGCGCGTCATAATCTCACATCCGCAGGCGATAACTGCGGATGCTCAGGCAAACACCTACTTAATCATGAAGAAAGATTTTTTAAGTTATTTTATGGTAAAGTCAGTTTAACTGCAGTAGTTAGTTGTATCCCTCGGCTTAGTGGCTCATCTAGTCCACGAATCGAAATATAATTATACGCTGCGGAAGATACTTGTTTAGATTGACTCCAACATCCTACATGAGTATAAACGTCTCTAAAGGACAACTCATGCTATGCAAGACCCTATATTTATAATAGTAGTAAAGATAGCTTTTACGGTTGTTAAATATAACAAGTTAGAGTTTTAAATTATGCAATGCATAAAGTAATAGTACTAGATTTTATACTTGAAAATACCTAACATGCATTCCTAGCATAAATCCTCCCATAGGCAAGTAATACACATCCACATATAGAAAACTAAGCAGCTAGCAAGTATATAAAAATAACAATTCTGTGAGCGTCAACAAACTGACACGAACCCACGTACAACAAAGTATGTCTGAACCAGTAAAACAAAATAAGCAACAAACTACCTCGCTTAGATGAGGCAACAACCACGACCAACACTGCCTCCTAGAAACTCCGAAACCAGCACTGCTACTGCTCTGAACCTAAGGCATTCCAAAGACAGAACACCTCAGCAAGAAGGTACAAATGGTGGCAGAAAAAAAATAATACAAAATAATTAAAAGTCAAAAGCTGTACCAATCCAAGAACAAAAGCACTGAAGTAAAGTACAAAAAGAAAACAGGGCATCAACCGGAAAAGAACTCTTACGTGATTCATCACGTTCAATAAGAGTACACCAGACGCGCGAGACTATAAGGTCACAGCAAGAATAAATCATAAGGAAAAAGTACAAAACCTTTATTAGGCACCTGTGGTAGACTCCACTCAACTGGACACACTCTCACGAATATAATATCCGTCTAACTGCGAGGGAGTCTCATACTCTCCATCATACACCGTAGATGCCCAAAAACCTGGTAGACTTCCACAAGGAACTAATAAAGGAATCAAACATTACGGAGGTGGTTTTGTCCACTAACTCCCGCAATCAAGAAAACCACAAATAGAACCACCACATATATCTTGAGATTTGGCTCGTCAGATCCTACTTGACATTTCTATATTCAAGACACGATTGATCAACCTTTAGGAACAATTTACCATCCTATATAAACTCCAATACGTTCAATAATGATAGATAAAGCGTTTAAAGGCGTCAAGAAGACATTTCAAGAATGAATATGCATATCCTGACAAGATCGAGTTCACCAAGACAAATCTTACAACATCAAGTGATCATCAAGAATGTTAGTCATAGCAATGAATTGGAAGACATAGCGTAGAAAAATTTAACGAACATAAAAACTTAGCCGTTACCATCAAATCAGACAAGGAGAAACGCGGGGAAACCACCAATTGCCTTGGTTTTACCGGAAAAGTTCTCCAACTCACTCCACGTCGCAGATCGGGGCAAAAGACGACGGAGGAAGTTGAAATCTGGACAAAAATGACCAAAATAGAGGTTAGGGCCGAAAAAACCTAACGCGAAAACTCGAGAAATGAGAGAAGTTTTACCACGATGGCGTAGCTCTCGACGAGAGCTTTCCAGATCTATACTCGGTTGAAGATTTCGACCACCGGAGCACCGTCGACGGCCACTAGAAGATTCACGAACGGCTTCCTCTCTCTCGCCTACGTCTCTCTGGTTTGGTTCAGAATTTTGGAGAAGATGAAGTTTTTTCTCTAATTACCCTAAGTTATAAGTGTATATATATATGTAATTATAAAAAGTTTTTTCTAAATATATAAAAAATGTATTGTTTATGAGCTGATACGGGAAAACCGAAAATAGAGGTCTAAGATGGGTTCAAATCAAAAGGTGCCCAACAAATTTCATGTTAACCATTTTTTCATACGACACCTGTTTGACCCTCAAAATGGCGCCCGAACGTAAACAACAGAGGACTACTCGAGATGAATAAGGTTTCTCGAGAATGATAGTAGAGTACTCGAGAGGAATGTAAAATACTCGAGAAAAATTTCTAATACTCGGGAGGAATCAATTATACTCGAGTAAAATCAATTATACTCGAGTAAAATCAATGGTACTCGAGTAAAATCAATAGTACTCGAGTACAAATCACCAGTACTGCTTATAAACGAGCAGTTTTGTAGAAATCAAAAATAGAGACCTAGAATGGATTCAAATCAAAAAGTGCCCAACATTAAAGTTGTAGATCTCATCGAGATGAACAAATTTCATGTTAACCACTTTTCCATATGATATCGTTTTGACTTTCAAAACGGCGCTCGAACGCAAACTGCAACGGACTACACGAGAAGGGTTGCAGACCCCTCGAGACATGTTACAGGTACTCGAGAGGTAGAAAAGAAGCTACTCGAGAGATAGGAAAGCAGTACTCGAGATGTAGAAAAATTCACTCGAGCACTAAAAATATCACTCGAGTAGCAGAATAATCACTCGAGTAGGTCCAGAATAATCACTCGTGTAGGAGAATAAGCACTCAAGTAGGTTCAGAATAATCACTCGTGTAGGAGAATAAGCACTTGAGTAGGATTCAGAATAATCACTTGTGTAGGAGAATATTCACTCGTGTAGGTCCAGAATAATCACTCGTGTAGGAGAATGAGCCCTCGAGTAGTTTCAGAATAATCACTCGTGTATACAGAAGACATCACTCGTGAGGCTTACAAGAGTTCTCGAGTGAAATAACTGTAGATCAGAAAAAATTGCATGAAGAACAATTCTTTTGCAAATATATCCTTTTGATCAAACTATATGAATGAATAATAAAAGACATTTTTGATTAGTACTATAACATTAAAATAATCAGATTTATATATTTTTTGAATAAGGAAACACGAGTTCAAAACGGAGGCCCAAACGCACGCCAAATCAAACAAAATTCGCACCGTATGCGAACACTGACGCTACGAACACAACGGCGAAGTCAAAACCAAAATCTGACGAGCCATTCTTGAGGTATAAATTTTCAAAGTTTACAACAAACATAAATTCCACAAAACTTCGGAAAATCGCCGAGGCCCAAATATCGCTCGGATCGCGACGAAACTTGACGAGCAAGTCCAAAATTACTTAACTTAAATTCCAAACATAAAATTTTCCCATTACAACAAGAATTCGGCCGACTCGACCGCATGGACACGAAAATGCATGAACGACATTGCGTCGTCAACTCGACGTTAAGAGTAACGCCACGACGTCAGAAATATGATGATACCCATTCAAATAAAATCATCTAAAAATCGGGGGCGTTACAGGCATCTTTACCTTGGTCATCCTCATCCACGACTTCTTCGTCTGCTTTTGCACCACCACCCTCCGCACAGTCCTCCTCTCAACTATGACGCATGTCAGCTTGGCAAACATCACCGCTCCTTCCCTCTGAAGCAAGGTCATGGATCTTCCCATCCGTTTGATCTCGTTCACTCTGACGTCTGGGGTCCTACTCTAACCCTCACTGTAGGACGGGTTAGTTCGTATTTTTTAACTTTTATTGATGATTTCTCTCAGTGTACGTGGGTGCATCTCTAAAAAGAGTGCTCCGAACTATTCTTTGCATGGACATCCTTTTATTTTATGATTAAAACTCAGTTTGATGTCTGTATTAAAATCTTTCGTTCTGATAATGCTAAAGAATATCTTAGTCGTGATTTCTCTTCTTTCTGTATGCAAAATGGGATTATTCATCAAACTTGCTGTATCTATACCTCACAACAAAATGTCATGGCGGAACTCAAAAACCGTCACCTCCTTAATGTCGCTCGGACTCTGATGACATACATGCAGGTTCCTCTCTCCTATTGGGGCTATGTCATTCTCATCTCCTGTTATCTCATCAATTACATTCCCTATACGGTTCTCCATGGTCAAATCCCATTCTTCATTCTCTATCCGGGTAAGGATCCGTTTCCTCTCCCTCCGTGTATCCTTGGGTGCACGGATTTTGTGCACGCTCCCTCCGCCACCTGTGACGAACTCTCCCCACGTGCCAACAAATGTGTCTTTCTGGGTTACTCTACCACTCAGAAAGGTTATTGTTGTTTTGACACTGTTCTTTACAAGCAGTTCGTCTCCGCAGATTTAACTTTCTTCGAAAATGCGTCCTATTTCTCTCGTGACTCCTCTTTTCTTCTCGATGCTCCAGCCTCTCCTACCGTACCCTCCGTCCCATCCACACCTACCAAGATTTCTCCTCCTCTGCCATGTCCATCGTCTCCTCCTCCTCTCGCTCCACCTCCACTGTCCTCCTCTTCTCCAAGGCCATCACTCTACTCCCGGGACAGCTCTCTCCACCATGGATGCACCAGATATTGAGGAACACGCCGACTTGGATCTTCCCTTTGCTCTTTTCAAAGGGGTGCGGATATGTACCCAACACTCGCTTATTGCTGTTATTTCCTAAGCTCGGCTTACTCCTTCTCGCAGGACTTTTATGTTGGCTATCTCTGCCACTGCCACTCCCCACACCTACCCGGAAGCCCTTGCTATTCCTCATTGGTAGACTGTCATGGATGAGGAAATTATCACCCTCACTGAGCGGGGTACACAGGACCCTTATTCCTCCTCCGTTGGGCACCAATATTGTTGGGTGTCGCTGGGTTTTTATTATGAAGTTCAGTCCAGACAGCAGTGTGGATCGTTACAAGGCCCGCCTTGTCGCCAGAGGCTTTTCTCAGACTTATGGTGTTGATTACTTTGACATCTTCTCTCCCGTTGCTCCTCTCATCACTATTCGGGTACTCCTCTCTATGGCCGTCAACGGGGATTGACCCATTTCCCAATTGGATGTCAATAATTCCTTTCTCTATGGTGATCTTCAAGAATATATATACATGGAGCAACCTCCCGGGTATGTTGCTCAGGGGGAGACACGGGTATACAGACTGAAGAAAGCCATCTATGGCTAAAGCAAAGCCCTCGGGCTTGGTTTGACAAGTTTATCAGCATTGTGGCGGCTATGGGTTTTATAAGAAGTTCTGTCAATCACTCGTTGTTCATTCACAAAACCTCTCTGGGTCTGGTAATTCTTGTTGTATATGTGGATGATATTCTTATCACTGGAGATGACCAGGCTGGCGTAGCCTTGACAAAGAAACATCTCCGTCAACACCTAGTCACAAAGGATATGGGCTCCCCAAAATACTTTCTAAGGATAGAAATTTCTCGAAAGCCCAACTCCTTGGTCCTCTCCCCAGTAAGTATGCTTTTTATCTTCTTAAAGAAATAGGGTTGACTGGGGCTAAACCTGCATGATGCCCCATTGCTACTAGAGAAGATAAAACCTGGAAAGATGACTCGCCTCCCCTATCAGATGTTACGAGGTACAGGCATCTGGTCAGCAAACTCATTAATCTAACGGTAACTAGACCCAACATCTCCTACGGTGTAGGAAAGGTTAGCCAGTTCATGCAAGCTCCTAGGGGGAGTCATCTACAGTCTGCCCTGAGGATATTGGAATATATTAAACTAGCGCCAGGTAAAGGACTACTGTTTCAAAAGAATGGTAATTTAAAGGTTGAAGCATACTCAGATTCTAGCTATGTTGATGACAAAGAAGATCGCAAGTCCACATCGGGGTTTTGCACATTTGCGGAGGGAAACCTTGTGAGTTGAAAGAGCAAGAAATAGTCTGGCGTCTCCAGGTCTAGTGCAGAAGCAGAATATCAAAGTACGGTATTGATCACATATGAATAAACGTGGTTACAGGCTCCCATGATTGACTTAGGAGTGGCCTACAACCATCCTCCACCTATGTTCTGCGACAACAAGGCCGCTATATACATCTCCTAAAATCAGGTCTTCCATGAGAGAATAAAGCACATTGATGTCGACTGCCATTTTATTCGGGAAGAGATTTTGAAGAAATAGATTTGTACTCCATTCATTACCTTTGACAATGAGTTAGCAAATATCTTCACCAAGCCTTTGTCCATTTCATTTTTTTCACATTTGCGACAAGCTCGACATGATTGATATATATGCTCCTGCTTGAGGGGGATTGTTGCAGTATGGTGACCGGTTGGTCTGTCCTTGGCTGATTGAACACCACACAGTCTGGTAGTTTCTATCCAACTGTTTGGTAGCCCAGATGTTGTTGATTGGAGACCGAGCAGTCTAGCGGTTTGACGCAGGCGAGTTGAAGACCGGGCGGTCTAGCGGTTTCCCCTAGCAGCTTGTCTTCTCTTTATAGATGTTCTTGGGCGGTTAGCCTATTCGTCTAACCATGTGGCTTGTGTGGTCTGATTTTGTATAGCCGCTTGCACTTGTAATTATTTGTCCCACATTGCTTATTTTTAATCGATCCCCTCTCCTCCATTCTATAAAAGAGAGGTTATACCTTTGTAATACTTACTTTTTTGGATAATAAAAATTTGGTTATTCCAAATTTCGGTCTATTCTTTCTTGTTCGCATAGAACTTAAGCATACAATAAATACAACTTTGTGTATGACATTGATATGATTGACTTCTTCAAATCTAGGACATTGTGGGCAATGGACCCAACAAACGTTGAGTTAACTGGCTTCACTTAATGCCTGTGGACTTAGGCGATTTTCAGCCTTTCCAGCAACCTTCTTTGACATCTGGCGTTGAGTGAACTTGCTTCACTCAATTCCTATGGACATAGGCAAATTTCTATCTCTCCACTCCTAAACCTTGTGACCACCTATCATAGCCACTTGGAATGCCTGTGCAACCTGCATGCATGAACTTAAACATACATCAAACACAACTACGTGTATAACATTGACTTGTTTGACTTCTACAAATCTGGGACATTTTGAGAAATGGACCCAACAATCTCCCCCTATTTGAAGAAGTCAAAACGCTCAAGCAAAATTCTTGGTCAATGATATACACTAATATATGCAGCAAGATGATGATGATGATGATCACATGCAACTCCCCCTATTTCACTGTCTGATGCTTGATCATTTCCTGATCACATGCAGCTCCCCCTTGTTTTGCTGCCTGATGCTTGATCATTTCCTGATCACTTGCATCTCCCCCTGTTTTAGTACCTGATTCTTAATCATTGCCTTCTTTGTAATAATCTCCCCATTTACCTTATTACTACTTCCTGCTACACCTATTTTGTTGTACAGCCTTGATCATTTTCTTGATCACTTCCTTATCTCTCCCCATTTTGACTTCTGTAAAATAGTCAGGGGGATGCTGGCCTCTAATTATCTTCTCTCCAGGAAGCTGAACTTGCTCCCCCTCAACTGGAGCATCTTTTATCATCCTTTCTGATAGACTCTTGAACCACTTGGAAAGCTTGATACCTCTAAAGGTATTTTCAGCCTGTAAGAAGTTATACAACCTGCAACAAAAACAACATGAGGAGCATCTAAAGCTAGACCAAGTTCAACATACCCAACTCAAACTTGAAGGTGTTGAACTTTGCTTCATCTAGTGGCGTAGTGAAGATGTCAGCCACTTGCTTGTCTGTAGGGACAAACTCAAGACTGATATCTTCACATTCCACATGCTCTCCTATAAAGTGAGACCTAATCTCTATATGTTTAGTCCTGCTGTGTGAGACAAGATTCCTAGCTATAGAGATTGCACTAGTACAATCACAAAATAAATGACTTCTACTTATCTGGAGGTTATAGTCTTGTTTCTGATGCTGGATCCACAGTAACTATACACAGTATCTCCCAACAACTATATATTCTGGCTTTGTAGTTGAAATTGCAACACTTCTTTGCTTTTTGCTGTTGCATGACACTAGTCTTCCTTCCAAGAGCTGATAGGTAACCGAAGAGCTTTTCCTGTCCTCTTTGCAGCCTACAAAATCTGCAACTAAGTAGCATGTTAGTTCAAAATCCCTATTTCTAAGGTACCATAGAACAAGATCTCGTTTGTCCTTAAGATACCTCAAAATCCTCTTAGCAGTAGAGTAGTGAGATTCTTTAGGGCAGGCCTGATACCTAGCACAAACACATATAACATGCATGATGTCTGACCTACTTGCAATAAGGTACAAAAGGGATCCAATTATCCCTCAATAAAAAGTTTCATCAACAGGTTTCCCTGCCACATCTTTGTCTATAGGCATACTTGACCCCATGAGAGTTTTCATGGTGGATGCATTATCCATACCAAACTTTTTAATCAACTCCCTGGCGAACTTGGACTGGGATATGGACAAGCCATCATCAGTCTGTTTTACTTAGAGGCCCAATAAGAACTTAAGCTCACTCATGCTGCTTATCTCAAACTTTGTTGGAACACGACGGGCTAGGATCACTATTATATGTTTATCATGTTTAGTTTGACACAACTTGTATAGACTAGGGACATAGGGTTATTTCCAGGGTTGTTACTTCAAAGGAATTCCAGAGAAGTTCATTTGTACGAACGTAGAATTCAGATCGACGGATGCCGAGCTCAGTTCGACAAACGTTAAGCTTAGTTTGATGAACTCAGATTCCTAACTTTGAGTTTAGCTCGATGATCGTTGAGCTCCGTTCGACAAACTTTGTTCTCATCTCAAATGCTTAGCTCGACAAAAGGCACCCTCAGTTTGATGAACTTCAGGCTCAGTTCGACGAAAGCAGAGCTCAGCTCGATAAATGTATTTCGCAGTTCATCCAAGCTCTGTTCGATAAATGTCAAGCTCAGGTCGACGAATTCCATGTTGTGTTGGACGTTCAGGCAGTTTCTATATTCATAGGCACAATGTTTTCAAAATCTTAGTTACAATCAGTTACAACTGAGATATTTAATGCTAAATATTATAAATGAATATTGTTGTTTAAGGCAACATTAAATATGGATTTATCATAAAGTTTTAAATCTAATTAACTCTAGCGTATTTATAAATCTCAAGGATTCTTCAGACGTTTCAGAAATTATTTGATTCAAATGTTTGAATTCTTCTCAGACATTATATATTCAGAAGATTGTTGCTTCAAAGGGGTGACTGACTTAGAGACATACAAGTTTGTGATGCACATATATTTTTGGATATTCTGCCTCAAACTCTCCAAAAGACTTCAAAATTTCATATATGTTTAAAATTTCTACTAGAGAGGAACAACACTCATGAAGGCCTACACCTTGAAAAAAGCTCTTCTCCCTTGATCACAAATTATACTCAACTCAGGGGGTGCTTTTTACAACATCAATCCACTCAGTTTTCTCAGAGATTCTTGAAAGAGAAGACAACATCTAAACTTCTTTCCTAAACAGTGTACAAGGTTATAAATCCCTTCAAAAGTTAACTCATGGTTCTTAAGTCACCTAATCAAAAGACTTGGACTTGGTTTTTGGGCACCTGATCAAAATCTCAGAGGGTTGTTAGGTCTCCCTTAGAAAATAGATCTTCTGGTTGCAGGGCACCTGATCAAAAACCTGTAGTGGATTCCTACCAGGGTGGTAGAATAGTAGACATGCCAAGATTTTTTGTTGAACTACTATAAAATTTCCTTGTGTCATCTGTGATTGCTTTACTTTCGATTGTGTGATGTGATTTTCATATATATATATATATATATATATATATATATATATATATATATATATATATATATATATATATATATATATATCACTTTGTTTTAAAACTGCTCTAAAAGTTAAATTTAAAGTTTTTAATATACACTATTCACCCCCTCCCCCTCTAGTGTAAAATCAGATATATCCTTCACTTTCAATTGGTATCAGAGGGAGGTTGGTGGTTTTACAGGCTAAGACCTGAACCAACAAGATCATGATTGATCTTATTTTACCTAGAGTTTGATTTTATCATGGCACAAAATAAAGAGTATGCAAGCACTAGACCTCCAATTTGCAATCTTAATAAGTTTGCATTATGGAAAACAATGATTAGATTATACATGAATTCTATTGATGTGATATCTACAATTCTATTTTGATAGGTCCACCTCTACCACTTGCAATAACAAGCACCCGTGATGTATCACCTCCAGAATGGATAGAGGCTCAGAGAAAGGCAAAAATTATGGATGCAAAGGCTATGAACATTTTAGCCCAAATAATGTCTGATGACATTTTCCAGAAAGATGTTGAATGCACCTCAACAAAAGAAATCTGGAACTCCGTCATAGCAATGGTAGCTGGATCAGCAGATGAGAGAGAAGACAGAAGATCTCACCTGATTTCTCAATATAAAAATTTCAAAAAGGGTGAAATTCAATCTATTGATGATATGTACACAAGACTCAGTCTCATAATTAATGAGCTGAAGACCTTGGAGAAGGACATTACATTGACATAAGTCAATGACAAGATTCTAATGCGTTTCCCTAGCATATGAGATTCAAGAATCTGGCCAATTAGATAAGCCAGAAGTGTAAATGAAATTTTCACAGAAACTTTGTTGGGAAAGCTCAAATCCTATGAGCAGCTCATCAAAACAAGGTAGGTTGAACAAGTAACCCTATCTTCAGTAAAGAAGGAAAAGAGTATTGCTTTTCAAGCAACTGAAGAGGAAGAACAACTTCTTAAGAATGATGAACTCATGAGTCTACTAGCTAAGAGATACTACAAGATGGCCAGGAAAGATTTCAGGAGAACGTTTTCCAGAAATAAGGATAAACTAAGGTATGACAAAACACCAACTAAAGAAATTGTTTGTTATGGTTGCAGGAAACCAGGGCACATTCTTCCAGAGTGTCCTAAAAATCAAAAGAAAGAAAAAAGGAGAAAGACTACAAGAAGCACTCCAACAAACCCTCTTCTATTAAACACAAACAGAAGGAGAGAGGTTTTGTAGCTGAAACATGGAGTGAATCAGATACTGAATCATCATCCAGCTCAAGTGAAGATGAAGACGATGTAAAGGCTAAAGAAGTCTGTCTAATGGCAATCAATGCATCATGCAGTAATTTTGATGATGAATCTGAGTCTGAAGGATACCAGGTAATCTCTACCTTTGATTTTACTTTAGAACAATTTAAAAAAGAATTTAAAATACTTTGTAAGGATTTAAGATAATCTGAGAAGGAAATAAAAATTCTCAGAGGAAAATTAAATGAACATGTTGCAGAATAGAGACCGGGCGGTCTGGCGGTCTGACTCTGGAGGATTGCAGTCTGGGCGGTCTGTCGGTTTCTCTCCAGCGGTTTGGTAGCAGGACTGTTGCTATTGGTGCCCTTGCGGTCTGCTAATCTATCCCTGTCGACTTGGAGACTGGGCGACCTGGCGGTCACCCATGGTGGCTTGTTCTCTCCCTCTGGTTGTTGACGGGCGGTTTGCCCATTCGTCAAACCGCGCGGCTTGGTCGACTTGTATTCAGGATAAACTGCTTGTACATGTAATTTTTTAGTCCCACATTATTTAAATGTAATCTCTGTCTTCTCCTCCATTCTATAAAAGGGAGGCTATACTATGTAATACACACCTTTTTTGGAAAATAAAGATTTATGTTATTCCAATTTTCTACTTCTCTTTTTCCGTTAGCACATGGTATCAGAGCCCACGATCTTGGCCTCCTGATTCGGTGACCTCTCCTGTCCGTGCGGCTTTAACTCCTTCTTTTCATCTGTTCGCGCGGTCTCTCCTCCATTCCCTCCTTTATCGCTGCCCCTTGTGTGCGCGACCTTCTTCTCGCACTCTCTCCGTGGCCTGTTTACGCGGTTTCTCTGTCTCTAGTTCCGACAGCCTGCTTTCTACCCGCATGACTTCTTCTCTTGTCCGCTGCGGTTTCTTGTCCTATCCGTTGCAGAACCTTTCCTTGTGTCCGCTGCGGCCTTCTGCCTGGTCTTTACGGCATCCCCGATTTCTCTCTACCTGCACGACCTTCTCTCTACCCGCACGGCCTTTTCTCTGCCTTGTCTTTCTACCTCGACTTCTCTCTACCCACGCGGCCTTTCTCTCTTCTCTCTACCTGCGTGGCTTCTCTTCCATGGCTCTTTCCGACTCTTCTACCACCACCGCTACTCCTGTGGCAACTCCGCCTCCTCTTCCCGTTCCTTCCGCGAATCTTGGCACTGTCTCCAAGCTTGTCGGTTCTAACTACCCGGATTAGAGTGTCTCCTTCACCTTCTTTTTCGCTCATAATGCAAACGCCACCACCTTACAGATGACCCTCCTCCTCTCACTTTCGCAGAGTTTGACGACTGGGATGCTAGCGATGCACTTGTGCGCACTTGGCCCGCTAACAGTCATTCTGATGAATGTATTCCAGTCATCCATCATGATGAAATGGTCAAGAAGGTCTGACTTCATCTTGCTGCTCTGTACTCGAAGGGGGCTCAAACGTCCCACATCTATACTTTGTATGCAGCCTCTTTGCCCGTCCTTCCATGTCTCCTGCTGCCACTTATCAATAGGTCCAGGCTCTCGGGGATGAGATTCTTCAACATCGCCCCTTATATGCGGATTTAGCCGAACAACACAAGCACTTCCAAGAACTTCTTGTTGTGTGCTATCTTCTGCGGCATCCTGAGTACTACGACAGGATCCGCCAACAAATCTTGGGCGAAGCGGACTCTCCCAACTTGGATACAATTATTGCACGCATTTCCGCGATTACCTCTCTTCTTATGTGTCAGCTTCTATCTTCTCCTCCTCCAGTCCTCTATGCTCACTAGACTCAACGGAATGGCTCTGGTAGTTGCAACCACCATTCTGGTGTGCGTAGCTCTTCGTGCTTCCTCTACTCTTACTATGGCCGCATAGGGCATCTTGTGGATCACTGCTGGATGAAACATCCACATCTTCGCCCTTCTAGTGACTCTTCCACCTCCTCTTCCAAGACGTCCGCTTCAGTGGTCACTTCCTCAGGTTGTGCTCATGTGGTTACTCAAGGTAAATGACTCATCGACTCTGGTGCATCTAATCACATGACGGGCAATCCTCAATGCTTTTCTCTCCTCGAAACACATGATCGGTTGCCCCCGGTCCTTGTTGTAAACGGCTCTCCCTCCCCGTTTCATGGGACGGGAGTGGTTCATGTCACTCCGTCTCTTCGCCTGGCCGACACCCTCTATGTGCCCAAGTTTCCAAGCAATTTATTGTCGGTTACCTCTTTGTGCAAACAACTTCAATGCTCCATCAAATTTACTCCAACTTCTTGTTCTTTTCAGGATCCGAGCACCCAATGGACGATTACTATTGGGACTGAGAGCGGCGGCCTCTACTTCCTCGACAATGTTTCTTCTCTGTCGGCCTTCTCCTCCTCCTCTATAGATCTTCTACAATGGCATCTCTGCCTTGGGCTTCCTCCTCCATGACTTCTTCGTCAGCTTCTGCCCCACCTCCCTCCGCATAGTTCTCCTCTCAATTGTGACGCCTTTCAGCTTGGCAAGCATCACCGTTCCTCCTTCCCGCCGAAGCAAGATCGTGGTTCTTTCCATCCGTTTGATCTTGTTCACTCCCACATCTGGGGTCCTGCTCCTACCCTCACCATTGGTTGGGGTAGTTCTTATTTTGTTACTTTCATTGATGACGTCTCACGATGTACTTGGGTGTATCTCTTACGAGAATGCTCTGAACTTTTTGATGTATAGACATCCTTTATCATTTAATTAAAAATTAGTTTGATGTTTCCATTAATGTCTTATGCTCTGACAATGCAAAAGAGTATGTTAGTCAAGCTTTTTCCTCTTTCTGTATGCAACATGGAATTATTCATCAAATAATTTGTGTTTATACCTCACAAAACAATGGAGTGGAGGAACGCAAAAACCGTCACCTCCTTGATGTCGCTCGTACTCTACTAACGTAAATGCATGTCCCTCGCTCCTACTGGTGCTATGTTGTTCTCATTTCTTGCTATCTCATCAATCACATTCCCTCCACCGTTCTCCACGGTCAAACCCCTTTCTCCATTCACTATCCGTGCAAGGATCCCTTTCCTCTCCCTCTACGTATCTTTGGGTGCACAGCTTTTGTGCACGATCCCTCCGCCACCCGCGACAAACTCTCCCTTCCCTCCACCAAATGTGTCTTTCTGGGCTACTCTATCACTCAGAAAGACTACTGTTGTTTTGACCCCATTCTTCGCAAGCAGTTCGTCTACGCAGACGTTACTTTCTTCGAGATTGCTCTGTATTTCTCTGACGACTCCTCTCCTCTCCCTGAGGCTTCCAGTTCTCCTCCTCTTCCCTTCAGCCCATCAACTCCTACCGAGGTATTTCCTCCTCCACCGTCTCCATCGTCTTCTACTCCATCTTCACCTCCGCTATCTCCCTCCTCTTCGGTGTCGTCACTCTCTCTTCCCGGGCCAGCTCTCTCCACCACGGATGCTCCGGATACTGAGGAACCTGCTGACTTGGACCTCCCCATTATCCTTCATAAAGGGGTTCAGGCGTGTACCAAGCACAAGCTTGCTGCCGTTGTTTCCTATGATCGTCTAACCCCTGCTCGCAGGAAGTTTACGCTGGCTATCTCTGCAACTTCCACCCCCGTTCCTATCAGGAGGCCCTTACTGTTCCACATTGGAGGGTTTCCATGGATGAAGAAATTGCTACTCTCACTAAACGGGGTACCTGGACCCTAGTTCCTCCTCCTTTCGGCACAGATGTTATTGGCTATTGCTGGGTGATAAGTTGTAAATATACACATTTTTCTATGTTTTTATTATGATATTTTAGTTTATTTTTGACTTTTTTAGTTAGTTTTATTTAATAAATTGCTCCTTTTTGTAAATATTATTTCTAACATAGCTTAATTTGATTTCTAAAAAATTTCAGAAAATGGTCAAAAATTGACCTCACACGCACGTATCAGCCAACCCGACACGCCCGTGTCATTCCCGATCGATAATCAAGGCGTCCAGCTCGACGAAACGCTATCGACGTTTGTCAACCAACCCGACACACCCAGTGTCACGCCCATGACCTAGGGCGTGACCGCCACGTGACTCCTCCACCTTGCCGACAAGATGCCGCTGACGACTTCCGACGCAACCCGCCCCAGATCTGCCTGCTGAACACGCCCACCGCAAGTCAATGCTACCATCAAATCGCCGGATCACATCGCAAATAGTGCTGACATGCCCCCCCGACAAGCCCGTGTCGGAGGGCGTGTCCTTGAAATTTTTTCCCTATAAATATCCCATTTCTGTAAGGTCAGAGGGTTCACTTTTTTGTGCCACTTTAGTGTGTTTTGTAGGCTGCACCCGTGGATTCTCTTGCTATGTAAGGAGATTTCTCCCCCCTCCCTTTCATGTTTGTTTTTGCTTTACCTTTATCTTTGTAATAATTTGATTATGATAATAAAAATGTTAGCTTTTTTCTCTCTACATGGCATGAAAAATTCATTTGGGTGGCTTATCTCTTTCTCATTTTATCCCTTTGTATTTCTTTATTCTTCTCTTTATGAAAAGTGTGTGTGTGTGTGTATTAGTGTAAGTTGTTTAGTTCTTATGTTTTTTGGTTTATCTCCATGTTAGGGTTTTAGTAAAGAATTTCATTCTTATGAATTTATAAAAAGGGTTTTAAAGTGATTTTGATTTTTTTTACTTAGCTTTTCTTTTAGGATTGTAAACCTTTTGCTCTTTTAAAATTTTTTTCAACTTCTTTATCACTTTTATGAACTCTTAAGAATGAAAAAGTTATAGTTTTATTTTTTGAGCACCTTTGATTTTTGTTTTTTTTTTGAAGAACTTTTTGCTCATTCTCCTTTTATTTTTTCTTTTTATGTGTTTTTGGTAAGCTTTAGGAGTAGGAATCTTGTAATTTTAATTTTTAAAGCAACTTTGTTTTTCTCTTTTTTTGTGTGTGTGAGTATATGAGTTAGTTTTGTTTTTCATTTTGATCTTTAAAATTTCATGATGTATGTGTGAGTGTATGAGAACAACTTTTAATGCTTTCTTCAATCATGTAGAGTGTGTGAGTTTATGAGATAATTTTTCATGCTTTCTTTTATGCTTTCTTCAATTATGTAGAGTGCGTGTGTGTATGTGATAATTTTATTCCTTTCTTTCAATTTATGTAGAGTGTGTGAATGTGTTTTACTTTTTTGCAGTGTGTGTGCGTTTTCCATTTATGCAAGTGGTGTGCGTTTCCATTTTCAGTAGAGTGTGTGTGTGTGTGTTTTATTTCATGTCGAGTGTGTGCATGTGCGCATCTATTTCCGCCTACTCGTTAAGAGTTAAATGGCGTGCATTTATTTCCCGCCTACTCGTTTGAGTAGGACTTGTAATTTTCTTTTTTTTGTAACCTAGTTTCTGTTTTATTTATAATTTGAAGTGTGAGTGAGTTCTCGTTTTAGCTAACTTTTTAAGTTTTCTAAATGTTTGTTATTTTTATGTCTTCTTCTTATAACCCTTTAGTGCTTAGTTACGAACTCGCGCCTCATCAAATTATAAAGCCGTCCCCATACCTATGAGTGGCTAATCGTTATTAGCCTCGGTATCAAAGAGCATTGGGACATTTAAAATGATTTGAAATAATTAAAGTCCTTTATTTTCACTTTAATTTTAGGACTTAAGGTTTACCCCGGGTTAACGATGCGTAGGACCACATATCGATGTGTGGGCCCTATTTCCGTTATCCATACGCTAGCTAGCCGAGAGGTCGTGTGTATGGATAGATCACCCCTGGGTAAAGAGAGTTGCGTGCATACCCTCGAGAGAGTACAAGCATAATTCTTCCAGATTGGGTTCCCCACCCAATAGCGGGGTTCTTAGCGTAAAGCGGGCGTTAAGAGGAATCCTTCGTCGGACTAACGTTAGGTCGAATAGTCTTAGCATTCAGGTGAGCGATATCCCTATAGCTAGTTGAGCTCATATCTATGGAACCTCCACGACCA
Organism: Platanthera guangdongensis; assembly: GCA_039583875.1. NCBI lineage: Eukaryota > Viridiplantae > Streptophyta > Magnoliopsida > Asparagales > Orchidaceae > Platanthera > Platanthera guangdongensis. The sequence continues at coordinate 106,019,381 of CM077151.1, forward strand.
AGTTTCTTTTTATTAATTTGAAATCTAAGTTCAATAATTATTAAAAGTTATTTTAGTCTTAATTTGATTCGGTGCTGAGCGTTAACCCTTCATCAAATTTTTCTAAATTGTTTTTTGCTCTTTTATTTTTTTCGTCTTTAGTTAATTATAATGTCCACCTTACTTTCAGTAAAATGATAGTCCTCCTGGAGGAGTAGGAATAATCAACCCGATCCCGAGAATAATACGACCTCGGTATTCCCACGAATATCAAATACTACTTGCGATAGGTGCACTTTCATCTTTTAGCAAGGCCGCGACGTTCGACTCATTGAACCAACCACCCAAATAAGAATCTGTTCGCGGGCCATCAAGTTTTTGGCGCCATTGCCGGGTACACTTGAGTTGTTATTTCGAATTTCGGAGTCTATTACTTTTACTTATTTTCAAAACAAAAAAAAAACAAACAAACAAAAACAACAACAAAAATAAAAAAAATTCTTTCGTTTTAATTTGTTTTAGGGTATATGACCCGTGGACAACCCTCCGAGTCTGAAGATTTTGATTTCGACCATGAGATCGAACGATCCCTTGCGCGTATTCGATCTTAACGCCGAATTCCTTCTTTAGACCCCGAAGAATCTATCGGCGAACCCTCTATCATAGTTATGGCCGACCCTAATACGAACGCGGCCTTCGAGCGTACAATGTCATATTACGCCCGCCGAATCTGGATGATATTGGGTCTAGTATTGTTCGCCCTACGGTGGTGAATAATAATTTTGAAATAAAATCAAGTGTCATTCAAATGGTCCAAAATGTCGTGCAGTTTAATGGACTGCCGGATGAGGACCCGAATGTCCACTTGTCCAACTTTTTGGAAATATGTGACACCTTCAAGATTAATGGCGTCACTGATGATGCCATTCGCTTGCGCCTATTTCCTTTTTCCCTTAAGTCCAAAGATATGGTGTGGTTGAATTCCCACCCGCGAGGATGTATCACCACGTGGGCTGAGTTGATGGAGCGGTTCCTAACAAAGTACTTTCCGCCCGCAAAAACTGCAAAGTTGCGGGCGGACATTTCTTCGTTTGTGCAAAATGATCCTGAGTCTCTTTATGAGACTTGGGAACGGTTTAAGGAGTTCCTCCGCCGGTGCCCACACCACGCGCTGCCAATGTGGTTGCAGGTACAAATTTTTTACAATGGCCTGAATTTTCAGACGCATCAAATGATTGACGCGGCTGCCGGGGGCACATTAAACAACAAAACCCCCGAGGCCGCTGAGGCTTTATTCGAAGAGATGTCTATGAACGCCTACCAATGGAACATCCTGCGGGGACTCCCAAAGCCGACGACCGGCTTTTTTGAAGTGGATGCCACTGCTCTCTTAACCCTTCAAGTTGAAAGGTTAACAAAGCAGGTGGTGGAGATGTCTGCTGCCTCCTCCACTCTGCCTTGTTTTATCCCCCCTAACGTCTGCGTGGCTGAAAAGTTCGTCGACTTCGTAGGAAATTCGGGTCATCCTTCCTTCAACCCCAACAACAACCCTTATAGTAATAACTATAATCCGGGTTGGAGGAATCACCCCAATGTTTCATGGAGCAACCCGAACAATGTGCAGCGCCGCCTAATTCTTATGCGCCCGGATTTCTGCAGCCTCCCCCTCTTCCAAAACCCTCCCCGATGGAGGAGAATTTTTCTAAATATATAGTGTCCAACGAATCAAATATCTGGAACATCATCAGATCGCTAAAAACCCTTGAACAACAGGTTGTACAACTGGAGAGGATGATGTCCGAGCGCACGCTCGGGGCACTGTCGGGAAACAAGGAGCCCAATCCACGGGAGAACGCCAACGCTATAACCCTCCGTAGCAGAAAGGAGGTGATTGATCCAAAACGGATCGATCCGCAGGTACATATTTCACCTCCTACCCTTCTTCCCCCTTCTTCGATTACGCCGCCTTTACCAATTTTAAATAAAAAAATTATTTTAAACAAGGTCTTGCCGTATCCGCATAAATTAGATAACGAGCATAATGAAGCGCAATATGAAAAAATTATTTTATTATTAAAATAAATTCATATAAATGTTCCTTTTTGCGAGGCTATCTCGCAAATGCCCAAATATGCGAAATTTTTAAAAGAATTACTTTCTAATAAACGTAAATTGGAGGATATTTCTCATGTATCTCTCAACGCTGTCTGCTCGGCGGCCCTTACTAATAAATTGCCCACAAAACAAAATGACCCGGGACGGTTTTCCATCTCTTGCCTTTTTGGCAATATATTAGTAAAATACGCCTTAGCTGATTTAGGGGCTAGCATTAATCTGATGTCGTTCTCGCTCTTTCAACGTATAGGTTTGAGTACTCCTAGTCCAACAAATATGCGCATCCAATTAGAGGATCGCTTGGTTAAGTTCCCTATCGGGGTAGTGGAGGACGTCCTTGTCCGAGTAGACAAGTTTACCTTTCCGGTAGACTTCGTCATCTTGGACATCGAGGACACCGATGTACCAATTATACTCGGTCGCCCTTTTCTCGCCACCTCCCGCGCACTAATAGATGTTAGTAATGGTCGTCTTCTCCTCCGGGTAGGAGATGATCAAGTTACTTTCTCTATTAATCCCTCGATGGACAATTTGTCATCGAGCGACGAGTTCTGCTATTCTTTAGATACCTTTTTTGGAGATCATTCTTCTCCCATTTTCGAGTCTGTATTTTTAACCGACGATATTTATGCACTCGAAAATTTTAAATACGATGAGGATACCTCTATAGACTTGCCTTTCAAACCAATTGGTAAGAAAGACATAGGAATTAAAATCTCCCTAGAAGAACCGCACATCCTAGACCTCAAACCCCTACCCGAATCACTCAAATACGCTTTTTTGGGAAAAGACGATACACTTCTGGTTATTATTTCTTTGGACTTGAGAGATTCGGAGACTTCAGATTTATTGGAAGTTTTACTTAAACATCGCCACACAATTGCATGGCAAATCTATGACTTAAAGGGGATTAACCCCTCCGTTTGCACCCATAAGATATTTCTTAACGATAATTGCCGCAAAACGATTCAGCCGCAGCGTCGTCTTAACCCAAACATGAAAGATTTCATTAAAGCCGAGAATATTAAGTTATTAGATACGGGGATTATCTACCCTATTTCGGACAGTGCTTGGGTTAGTCCCGTGCATGTCGTGCCCAAGAAGGGCGGTCTAACCGTAGTGGCGAATGAGCATAATGAGCTCGTCCTAACTCGTACTGTTACGGGTTGGCGAGTGTGCATCGATTATAGAAAACTTAATGATGCCACCCGCAAGGACCATTTCCCACTACAGTTTCTGGACCAGATTTTAGAGCGGTTATCCGGTCATCCATATTATTGTTTTCTTGATGTTTTATCGAGGTTTTTTTAAATCCCCATTTCCCCCGATGATCAAGAGAAAACAACTTTTACTTGCCCGTTTGGCACCTTTGCATACCGAAGAATGCCATTTGGACTCTACAATGCGCCGGTTACATTCCAAAGATGTACGCTAGCGATCTTTAGCGAGCTAGTAGAAGACATTATGGAAGTCTTTATGGATGACTTTTCTGTTTTGGGACGCTCTTTTCTTAATTGCCTTCACAACCTAGATCGTGTCCTACAACGGTGCGATGACACAAGCCTTGTTTTAAATTGGGAAAATTGCAACTTTATGGTTCGAGGAGGTTTGGTCCTCGACCATATGATTTCGTCTAAGGGGATGGTGGTTGATTAAGCCAAGATAGAAATCATAGAAAAACTTCCGCAACCAACAACCGTAATATCTATTAGGAGTTTCTTAGGCCATGCAGGCTTTTACCGATGATTTATTCAAGACTTTTCAAAAATAACAAAGGTGCTAACTCACCTCTTGGAAAAGGAATCACGTTTCATCCTTAGTAGCGAATGTTAGTCCGCCTTTAATTTAATAAAACAAAAACATATCACCTCACCAATTTTAGTGGCCCATAATTGGCCCCTTTAGTTCGAAATTATGTGCAACGCTAGTGATATTGCCTTAGGTGCCGTTCTTGGCCAACACGTAGAAAAACATTTTCATCCAATTTATTACGCTAGCAAGACGCTCACTTGCGCACAAGTAAATTACACCACAATGGAAAAGGAACTCTTAGCCGTCGTTTTCGCTTTTGATAAGTTTCGCTCGTATATTACGCTATCTAAAGTTATCTTATTTACCGATCACTCCGCTCTTAAATATTTATTAGCTAAAAATGATGCGAATCCCCGCCTTCTTCGATGTATCCTCCTCTTGCAGGAGTTTGATTTAGAGATCCGGGATAAGAGGGGCGTGAAAAATTTAGCCGCCGATCACCTCTCGAGCTTAGAAAATCCCGGTGTGGAAGCGCTCGCCGAATGTGACATAAATAATAGATTCCCTGAGGAACGCCTCCTAGCCATCACTACTAGTTCCTCTTCCCCGCCTTGGTTCACAGATTTTGCGAACTATTTAGTTGTGCGGGTGCTTCCAAAAGACTTTTCGAGCCAGCAAAAGAAGAAATTCTTTTCTAACTTTAAATATTTCTCTTGGGAGGACCCTTTTCATTTTCGTATCTGCGTGGACCAAGAGGTCTGAAGATACGTTACAGGTGTGAAGTGCACGCAAATACTTAAGCACTGCCATGAGGGTCCGGCTGGTGGGCATTATCAAGCTAACGGGACCGCGCGGAAGGCGCTAGAGGCGGGCTACTTTTGGCCCACTCTCTTCAAAGACGCGCATAATTTTGTGCACGCATGCGATAGCTGTCAGCGGTCAGGTAACATCTCTCGTCGCGATGAGATTCCCCAAAACATGTTTTTAGAATGCGAAGTATTCGATTTATGGGGCATAGATTTTATTGGCCCCCTACCTCCCTCTTTCAAAAGTATGTATATTTTAGTGGCGGTCGACTACGTATCGAGGTGGGCGGAAGCGCAAGCTCTCCCCACCAACGATGCACGAGTCATCGTTGCATTTCTTAAGAAACTATTTTATCGCTTCGGCACGCCTCGCGCAATTGTTAGTGATAGAGGAACGCATTTCTGTAACGCTCCTATGGCTAAGACGTTAGCTAAATACGGAGTCACGCACAAACTTGCCACCCCCTACCACCCGCAAACTAGTGGCCAAGTAGAGGTAGTCAATCGAGAGATTAAGCGAATATTAAAAAAAACTGTTTCACTAAATATGAAAGATTGGTCCGTTAAACTCGACGATGCGTTGTGGGCGTATCAGACGGCATACAAAACCGCAATTGGTTGTACGCCGTTTCGGTTAGTCTATGGCAAAGCGTGCCATTTACCCGTAGAACTAGAGCATCGCGCTCTTTTTTCTTTAAAACTCTTATACCTCGACGCCAACTTAGCCGCTCAGAATAGAAAACTGCAACTAAACGAGCTCGATGAATGGCGTGCAAACGCTTAGGAGAGCAATAAGTTCTATAAGGAGCATTCTAAGTTATATCACAATCGAAAAATAAAGTCCCCAAAATTATTTTCTCTGGGCGATCTTGTCCTTCTTTACAATTCACGTCTTAGGCTTTTTCCGGGTAAACTAAAATCACGTTGGTCCGGCCCCTTCCTAATCGAAGAAGTTTTTCCATATGGGACTGTACTCGTCTCCCACCCGGAAAAAGGTTCGTTTAAAGTCAACGGTCATATGTTAAAGTCTTATATAACGGGCGACCCAGTGATCGAGCATAACAAAACCGTAACTTTCCTCAACATTATAAACCCGCCAAATTAGTCAAGCTACATGACTATAAACAAAGCGCTGCTGGGAGGCATCGCTCGCTTATCTTTTTCGCTCTTTATTTATTATGTTTGCTACTTTTTCTAATAACTGTAGGGTTTCTGATGAACCTCCCCGAACGCGTTTCAGGGAAGCTTCTACCTCCCCCCCCCTCTTTATTTTCTTTGTAAATATTGACTTTTCTCTTTTGTTCCGCATACTTATGTTGCAACATTGGAGACAATGTTGAACTTAAGTATGGGGTATTTTCGTGCTTTATTTTCTGCACTTCTACTTTCTGCATTTCAAAAATCCAAAAAAATATATAACAAAACAAAACAAAAATTTTTAAAATGAAAAGATCCAAAAATTTTTTTCCTTTCTTTTAAACAAAAATTCAAAAAAATTATAAAACACAAATTGCGAAAAAAATTAAAAAAACAAAAATTCCAAAAATAATTAGTTTTATTTTTTAAATATTTTTGTTCTTTTCTCTCTTTTTCCTCTTCCTTTCTTTCTTTTCTTTGTTATTATCGCTTCTCTCTTTCCTTATTTTGTAAATATTTGCTTATAAAAACTACAAAAAAATCAAAAACGTTAGAAAAAAAATAGTTCAAAAAAGTATATATTTCTTATCGTTTTTTTTCGTATGTATATAATATAAATTTAAAAACAAAAAAAAGATAATATGTAAAAAAATCAAAAAATTGAGTAAAACACGAAAAAAATTCAAAGTAAAACAAAACAAAAATTCAAAAAAAAATAATAAGTTAAAAACACAAAAAAATGATGATAAAACTATAAAAATACAAAAAATGTCTTGAAACAAATAAATCAAATATACCATTCTTAATTTTCTTGCTATCCAAAAAATTTCTTTTGAGTTTATTTATATGTGAATTTAATTAATTTTTTGTTCACTATTCGTTTGTTAATTATTGATTGAAAAATTTAAATAGCTGTGGTTAAGTTTTAAAGAATTCATTATGCTTTGTTAAAAATAGCGAACTCGTTTTAGGCACTACTTCTAATTTTTCATTGATTAGAGAACTTGTATTATGTTAGAAAATAACGACTATAGTATTCAATTATGTTTACATTTAGCTTTGTGAAAAATTGGAACGTACAATTTATTAAGGTTGCTCTCAAAAATTTTTTAATTAAAATTCTAGTTTTCTTTTCTCCTCTTACTTATCATAACTTACTTGACATGATAAAAATTTTTATCCTTAAAAGATTCTATATCAATGGGAATAAGATTTCGTTCCGTAAATATAGACACCCAATAATTTAAAAAGATTATATGTTATGGAGTAAGATGATAAAATTCATTACTCCTACACATATACATTGGGTTAATTATTATGAAGTTGAAAAAAATATGATATTAGGAAAATAATATTTCATTTTCTTAATAATCCAAAAAGAAAAAAATGGAGGTTCGAGAAAAATCGCCTCATCTCAATATCCAAACCCTCTTCATAAACCAACATCAACCCCCTTTGCCAATTTCACGATTCTAGAATTAATTCAAAATTCTTTTTGAGAGCATAATTTGTAAATTGCATTATTTCCATTAAAACTCATATAAGCTAAAATTCATATAATTCCAAACTATTTTTATTAATCTAACCATTACAATTATTGCTTTCTATTTGACTACATCAGGAAGTCTTTTTGCCAAAACTTTTGCGCTATTTAAATCATTTACATAATTTTAGGACTTAACTCTTACATCCCGTATGTTTATTTAAATCTCTCTTATAATTAATTAAGCGGTAGCTAATCTTAGAGTTTCTTTTATTCCTTATAAGTTCACCTTAAACTTTTGCTCTGAAATAGCAAAAGCTTAAGTATGAGGGTATTTGATAAGTTGTAAATATATACATTTTTCTATGTTTTTATTATGATATTTTAGTTTAGTTTTGGCTTTTTTAGTTAGTTTTATTTAATAAATTGCTGCATTTTGTAAATATTATTTCTAACAAAGCTTAAATTTGATTTCTGAAATTTTACAGAAAATGGTCAAAAATTGACCTGACAAGCCCGTGTCAGCCAACCCGACACGGGCGTGCCATTCCCTATTGACGATCAAGTCTTCCAACTCGACGAAATGCTCTCGACGTTCGTCGACCAACCCGACACGCCCAGCGTCACACTTGTGACCAAGGGCGTGACCGCCACATGACTCCTCTACCTGGCCGACAAGACGCCGCCAACGACTTTTGACGCAACCCGCCCCAGATCCACCTGCTGAACATGCCCACCGACACGCCCCGTGTCGACAGAGACACGGGCGTGACTTCCACGTGGACCGCCGCATGTTAATGCTACCATCAAATCGCCGGATCACATTGCAAATAGTGCTGACACGCCCCCCGACACGCCCGTGTCGGAGGGCGTGTACTTTGAATTTTTTCCCTATAAATACCCATTTCTATAAGGTCCAAGGGTTCACTTTTTTGAGCCACTTTAGTGTGTTTTGTGGGCTGCACCCGTGGATTCTTTTGCTATGTAAGGAGATTTCTCCCCCCTCCCTTTCATGTTTGTTTTTTGCTTTAGCTTTAGCTTTGTAATAGTTTGATTATGATAATAAAATGTTAGATTTTCTCTCTCTACATGGCATGAAAAATTCATTTGGGTGGCTTATCTCTTTCTCATTTTGTCCCTTTGAATTTCTTTGTTCTTCTCTTTATGAAAAGTGTGTGTTGTGTATGAGTGTAAGTTGTTTAGTTCTTATGTTTTTTGGTTTGTCTCCATGTTACGGTTTTAGTAACGATTTTCATTCTTATGAATTTAAATAAAGGGTTTTAAAGTGATTTTGATTTTTTTTACTTAGCTTTTCTTTTAGGATTGTAAACCTTTTGTTCTTTTAAAATTTTATTTCAACTTTTTATCACTTTTATGAACTCTTAAGAATAAAAAAGTTATAGTTTTAATTTTTGAGCACCTTTGATTTTACCTTTGTAATACGTACTTTTTTCGATAATAAAAAATCTGTTATTCCAAATTTCGTTCTTTTCTTTCTTGTTCGCACATGGTATCAGAGGACTCAATCTTTTCCACCTGATTCTGTGAGTTTCTTCTGTCTATGTGGTTTGCACCTTTCCTCTTGCGGCCTGTTCTATACCCTCTGTGTGCACGACATCTCTGATCGCTCTCCCTCCCTATTCACGACCTTTCTTCATAGTCTCTCTGCTCCCTGCTCTCTTACTTTTGCGTGGACTCTACTTTGTTCGCGTGGTTTTTCTGCTCGCAACCAGTTTTTTGCGACCTCCTTTTCACACCGCGATCCCCTCCGATTCACGCGGCTTCTTCTTTATTCATGCAACCTCCTTGCTGTTCGTGCGGCCTCTTTTCTCGCAACGTGTTCGTGCGGCCTAGTTGCTCCTCTTGCGGCCACTTTTCTGTTCGTGCGACCTCTTTGTTGTTTGCGCGGCCTCTTTACTATTTGTGCGGCCTTGTATCTGCTGGCGCTTCATTATTTCTGCTCGCGCGGCCTTGTTTCTGCTCGCGTGGCCTTGTTTCTATTCGTGAGGCCTCCTTACTTTTTGCAAGTCCTTATCTCTAATTGTGCGGCCCTTCTATGGCTCTCTCTGATACTATTGATCATTGCTGGATGAAACACCCACATCTTTGCCGCTCTAATGAATCTTCCACCCCCTCTTTCAAGCAGTCTGCCTCGGTGGTCACGTCTTCATGTAGTGGGCTGATAGACTCTGTTGCTACCAATCATATGACCAGCAATCGTCAGTATATTTCTCTGCTAGAAACACATGATCGGTTGCCCCCGGTCTTTATTGCGGACGGCTCTCCCTCAACATTCAATGGGGGCGGGAGTGGTTCAAGTCATTCATCACTTCGCCACCACCCTCCTACTTCTTGTTCTTTTTAGGATCCGGGCTCCAATGAACGATTGCAACTGGTACTGAGAGCGACAGCCTCTACTTCCTCGATAATTTCCGCTCTGTCCGCCTTCTCATCCTCTTCTACAGACATTCTACAATGGCATTATCACAACCCGCATTTTCACCTCATACAATAACTTATCAGAGTAAGGGAAAATGCGTGTCATGATGTCACGTCAGTAGGGGATAACTGCGGATGCTCAGGCAAACACCTACTTAATCATGAAGAAATATTCTTTAATTTATTTTAAGATAAAATCTGTTTAAGTGCAGTAGTTAGCCGTATACCTCAGCTTAGTGACTCATCTAGTCCACGAATCGAAATATAATTATACGATGCGGAAGATATTTGTTTAGATTGACTCCAACATCCTACATGAGTATAAACGTCCCCAAAGGACAACTCATGCTATGCAAGACCCTATATTTATAATAGTAACAAAGATTGCTTTTACGGTCGCTAAATATAACAAGTTAGAGTTTTAAATTATGCAATGCATGAAGTAATAGTAGTAGATTTTATACTTGAAAATACCTAACATACATTCCTAGCATAAATCCTCCCAGAGAGCAAGTAATCCACATCCACATATAGAAAACTAAGCAGCTAGCAAGTATCTAAAAATAACAATTTTGTTGGCATCAAAAAACTGACACGAACCCACGTACAACAAAGTATGTCTGAACCAGTAAAACAAAATAGGCAACAAATTTCCTCGCTAAGACGAGGCAACAACCACGACCAACAATACAGCCCAAGAAACTCCGAAATCAGCTCTGCTAACTGCTACTGCTCTGAACCTGAGGCATTCCAAAGACAGAACACCTCAGCAAGAAGGTACAAATGGTGGCAGAAAAAAAATAAGCCAAAATAAATTAAGGTCAAAAGGGGTACCAACCCAAGACCAAAAGCACTGAAGTAAAGTACAAAAAGAAAATAGGGTATCAACAGGAAAAGAACTCTTACGTGATTTATCACATTCAACAAGAGTACACCAGACGCATGAGGCTATAAGGTGACAGCAAGAATAAATCATAAAGAAAAAAGTACAAAACCTTTATTAGGCACCTGTGGTCGACTCTATTCAAAAACTCGGGCGAGGTGGTCACTCAACTGGACACACCCTCACGAATATAATATCTGTCTAACTGCGAGGGAGTCTCATACTCTCCACCATACACCGCAGATGCTCAAAAACCTGTCAGACTTCCACAAGGTACAAATAAAGGAATCAAACATTGCGGAGGTGATTTCGTCCACTAACTCCCGCAATCAAGAAAACCACAAATAGAACCACCACATATACCTCGAGATTTGGCTCGTCAGATCCTACTTGACATTTCTAGATTCAAGACGTGGTTGATCAACCTTTAGGAACAATTTACCATCCTAGATAAACTCTAATACGTTCAATAAAGATAGATAAGTTGTTTAAAGGCATCAAGAAGACATTTCAAGAACGACTAAGCATATCCCGACAAGATCGTGTTCACCAAGACAAATCTCACAACATCAAGTGATCATCAAGAATGTTAGTCATAGCAATAAATTGGAAGACATAGCGCAGAAAAATTTAAAGAACATAAAAACTTAGCCGTTACCATCAAATCAGACAAGGAGAAACGAGGGGAAACCGCCACTTGCCTTGGTTTTACCGGAAAAGTTCTCCAACTCACTCCACGTCGCAGATCGGGGCAAAAGACGATGGGAGAGGTTGAAATCTGGACAAAAATGATCGAAATAGAGGTTTGAGCCGAAAAACCCTAACGAGAAAACTCGAGAAATGGGAAAAGTTTTACCACGATGGCGTAGCTCTCGATGAGAGCTTTCCAGATCTATACTCGGTTGAAGATTTCGAGCACTGGAGCACCGTCGGCGGCTACCTTAAGATTCACGAATGGCTTCCTCTCTCTCGCCTACGTCTCTCTGGTTAGGTTCAGAATTTTGGAGAGGATGAAGTTTTTTCTCTAATTACCCTAAGTTATATGAGTATATATATATGTAATTATAAAACGTTTTGTCTAAATATATAAAAAAACGTATTGTTTATGAGCTGATACGGGAAAACTGAAAATAGAGGTCTAAGATGGCTTCAAATCAAAATGTTCCCGACATCAAAGTTGTAGATCGAGTCGAGCCGAACAAATTTCATGTTATCTATTTTTTGATACGACAAAGTTTTGGCCCTCAAAATGTACCCGAAATTAAACAACAGAGGACTACTCAAGATGAATATTGTTACTCGGGAATGAGAGTAGAGTACTCGAGAGGAACGTAAAATACTCGAGAAAAATTACTAGTACTCAAGAGTAATCAATTATACTCGAGTAAAATCAATTATACTGGAGTAAAATCAATGGTACTCGAGTAAAATCAACAGTACTCGAGTAGAAATCACCAGTACGGCTTATACACGAGTAGTTTTGCGGAAATCTAAAATAGATGCTTAGGATGGCTTCAAATCAAAATGTGTCCGACATGAAAGTTGTAGATCTCGTCGAGACGAACAAATTTGATGTTAACCACGTTTCCATATGACATCGTTTTGGCTTTCAAAACGGCGCTCGAACACAAACTGCAATGGACTACACGAGAAGGGTTGCAGACCACTCGAGACATGTTACAGGTACTCGAGAGGTAGAAAACAGGCTACTCGAGAGATAGAAAAGCAGTACTCGAGAGGTAGAAAAATTCACTCGAGTACTAAAAATATCACTCGAGTAGCCGAATAATCACTCGAGTAGGTCCAGAATAATCACTCGTGTAGGAGAGTAAGCACTCGAGTAGGTTCAGAATAATCACTCGTGTAGGAGAATAAGCACTCGAGTAGGTTCAGAATAATCACTCGTGTAGGAGAATAATCACTTGAGTAGATCCAAAATAATCACTCGTGTAGGAGAATAAGCACTCGAGTTGGTTCAGAATAATCACTCGTGTATACAGAAGACATCACTCGAGAGGCTTACAAGAGTTCTCGAGTGAAATAACTGTAGATCAGAAAAAATTCCATGAAGAACAATTTTTTTGTAAATATATCCTTTTGATAAAACTATATGAATGAATAGTAATAGACTTTTTGAAATAGTAGTATAATATTAAAATAATCATATTTATATATTTTTGAATAAGGAAACAGGAGTTCAAAACGGAGGCCCAAACGCGCGCCGAATCGAACGAAATTCGCACCGTAGGCGAACACTGACGCTACGAACACAACGGTGAAGTCAAAACCAAAATCCGACAAGCCATTCTCGAGGTATAAATTTTCAAAGTTTACGACAAACATAAATTCGACAAAACTTCGGAAAATCGCCGAGACCCAAATATCGCTCGGATCGCGACGAAACTTGACGAGCAAGTCCAAATTAACTTAACTTAAATTCCAAAAGCAAAATTTTCTCATTACAACAAGAATTCGGCCAAATCGACCGTACGAACGCGAAAATGTCTTAACGACATTGCGTCGTCAACTCGACGTTAAGAGTAATGCCACAACGTCATAAATATGACGATACCCATTCAAATAAAATCATCTAAAAATCGGGGGCGTAACAGTCACCCCCCCTAAAAAGAAGTTTCGTCCCGAAACTTAACACAACACCAAAACCAAAGAAAAACGGTAATATCAAACATGACTAAAAACATAAAGACATACTCGGAACTAAGAGAAGAGTTCAGGGTGAGATTCCCTCATTGACGATTCCCATTCCCACATCGCGCTCTCGACGTCTTGATTTGTCCAAAGAATCTTGACCATGGGGATGGTCTTTCTTCGCAACACACGCTCTTGAGAATCCAGAATATGAATAGGTTCTTCCACATACGTAAGGTTGGGCTGAATCTGGGGCATCGAGTTGAGGACTTGACGATCATTACAAACACACTTCCGCAACTGGCTCACATAGAACACATCATGGACACCAGGGAAGGTCGCAGGCAAATCCAGCCTATAGGCTGACACTCCGATGCGCTCTAGAATTTGGAAAGGTCCCACATAACGGGGGTTTAACTTGTGGTTCCTTCCAAACCTTTTAACGCTCGACATTGGAGAAACCTTCAGAAAAACCAAGTCTCCAACGGAAAACTCCAGATCGACACTTCGTTGATTAACATACTTCTCATAGCAACTCTTGAGCCACACGGAGCATTTCTCGGATATGAGTCACAGCACAATTCATCTCCTCAAGGACTTCCGGACCTAGCAACGGTCTCTCACCAACTTCAGCCCAAAACAAAGGAGTTCGACAACGCCTCCCATATAAGGCCTCAAACGGGGCCATCTGCAGACTCTCTTGATAACTATTATTATACGCAAACTCCATGAGTCTGAGACACTCATCCTAAGCACCACCGTGATCCAAAATATAACACCTGATCATGTCTTCTACGATCTGATTTACTCTTTCCGTCTGACCATTCGTCTGCGTATGATAGGCGGTTGAATACCTTAAATCGGTACCCAACCCCTCCTGTAAACTCTTCCAAAAGCGAGACGTAAATCTGGAGTCCCGATCTGATATAATGCTAACCGACACTCCATGTAACCTGATGACCTCTTCAAGATATAGCTCGGCTACCTTCTTCATCGAATACCCAATCTTAAACGGAACAAAGTGAGCACACTTTATCAATCTATCGACTATCACCAAAACAGAGTCGTGCCCATGGGGATATTTTGGTATACCGATGATGAAATCCATTGAAATACTGTCCCATTTCCAGCTTGGAATATCAAGTAGTGTCTATTTACCACAAGGCCTTCTATGATCAGCCTTAACACGCTGACACGTATAACATTCCAATACAAACTTCGCGATATCTTTCTTCATCCCCGACCAACAAACAATTTGCTTTAGATCTTTATACATCTTAGTGGAACCAGGGTGGTAGGCTACACTGGAACCATGAGCTTCAGCACAGATCTTAGCCCGAATGTCGCCAAAGGCGTGGACACAAAATCTACCCCGATACTTTAAGGTATCTCAATCATCCAAGGAAAAATCAGGTAGCTCTCCCTTCACGGTTCTATTCTGTAGGTGCAACAAATCAGGATCATCCTTCTGATGTGCTCGAGTAAGGGAAATCCAAGAGGGTTCTTCTGCTTCCAAACTAGCAGGCACAGTACGACTCCCAACCCCAATATCCATCTGATAGAATTCTTCTACCAAGGACTGTACCGATAGATTAAAAATTTTAGCGGTCTTTCTACTTAAAGCATCAGCTACTACATTAGCCTTTCCTGGATGATAAAGAATTTCCACTTCATAACCAGCCACATATTCTAACCACCGACGCTGGCGCAGATTAGTTCCTTCTAAGTGAAGACATACTTCAAACTCTTATGGTCCGTATAGATCTTGCAAAGCGCGCCATACAATAAGTGTCGCCACAGCTTCAGCGCTTAAATTACAGCAGCAAACTCCAAATCGTGCGTAGGACAGTTTCTCTCGTGAATCTTTAGTTGCCTCGATCCATATGCAATCACCTTACCATCTTGCATTAAAATACAACCAAGTCTGATGTGTGAAGCATCAACATACACAGCATACTCAACTCCTTCAGTAAGTAAGGTCAAAATTGGAGCAGTACATAATCTCTTCTTCAACTCTTGAAATGCTTCTTCACACTTATCACTCCAAATGAATGCAATATTCTTCTTAGTAAGTCTAGTTAGAGGAGCAGACAACACCGAAAACCCTTCCACGAATCTTCTATAATAGCCAGCCAGGCCTAAGATGCTCCTAATCTCCTTAGGTGAAGAAGGTCTCTCCCATTCCATCACATCAGAAATCTTGGTCGGGTCTACAAAAATACCATCCTTGCTTACAACATGACCCAAAAAGGACACCTGAGGTAGCCAGAACTCACACTTGCTCAACTTCGCATATAACATATGCTCCCTCAGGGTCGACAAAACCAAACGCAAATGCTGAGTATGCTCCTCAATATTGCGGGAATACACCAAGACATCATCTATAAACACAATAATTAATCGGTCCAAGAAATCCTTAAACACCTTATTCATCAAATCCATGAAAGCAGAGGGTGCATTGGTTAAACTGAAAGACATCCCCAAAAACTCATAATGTCCATGCCGCGAACGGAAAGCGTTTCGTGGAATATCTGCCTCACGAATTCTCAACTGGTGGTAGCCTGAGCGAAGATCGATCTTTGAAAATACCGAGCTACCAGGCAACTGATCGAACAGATCATCAATCCTTGGCAGGGGATATCTATTCTTAACGGTCACCTTATTCAATTCACTATAATCGATGCAAAGCCCCATCGATCCATCCTTCTTCTTTATGAACAAAACCGAAGCACCCCACGGAGGAGAACTTGGTCTAATAAAACCATACCTCGACAACTCATTGAGCTGAGTACGCAACTCATCCAACTCACGTGGTGCCATACGGTATGGTTCCTTAGCAATCGAGGGAGTACCTGGCTCGAGGTCTATCACAAACTCTATCTCCCTTTCAGGAGGAAGTCCTGGAAGATTATCAGGAAAGACATCTGGAAACTCTCGCACCACCGAGACATCCTCAAGACGTGTTGTAACAAAAGCTATTTCCAGAGCAAAAATAGAAGCTAAAAACGGCTTGCAACCAGACTCTATAGCACAACAAGCACGTACCGTAGAAATGACAGGGGAAACTCTGTCTTGAAATCCAAAGACGCTCATAGGTTGGCCGTCGTCCATCCGGAAATTTAGTCACTTAGCCTTGCACTGGATGACCACATTATACTTGGACAGCCAGTCCATGCCCAAAATCACGTCAAAATCAGACAGATCCAAAATCATCAGATCTGCAAAGGCCAGAAAATTGCCAAGATAAATATGGCATCTCAGAACTCCTTGATTAGATATCACCGAATCACCGGAGGGAAGCTTGACATTGAATGAGTCTCCTAATTGATCCACATCCAAGCGATGTTTATCAACAAACCTCCGGGCCCAAAACCTGGTAGACTTCCACAAGGTACCAATAAAGGAATCAAATATTGCGGAGGTGGTTTCGTCCACTAACTCCCGCAATCAAGAAAACCACAAATAGAACCACCACATATATCTCGAGATTTGGCTCGTCAGATCCTACATGACATTTCTAGATTCAAGACGCAGTTTATCAACCTTTAGGAACAATTTACCATCCTTGATAAACTCTAGTACGTTCAATAACGATAGATAAGACGTTTAAAGGCATCAAGAAGACATTTCAAGAACGATTAAGCATATGCTGACAAGATAGAGTTCACCAAGACAAATCTTACAACATCAAGTGATCATCAATAATGTTAGTCATAGCAATAAATTAGAAGACATAGCGTAGAAAAATTTAAAGAACATAAAAACTTAGCCGTTACCATCAAATCGGACAAGGAGAATTGAAGGGAAACCACCAATTGCCTTGGTTTTACCGGAAAAGTTCTCCAACTCACTCCACGTCACAGATCGGGGCAAAAGACGATGGGGGAAGTTGAAATCTGGACAAAAATGACCGAAATAGCGGTTAGCACCGAAAAACCCTAACGCGAAAACTCGAGAAATGGGAGAAGTTTTACCACGATGGCGTAGCTCTTGATGAGAGCTTTCCAGATCTATACTCGGTTGAAGATTTCGAGCACCGGAGCACCGTCGGCGGCCACCAGAAGATTCACGAACGACATCCTCTCTCTCGCCTACATCTCTCTAGCTTGGCTCAGAATTTTGGAGAAGATGAAGTTTTTCCTCTAATTACCCTAAGTTATAAGTGTATATATATGCAATTATAAAAAGTTTTGTCTAAATATATAAAAAAACGTATTGTTTATGAGCTGATACGGGAAAACCGAAAATAGAGGTCTAAGATGGCTTCAAATCAAAAGATGCCCAACAAATTTCATGTTAACCATTTTTTCATACGACACCGGTTTGACCCTCAAAATGACGCCCGAACGTAAACAACAGAGGACTACTCGAGATGAATAAGGTTACTCGAGAATGAGAGTAGAGTAATCGAGAGGAACGTAAAATACTCAAGAAAAATTACTAGTACTCGAGAGGAATCAATTATACTCGAGTAAAATCAATTATACTCGAGTAAAATCAATGGTACTCGAGTACAAATCACCAGTACTGCTTATACACGAGAAGTTTTGAGGAAATCGAAAATAGAGATCTAGAATGGATTCAAATAAAAAAATGTCCAACATTAAAGTTGTAGATCTCATCGAGAGAATAAATTTCATGTTAACCACTTTTCCATACGACATCGTTTTTACTTTCAAAACGGCGCTCGAACGCAAAGTGCAACGGACTACACGAGAAGGGCTGCAGACCCCTCGAGACATGTTACAGGTACTCGAGAGGTAGAAAAGAGGCTACTCGAGAGATAGGAAAGCAGTACTCGAGATGTAGAAAAATTCACTCGAGTACTAAAAATATCACTCGAGTGGTAGAATAATCACTCGAGTAGGTCCAGAATAATCACTCGTGTAGGAGAATAAGCACTCGAGTAGGTTCAGAATAATCACTCGTGTAGGAGAATAAACACTCGAATAGGTTCAGAATAATCACTTGTGTAGGTGAATATTCACTCGAGTAGGTCCAGAATAATCACTCGTGTAGGAGAATGAGCACTCGAGTAGGTTCAGAATAATCACTCGTTTATACAGAAGACATCACTCGAGAGGCTTACAAGAGTTCTCGAGTGAAATAATTGTAGATCAGAAAAATTTCATGAAGAACAATTCTTTTGCAAATATATCCTTTTGATCAAACTACATGAATTAATAGTAAAAGACATTTTTGAATAGTACTATAACATTAAAATAATCATATTTATATATTTTTGAATAAGAAAACACGAGTTCAAAACGGAGGCCCAAACGCACGCAAATCAAACGAAATTCGCACCGTATGCGAACACTGACGCTACGAACACAACGACGAAGTCAAAACCAAAATCCGACGAGCCATTCTCGAGGTATAAATTTTCAAAGTTTACGACAAATATAAATTCCACAAAACTTCGGAAAATCGCCGAGGCCCAAATATCGCTCGGATCGCGACGAAACTTGACGAGCAAGTCCAAAATTACTTAACTTAAATTCCAAACGTAAAATTTTCCCATTACAACAAGAATTCGGCCGACTCGACCGCACGGATGTGTAAATGCCTTAACGACATTGTGCCGTCAACTCGACGTTAAGAGTAACGCCACGACGTCATAAATATGACGATACCCATTCAAATAAAATCATCTAAAAACCGGGGGGGGGGGGGGGGTTACATGCATCTTCACCTTGGTCATCCTCCGCCACGACTTCTTCGTCTGCTTATGCACCACCACCCTCCGCACAGTCCTCCTCTCAACTATGACACATGTCAGTTTGACAAACATCACTGCTCCTTCCCTCTGAAGCAAGGTCATGGATCTTCCCATCCGTTTGATCTCGTTCACTCTGATGTCTGGGGTCCTGCTCTAACCCTCACTGTAGGACGGGTTAGTTCATATTTTTTTTAACTTTTATTGATGATTTCTCTCAGTGTACGTGGGTGTATCTCTAAAAAGAGTGCTCCGAACTATTCTTTGCATGGACATACTTTTATTTTATGATTAAAACTCAGTTTGATGTCTCTATTAAAATCTTTTGCTCTAATAATGCTAAAGAATATCTTAGTCATGATTTCTCTTCTTTCTGTATGCAAAATGGGATTATTCATCAAACTTGCTGTATCTATACCTCACAACAAAATGTCTTGGCGGAACTCAAAAACCGTCACCTCCATAATGTCGCTCGCACTCTGATGACACAGATGCATGTTCCTCCCTCCTATTAGTGCTATGTCATTCTCATCTCCTACTATCTCATCAATTGCATTCCCTACACGGTTCTCCACGGTCAAACCCCATTCTCCATTCTCTATCCGGGCAAGGATCTGTTTCCTCTCCCACCGTGTATCCTTGGGTGCACGGCTTTTGTGCACGCTCCCTCCGCCACCTGGGACAAACTCTCCTCACGTGCCAATAAATGTATCTTTCTGGGTTACTCTACCACTCAGAAAGGTTATTGTTGTTTTGATACTATTCTTCACAAGCATTTCGTCTCCGCAGATTTAACTTTCTTCGAAAATGCATCCTATTTCTCTCATGACTCCTCTTTTCTTCTCGATGTTCCTGCCTCTCCTACCGTACCCTCCGTCCCATCCACACCTACCGAGATTTCTCCTCCTCTGCCATGTCCACCGTCTCCTCCTCCTCTCTCTCCACCTCCACTGTCCTCCTCTTCTCCAAGGTCATATCTCTACTCCCGGGCCAGCTCTCTCCACCATGGATGCATCGGATATTGAGGAACACGCCGACTTGGATCTTCCCTTTGCTCTTTGCAAAGGGGTGCAGATATGTACCCAACACTCGCTTATTGCAGTTATTTCCTAAGCTCGACTTACTCCTTCTCGCAGGACTTTTATGTTGGCTATCTCTGCCACTGCCACTCCCCACACCTACACGGAAGCCCTTGCTATTCCTCATTGGTAGACTACCATGGATGAGGAAATTGTCACCCTCACTGAGCGGGGTATACAGACCATTATTCCTCCTCCGTTGGGCACCAATATTGTTGGTTGTCGCTGGGTCTTTATTATGAAGTTCAGTACAGACAGCAGTGTGGATCGTTACTGTTAAAATTTGTGAAGTGAAAGTGGGTGAATGGAAGGCTTGGGCAACCTATCCGCGCGGACTACGCAGACAGGGTTGGCGGGCTGCTAAATCGGCAGGGATGTTGCAGGCAGTTTGCTCTGTGGCGGCCTGGACGGTCTGTTCGCACGGACTACGCGGACAACAGCAGCGGTCTGTCAGGCCGGCGTATGCTCAGTAGGCAATTAAATCCCAGGAAGTAACTAGGCGGATAGCAAATCTATCCGCGGAGTCCGGCATGAAGCGGATTGAAGAACTGGAGCTCGGCAGACCGGTTTGGCAGTTGCCTTGGTCTTGCTCTAGTGCAGCGGGAAGCCGCGGAGACCGCCGGTCAGTGTGTACAGAAGCTGGAGGTCGCCCGGTATGGCGGGCTAGATCCAGTGTCCGCCAGTAAGTGCGAACTGGCCCTTGTGGCCAGTGGAATGGACTTGGTGGTATTGAACCAAGTCCAGGTTGGCTCAGTTCGGGGAAATCGCGTAGTGGAGCGCGGGCTGTTTTCTCAGTCCTCCAAGCATGTAGAAGTGTTGTTGCCTTGATTGCTAGCTTGGGGAGATGCGGAATGGAGAATTGCGTGTGCAAGAGCGTGCGGACTGGAGCTAGAGTCCGCTGAGTCTGGCGGTGCCTTGGAGATGAGGCAATGGACTCGAGATGTGCGGACAGAAGCCAGGTGTCCGCTGAGTCCGGCAGGTGCCTTGATGGCGAGGCTACGGGCTCGGGTTATGCGGGCTGGTGCTGTGTCCGCGGATTTGCGGACTGGTTGCGGAGTCCGGCTGTGGTGGTCCTGGTTTGGCTCTTGGCGACAAGGCGGACTGGTATGCTGTCCGGCCTTGGTGATGTCTTGGCAGCTTGGCCTGTGGCGACAAGGCGGACTGTAGATTGGAGTCCGGCTTTGGAGAAGCTAGGCGAGCTGGATATCTGCACAGGAGCGGCGGACTGGTGTGTGTATCCGCGGGCTTGCGGATACACTTGTTCTTGCTGCGGGATGTGGCGGTGATCCTATCGGCTAGGGCGGTGACCATACTTATCATCGTGCCTATAAATAGGACCCATGTCACATCAGGAATATAGACCTCAGGAGAGAAAACCGAAGTAAGTGAACAGTAATTTGAGCTCGCGTAAGTTGCTGCGGACTGGACTTGGGTGTCCGCGCGGTTTGAAAGAGTTGACTAGGTTGTGCTGTGCAGGTTATGCGGATAGCACTGGAAAGCCAGGACTTGGCTCTGATTTCAGTCAGGTATAGTGCGGACTCTGCGGTTAAGAAACAGGCGGTAAACAGCAGGTCGTGGACAGCGACTAGGCGGTCGTCTCTTTGGCAACTTGGTTCAGTGTTCAGGAAGTCGCCTGTCTCAGGCGGACTGTTCCATTCGGTAGCGCAGCGTGTGCGGTCTGGCGGCTAGGCGACCTCGCAGTCAGGCGGCTTGCAGATCGGCGGTGAATAGCTAAGCATTGGAATAAGGGGTAGTCCGCGTGGCTTGGTTGCGGCTTGCGACCTGGCGGATTGAGCAGACTCCACAGCTGTAGACCGCGCGGCTTGGTGTTTGAGACCGCGTAGCTTGTTTTGTTTTTTGTCATTGTATCTGGCTCTTCTCTCCCTGTGTTGGGTTTGGCGAATCATGTCTCGCCATGTATGTCTCGCCTTGTAAAGAAGTTTGCTCTTGATTAATAAAGAAGCTTGTGTTGTATGTGTTGCTGGTAGTTACTGCTTTGTTGAGATAACTCCTGCTAACTCCAAAATACGGGAAAACGTTCAACATTAGAAGTGGAGGTGTTCTCCTCTGGGTTGTTGAGTTTCAACAGGGTATCCGAGGAGGCCTCTGCGGGTTTGTTGAATTTTAACATGGTATCAGAGGGAGGTTGGAGCGGTCAAGCAGTGATCAACGAATGTAGTTGCTCTTGTGAAGAGGAAACCAGTGGTAGAACCATGGCAGCGGAAGATGCAAGTTATCTTGGAATTGATCTTCTTACAAAGACGAACTTTGAAAGGTGGAAGTCTTGTATGATGAGCTTTCTTCTTGGCAAGTACCTTTGGGAGGTTGTATGTGGAGTAGGAAGACAAGAGGCTACTGCTGGCAATGCTGATCAGATGAGAGCTTGGAAAAAGACAAATGCGAGAGCGGAGTCTATTCTCAGGCAGGTGATCTCATCGGAGCTCTTGGACCACATCAGTGGATGTCGGTCAGCTGCGGAGGTTTGGACTTCCCTTGTTGGGTTGTTCATGAAGGAGGTGAAGGTTGCTGCAGAAGATGGTCCCTCTACTTCATATCAAGAAGAAAGGAGTGTTTCTCCCAGGCGTGATAGGAAGAGGAAGGAAGGACCAATGTGCTATAAATGCAAGCAGCAAGGTCATCTCAGGAAGGAGTGCAAGGTTGTCTTGATCTCTGCGAACGTTGCTCAAGTAGGGAGGAAGGAGAAGAACATTGTTGGGTTATCAACAACTTCTGGAGCTGATCGGATGAAAGCCAGTGATAGTGCAGCTATCTGGCATGAAAGACTGGGGCATGTAGGGATGGACAAGCTGAAAGCAATGGCAGGAAGAAGACTCGTAAGAGGGCTGCCTAGATTGTCATCCTATGGCGATGGTCAGGGGTGTGCGGGATGTCAGCAAAGTGAAGCTTATCGCTTCATGGTTGATAAAGCACAATCCATATGTAAAGCACCATTGGCGGTTGTCCATTGTGCTCTGGTGGGACTGACCGTCACAGCCAGTCTTGGAGGCAGCAGGTTCATGCTGATATTGGTTGATGACTATTCAAGGTATACTTGGGTATACTTCATGAATAAGAAGTCCAACATGATGCACTTTTTTGTGGAGTTCAAGAAGGTTGTGGAAGGCCAGCTTGGCCTGAGGATCAAGGTGTTGAGGACAAGCATCGGTGGTGAGTTTGGCTCAACCGAGTTCTCAAACTTTTGCATGAAGCAAGGGATTCAGATGGAGCTTTCTTGTGGACATACTTCACAACAAGGTAGTGTTGCAGCTCGGATGATCCGTTGGTTAACGGAGACCTGCAAGTGTTGGCTTCAGAGTAAAGGCGTTCCGAAGGCTCTTTTGGCGGAAGGGACAACCTCTGCTGCTCATGTCATCAACCAGATGCCTCTTAGTCCGATCATAGTGAAGACTCCTTATGAGCTGATGTTCGGAGTAAAGCCCAGTGTGAAGCACCTTCAGGTGTTTGGATATACCTGCTACATACACTCTCCAGATGCTCTTAAGACAAAGCTAGCCTTTGTAGGGTATGATGAGCAGAGGAGAAGATGGAGGTGTATGGATCCTACGACGAAGAAACTCATAGTGTCCAGAGACATTGCCTTCGATGAGTTGATGTTGTATTGGGGTAGCTCTCATATGGAGCGAGAGATGAGTAGGTTAGATGATGGGGTGAAGGAGGCTGCTGCTAAGGAAGTGGAGCTATTTGAGTCACCAGGTGCTCCAGGTTATTCTAGCTTCGGGGCAAAGGTGTCAGGGTCAATAAGCAGGGGGAGCGATGTTCCAGGCCGTTCTTGTTCAAGAGGGGAGTCTTCTGGTTCAGGTATCAGGGGGAGCGTTGCTCCAGGTGCTTTTGGTTCCAGTAAGGAGGCGTCTTGTTCAGGGAGCAAGGGGATTATTGTTCCGGGTTTGCCCGGGAACGGAGCTGGTTCAGAAGCAGCGGTGGTGGTTAGCCATGATCAGGTTCTTCGGAGATCGAAGAGGATCAGTAAGACTCAAGGGAACTTTCCTTAGGAGTCAAAGTTAGGGCTGAATCACCTCGGCCCAGGTTAGGATCAAGAGGCAGAACTATTCCAGTCTACAAAGTTAGAACTGTGATTTTTTCAGCTTAAGTTGCAGCAGTTAGCTGCATTAAGTTCACTAACCAGAAGGAAAATCCCTGGTGCTTTGAAGAAGTAGTTAGGGCTGAGCTTCAGTCTCAGTTCAGGAAGTGCCAGAACATTGCTCTGCAAGTAAATTCCAACACAAGTAATTACTGGTTGTTGAGAAAGTAGTTTGGACTAAGTATATCTTAGTTTAGTGAAGGTAGACTTAGGAAATAAATTCATATAGTCATTGTTGGGCTGAGTATATCTCAGTCAAGAAGCTTGACACAGGGAAAATCTCTTGTGTCAAGATTATCCATCAACCCACCTTTATCATGTAGGATTCAGTTTACCTGAATCTGAGTTGTAGGTGACCTCTGTAGGTGCCCTGCTGGGGTACTGAGGTAGGATCCAAGTGTGGATCTGAGATGTAGGGCTTAATTACCTGAAGTAGGAGAGTGCTGCTCTCTGATTGTAGGGCCTTTGTGACTGAGGTAGGTGATAAGTTTGTCACTAAGCTATAGGAACCTGGAGGGGTACTGAATTGTAGGAGTGCTGCAACACTCTGAGAGTTGGGCCTTTGCCTGAAGTTGTAGGGCTGAAAAGCCTGAGCTGTAGGCCTTAGTGATAAGGCTGAGGTAGGTGGCTTGCGGGTCACTGAGTGTAGGAGCACTGTAGAGCTTTGACGTAGGATCCTTTGGGATTTGAGATAGGGCTGTCCTCCCAGCCTGAGTGTAGGGCTTAACAGCCTGAGGTAGGTGGTCTGCTGACCACTGAGTGTAGGCT
Organism: Platanthera guangdongensis; assembly: GCA_039583875.1. Lineage (NCBI taxonomy): Eukaryota > Viridiplantae > Streptophyta > Magnoliopsida > Asparagales > Orchidaceae > Platanthera > Platanthera guangdongensis. The sequence goes on from CM077151.1 coordinate 106,044,289, forward strand.
TTTGTGGCTGAGAAGTGAGTCTTGGAGGAGACTTGAATATCCTACGGGATCTGAGGTGTAAGCAATTAGGAGCAGTTTGGAGGAGTTTGTGCCTAGTCCAACAAGTTAGTTGGAAAGGTGGGAGGGAAAGTGGATGTACCCAATTGTGGAACCACTATAAATTACTGTGTTCTTTTCTGTGGTTGTTTTTCTTTTCTTATTTATAGGTATTAAGGACAAGCTCTAGATCACCCTAAGCTGAAAGATTAATGAAAACAACAATATATTATACAGAAAGCAAAAGATAGTCTCAAAGAGACCAATAACCTATTCACCCCCCTCTAAGTGATTTAGCTATCCTTGAAACATAGACTTTCAAGTGTTATCAGAGGGAGGTTACTCAAAAAGGACCTAACAGTCTGAGTAGACCTCAAAGGATAGATAAAAGGTTAACATTGGTGGGTTCAAAAGAGAACCATAAAGAGTGGAGGTCAATGAAGCTTGAAGTCTGCAGCAAGGAGAAATTTGGGACATGGAAAGAAAGGATCAGGCAGATCTTGGAAGTCAGTGATCCTAGAGTTAGCAGCTAGTTCAAATGCTGCAGAGTTGTGTTGTATTATTGTATCAACACTGAAGGTATGACTCCTAAACTAGCAGACTGATCACTAGGATGATTTCCTTAGCAGTATCAACTTAGGACTTTTTCTAGGATCATGAGATAATCTCTCCCATGATATTTTCTACTCAATTAATAGAATACCTATTGAAGAAGACATAAAGGGGGGAGATATGTGTGGCAATACAAAAGGGGCAATGCTTCTAGTGGTGCTCCACTTAAGTATTAAATGGTATAAAGGAGAGTTCATATTACTTGAGCAATTACTCAAGTACCATGAGGGTACATTGTCGTAACCTTTTAAGTCAATACAATTAATTTTGAGCACACTATAATATAGCATAAGCTTGCAATTGTAGCAGATTATAAGTTACAGTTGCATGAATTTAGAAGCATATTATGTTAATGCCTCTTAGTGCTTGCTGGGTGTTCTGCCTTCTTCAAAGATGGGGAGATTGTTGGGTCCATTGGCCATAATGTTCCCTAGATTGGATTTGAAGGGGTATCACCATCAAGACTAAGAGCATAGTTGTATTTGATGTTGTTTAAGCTCATTATGTGTAGGATGTTCCATGGAACAAGTTTAGACAGATTGTCTAAGTGATGTGACTGGTGGTCACAAAGTGAATATGCTGGAAAGGCAGGAAGTAGCCTAAGTGGCCAAGTCAGGTAAACTCTTACCTATGATGTGGGATGACAGAAATCTATCTAATTCCACAGGCATTGAGTGATGAAGAGACACTCAACGCCATATAACAAAAGGCTGTGAGTAGAACTCAGTTCAAAAATTTGTCGAACTGAGTTCAGAGTTCGTCAAGTTGAGCTCACCATTCGTCGAGCTAAGTTTAGAGTTTGAGACTGTGAGTTCGTCGAGCTCAGTTCGTCATTCGTCGAACTCAGTTCGGTTGTCGAACTAAATAGCAGATAAGAAGTAAGCGCTGAAATAAAGGCTTGTCTCAGCTGAAAATGAAAAACTGTTGAGACCACTGAGACAAAACCGCTGAGACAGTTAAGTGTAAAAATCGATGAGACAGCTGAGACAGCTGAGAAGTATGACTCAGCATAACCGCTGAGACAAAGCAGCTGGAATTTCTCTAAGTCCAGAAGTGTTGAGTTAAGCATGTTCACTCAATGCTTCTAATGAAGAAGGTAGCACTGAGAAGATTAAAGTTCGTCAAGCTCTGCCCACAGATCGTCGAACGTATCTAAAGCCAAAAAATTTGTCTATGTCAAAAGCGCTGAGACCGCTGAGAAGAAGGCGTTGAGACCGCTGAGACAGTCTCAGTAGAGAAGAAGAAAGCTTTGAGACCATGAGAAGAAACCACTGAGACAGGTGTTGGTCTCAGCACAACCACTGAGACAAGTGTTTGTCTCAACTAAGTACAAGAAAGCACTGAGACAGTTAAGCAGAAAAATGGTTAAGGCAAAAAGAATTGAGTGGAGGTTGCTCACTCAACGCTATCAATGCCTAGTGGAGACAGAAAATCTGTCAAAGTGTTTTGGTATTGAGTGATGCTCAAACACTCAATGCCAAGCAGCAGATTGCTGATAAAGCAAGTTGGCGTTGAGAGAAGCTGATTCACTAAATAACTAGAAACAGTTTTATACTCCAAGTATTTTGGCGTTGAGTGAAGGTTACTCACTCAACGCCATGCGACAGTAAATCTGTCTAAGTGTTTTGGCGTTGAGTGACGCCTACTCACTCAACGCCTATGCTAATGGTGTTTGATTTTTGGCTAAGTCCACAGCTGATGACGTCAGCAAGTCAACGAGTCCATATATTTCAAATTAGTGGCGGGATGGCTATAGTACACGACAAATGTTGCCGCAGACCTACTGTACGATAGTTGGCATTAAAGTAAAGTTGCTGCTGGACATTAATTATGTGGGGCCCATTGCTCAAGAGCCGTTGGGTCAAAAAAAAATCAACAAAAGAAAAGAGGCGTATAGAGGAAAAGTTACTTCAGGGAAAAAGAAATCAAGTTAGTTCTTCTTCTCCGCCATTGTTGTGGAGCTGAAGAACATGAAGCTTTAGTCTACAGGCAGAGAGTAAGTTAGCTGTTGGATAAAGACCTTCAACATCAAGATTGCTAATGCCATTCTCTCCTGCACCAGCAAGCTAGTTCAGAGTATTTTCTTTGAGGGAAAAGGTAGCAGCCAAGGGCCGACCATTGCTGCAAGTTCTTCACAGTTCCAGCAACACAAGCACCTGAAGATATTTATCTGGAAGCTGTGAAGAGAAGAAAGCTTGAAGATCCTGAAGGAAGACTCAAGGTACCTTTCCTCAGGAGTCAAAGTTAGGGCTAACTATCATAAGAGAGTAGCTTTCCAAATAGGGTGTGAGTTGGAGTGTCACCAAACATAGCCATTTCTCTGATGGCACAAATCTTTATCTACCAGTCTATGGTGAGAGACATGAGGAGCTTATCATTTAATTCATAATAACTAAAGACCCTTCCATAGGTCCTTAACTCATTCACTACACTGAAGAATCTTTCATAGTAGGTGGCTTTGTCCCCCCCCCCCCCCCAGGTTTGTCTGAAGGCCTCATAATCCTGGTTGAGCATAGACTCTCTATCATCCCTGACATCCTTTGTGCCTTCCATGTAGATCACCAGAGTGTCCCACATCTCCTTTGCAGTTTTGCAGTGAATCAGATTCTAAATGGTAGAATCATCAATTGCACTGACTATGATATTTTGAGCCCTCTTGTCCATGGTGGCAAGAATGACTTTATCCTTAGTCATCTCTTCACAGGTCTTGGGTGTCTGGATGTTTGCATACAAGACAGACACTTTCATGGGGATGAAAAGTCCTTCTTTGACAGTTACAAAGATTCTAGGCTCAGCTTCTTCCATGAACAGCCTGACCCTCTCCATCTAGAGGCCAAAACCTTCTTTCCTACGGATGGGAAGCTTCATGGAACCCAGCTCCCTATTTTACACTCCTGAACCCATCTGAACAGTCTTTAGCTACCTTGGAAGATCACTCGGATGGTTATATCATATTTGAGCAACCTCCCTCTGATACCACTTGAAAGTCTTTATTTTCAAGTTAGATTACAACCTAGGGGGGTTGAATAGGTTGTATGACTGTTATTAATTTCTTTTTGATTTTATCTTTTGTACTATGTGTGTTGGTAGTAGATTGCTTTCATGAACCAGCACAACAAAAAACAACACATCAAGTACACTTAGATTTATAGTGGTTCCCTAATCTTTGGATACATCCACTCTCCTCCCACCTTGCCAACTTCCTATTGGTCAAGGCACTTCTCCAAAACAATGCTCCTAAGAGCTTACACCACAGATCCCTCAGGATCTCTCAGTCTCCTCCAAGGCCTATGATGCGGTTAAAACTCCACAAAAATAATGGTTAAATCAAGTCCCCGACAATGATGCCAAAAACTTGATGGTTAAAACACGTGGCGCCCCGCATGTTTATTTTTTGGAAAAGCGGATGGTTTATTTATTTTGGAAGGACGGGGCGCGCAAATTTATTATCTATAAAAAAGTTGAAAACGAGTTTTAATAAAAGGAGGCAAGTGCATCTATCGCGTGTAGTACAAGATATTCCAGTGATGAATATCGGGGTCGTATTGTTCTCGGGGACAAATTGATTATTTCTACTCTTCCCTAGAGGGGACTGTTATTTTACTGAAAATAACTTGTCTGGTTATTATTTATATATATAGAAAGAGAAAATAAACATTAAAAAGGGACTGATGAAGAAATAACGCAACTGTATCAAATTGAATTTGAACTAAAATAAACATTGAATAAATAGAGATCCTAAATTTCAAATTAATTAAGGCAGAGACTTGGCCGTGGAGGTTCCACAAAAATGAGCTCACCTATCTCTAGGACTATCGCTCACCTAAACATTAAAACTATTCGACCAGGCTCTCGTCCGATGAAGGATTCCACTTAATGCCCGCATTACGCTAAGAATCCCGTTATTTGATGGGGTACCCAATCCGTTAGAATTCAGCACCTCCTCTATCGAGGGTTAGAGCTGAACTCCGTTTACCCAGGGGTGATCGGCCCATACGCATGGCCTCTCGGCTAGCTAGTGTATGCACTACGAAAATAGATCCCACACATCGATATATGGTTCTACGCGTCGTAAACCCGGGGCAAACATTAAGTAATTTAATTAAAGAGAAAAAGAAGACCTTTAATTTTTTGAAGCGATTTTATCTGTCCCAATGCTCTTCGATACTGAGGGATAAGAGTGGTTAGCCACTCATCGGAATGGGGATGACTTGCAAAAAGAATTGCAGAATTGAAAAGTGCATGTCCTACTCAAATGAGTAGGCAGGAAATGGAAGCAGAAAATAAAAGTAGTAAATGAAACAGTAAAATGAAAGAGGTAAAGAAAGAGATAATGTGCAAGTCCTACTCAAATGAGTAGGCGGGAAATGAAATCAGTAAAATTGCAAGTTCTATTCAAATGAGTAGGTGGGAAATGAAAGCAGGAAATACAAGTCCTACTTAAACGAGTAGGCAGGAAATTGCAAGTCCTACTCAACCGAGTAGGCAGGAATTGACAAGTCCTACTTAAACGAGTAGATGAGAAATTGCAAGTCCTACTCAAATGAGTAGGCGGGAAATTAAAGCGAGTCCTAATCAAACGGGTAGGAGGAAATAGATGCACATATGCACACACTCTACATGAATAAAATGCACACACTCTACAGAAATAAAAACAATAAAATCTAACTCCTACACTCACGCACACAAGCGAAAAAAAGAAAAACTAAGTGACTGAAAAATTAAAACAACTATTTTTTTTACCGTTAGAACTTGTTAAAAATGCATAAAAAGAAGAAATAAAAATTAAAGGAGCAAAACGGTTTTCAAATAAAAGCGAAAATAAAAATGTTCGAAAAATAAAAATGATTAGTTATTCATTCTTATAACTTTATAGAAATGCTAAAAAAGTGGAAATAAAGTTGAAAAGAATGAAAAGTTTTACGAACTAAACACAAAACTAAGTAAAGAAAAAGATAAAAACCACTTTTAAAGCACCTTTATAAATTTATAAGAATGAAGTAAAAAGCACTAAAAAGCTAAACTATGAAAACTATAAAAGCATAAAACTAAACTCATACACACACACACCCATAGAAAGAGAAAAAAAAACAAAGATAAAACAAATAAAATAATGTTGCTTTAGGAGAGGTGATTAGATGCATTCCAAAATCATATAAAGAGAAGAAAAAAACATATTTTATTAAGCTAAAAGAGAGTTACATGAAGCTAAAACAAACACTAAAGTGAGGGGGATAAAATTACCTTACATAGCATGGAAAACACCAGAGCAGCACCAAGCCTAAGCAAAATGGTTCAAAAAAAAAACAGAACCCTTAGACCTTACAGAAAGTTTCTATTTATAGGCAAAATTTTCGGGTTACATGCCCTAGGTCACGAGCGTGTATGGGGGCGTGTATACTGTTGCTGAGTTGATGTTGAGCATTAATTGTTTTGTTGACTTTTGGGGTTGTACACGTGGAAGTCACGGGAATAAAACTGCTGTCACGGGCATGTAGGTGGGGCATGTCGAGGAGGTTTATCTGGGGAAGGCGTCTTGTCAATTAGTCGTCGGCACTGTCTTGTCCGGGATACATGGAAGTCACGGGCGTGTCGAATATTGACACGGACATGTCAAGAAGCATTAAGTGGTTGGCTGGCGTTGAGTGGAGATGGCATTGAGTGGCGTTGGTGTTGAGTGGTTGGCGTTGAGTGGTGGTGGCGTCGAGTGGTTGGGTGGCGTTGAGTTGACCTCAACGAATCGAATTTGACACGGGCATGTAGGGCATGTCACGGGTGTGTTCCGAAATCGTCGAACGCAGATCGTCAAGTTGAGATCGATAAACGTCGAGGTGGTGGCGACTTTCTGTCGGGATCAAGTAACACGCACAGGTCACGGGCATGACTGATAAGTACACAGGTATGTACTATGAATTTTTTGACTTTTTCCTGAAAATTTAGAAAACAAATAAATGCTAAGTTAGAATAATATTTACAAAAAAGAGCATTTTATTAAAGAAAATAACTAAAAATAAAGAAAATAAATTAAAATGACTTAAATAACGTGCGTAAAAATACGTATATTTATAACTTATCAACCTATAACTCATCCACAAGGGCCTACAACTTAGTGATCAGTTGATCACGTACCTCAGGCCAAAGGCCCAACACTCAGGCTGGGAGGACAACCCTACCTCAGATCCACTAAGGATCCTACCTCAGACCCAAAGGTCCTAAACTCAGATAGTATTCCTCTCCTACAGCTCGGTGATTAATTGATCACCTACCTCATACTTGATACCAAGTCCTACAACTCAGATTCATTTGGATCCTACAACTTAGAGAGCTTCACTCTCTTACAACTCAAGCAATATTGCCCTACCTCTGGCTAAGTGAGCCCAACAACTCAGATTCAAGAAGGATCCTATAGGAATAAAATAGATTTATATCTATCACAAAGAAATTTCTCTGTGATAATCCCTTGATCTGAGTTATCTCAGCTCAACCTTTCTTTAAAGCTACAAAGATCTTGAGCTGGAAGTATCTAGCAATAAATTGCTTTGCTTTCTCCTGCTTCCTTGGGCAGAGTCAGCCACTTTCTTCTTTCTTCTTTTCAGTTTCAGAAAATGGATCTTCAGTTTAGATTTTGTTGAGCTGAGAAGCAACTTGATCTGCAAAGATTTCATCCTTGTTTCTGCTATTCCCTCAGAAGGAAAGCCTTCTGATCTTGCTGGTGTCGCTGAAGAAGACACACAGCTAACTGAACTTTTCTGCAGTAACACTTAAAGCTTTTTTACACAGCAATGACGAGGAAGATGAAGTCCAGCCGCAACCCTTTTTTAAAATGATAAGACTTGAGAAGTTGCTGTCGTGTTGCCCACTCTCTTACTTTTGTAGTTCGTCAATCAACGGCTCTTAGAAGTCAGTGGGCCCCGCTTGTAGCATCCAACTGCATCTTGCTTCAATAGAAGAAGATGTACAGTTGTTTCACGACAGAGTTTGTCATGTTTTGTAGCTTCTCTGTAATTGATTTGACATAAGTTGACTTTGTCGATTTTGTAGATCTTGTTCATGTCAGCACCTCTAGACTTGGCCAAAATCGAGCATCAGTAGAATAGGCATTGAGTGAAAGAGCTTCACTCAACGCCAAAGTACTTAGACAATTATGTCTATCTAGGCATTGACAGCGTTGAGTGAGCAAGCCTCACTCAACGCTTTTTTCCTTAACCATTTCTGCAGCATTTTTTGCATGCCCGACTTTGAGTGCATTGAGTGAGCACACCTCACTCAATGCCTTGTACCTTAGCCATACTTTCAGTTATTTAGGACTTTAGATCCTTGAGTGAGCATGCCTCACTCAACGCTTTCTGCCTTAACCTTTTCTGCTTCTTCAGCATCTTAAGCGTTGAGAGCGTTGAGTGATCACACCACACTCAACTCTTTCTATCTTGATCATTTCTGCATCATGGCGTTGAGAGCGTTGAGTGACCATGCCTAACTCAACTCTTTCTTACTTAGCCAGATTTTGCTGCTCCGTGAAATTGAGTGAGTAAGCTCCACTCACCGCCAAACAACTTAACAAATATTCTTCTGTTATCTTGCGTTGAGTGAATGAACTACACTCAACGCATTCGAACTTAGCCAAATTACTGTGTCTAAGAAACAACATTGACTTTGAGATTTAGTCAACACATTATCACATGGCGTTGAGTGAGCTTGCCTCACTCAACACTTGTGGACTTGATAAATATTCGCATTTTTCAAATGTGTTGATTGCTTTTCCTTTCATCGAGCTGAGCTCTGAGTTCGTCGAACTGAGCTCTGAGTTCGTCGAACTGAGCTTTCACTTTTCATCATGCTGAACTCTGAGATCGTCGAACTGGATTTTGAGTTCGTCGAACTGTATGGCATTGAGTTAGTTTACTTCACTCAATGTATGTAGACTTAACCACTTTCTCATCATGCCACTTCATGGCTTTGACTGTATAGGCTACACTCAGCACTATAAGTTGATGAGTCCCGTTTATATCGGGTTTTGCGGACTCATCTCGGCTGGTTTTCATGTTTTGCACTTCACTTTTCGGATATTTTCATTGATATTTCATTCATACTGCGTTTCACGTTTAGTGCACTTTTCTAGCACGTGGGTGCGCAATTGCACATTCGATTGCTGGGGGTATGCACTTGGTGCTCCCCAGTGCTCGTTCAAGTAGTTTTTATTGCATTTTGTTGATTGCTGGAGGGTCCTCCTTTGTGAGTTTTTATTGTGTACAGGTGGTCAGTTTTCCCCACTTCAGAATTCTGATTTGTGGAAAACGCAGAGTCGTGCGTTTTCTTGGCGCACGGTTTGTTTCCGTCATGCGTTTTCTATAGATTGCTTCACGCGGAACCGTGCGCGAAGGAAACGTAAGTTTTTCCTGTAGCTTCCGAGTTTTTCCCATTCTGTTTCTAATCGTGCGCATTGTTCACGCACGGGTGGCTGCACTCGTGCGCGAGTAAAATGCACGGCTTTCCTGTATGTTTCTATTTTCCAGCACTCTGTCGCTAACCGTGCAATGTCCTTCATGCAGGGGCAGACTGCCCGTGGGTGAAGGAAAATGCACGGGTCAACGCTTCTTCTTCCTCAGGCATTTTCTGGATATTAATATCGCACGGTTCACGCATGGTCGTGCGCCAGACCGTGCAAGACCATTTTTTCTGACTTTTACTATTTAAGTCGTAGATTTCTTCTGGACCTGGATCTCTATTGTTCCCCGCCATTTCCGCCCCTTTGAGTGGGAACTCATCCCTCCAGCCGTAATTTTCTCTCTCCTCCCTTGAGGGTTGATCCGGCCACCCATTCTCCTCCAAAGAGCTTGCTAAAGCTTTGTCTCCGACCGTCATCGCCATTGCCGAACTCCAAGCTACTGTTTGAGTTCTTAGTTACAGAACTTGTGAAGCATTTCGCTTTGATCCGAATCAGCGACTGTTGGGTACATTGGAATATATGTACCTGATTTGAAGAAGCCTCACCCTACTCAATGATATACATCAAGGTGTATTTGATGTGCATTGAGTTTATTTGTGCAGGTTAAGTAACTGCAGGTTTGCAGGAAAAGTTTCTAAGTCCATGTGTCGACACTTAGAAGAAAAGTGTCGACACTTAAGAAGGCTTGTGTCGACACCTAGAGAAGCTGTGTCGACACTTGGAGTAATTGTGTCGACACCAGGAAGGCAGAGTCGACACCAGAAGAAAAGTGTCGACACATACAGGTTGTGTCGACACACAATGAAGAATTGTCTACATAATCAATGTCAACACTTAGAAGCAGTGTCGACACTCAAAGAAACTTTGTCGACAGCAGAGAGTGTCGACACTAGGAGGCTGTGTCGACACTCAGCAAACTTCAACAAAGTTTAAGTACAAGAGTCGACACAAAGGAGATGTGTCGACACTCAGCAAAGTCTCAACACATGAAGAATGTGTCGACACAAAGGAGATGTGTCGACACTCAGCAAAGTCTCAACACATGAAGAATGTGTCGACACAAAGGAGATGTGTCGACACTCAGCAAAAATTTCAACACAGAAGGCATGTGTCGACACAGAGAAGATGTGTCGACACTTAGCAAGTTTCAACACAAGAAGATGTGTCGACACAAAGGAGTTGTGTCGACACTTAGCTGAAATCAACTAAGTATTGAAGAAGAAGGACTTGTGTCGACACACAGGATCAGTGTCGACACATTCTGAAGAAGCAGTGTCGAGAAGCTATTTCAACAACACAAGTAGTTGTGTCGACACCATGAAGGCTAGTGTCGACATTTAGTCTACTTGTGTCGACACTTAGTCTATTTGTGTCGACACATAAAGACTATCTGTCTCGACACTTTCAGACAGTGACAGAGATTTCAAGAAGTGACTGGATGACTTGACAGCTGCCATTTCAACCGGTCAACTGCTACTATCAGAGCTGACAGAAGATTGTTAGAAACCGGATCAGTCGGTCACCATGAAGAAAGCTTATATAAAGGCTTATTCCTTCAACAGAAGAAGATCGATAAAGCAATCAATGAAGTGAAAAACAACACAACAAGAAGAAGACCTTCAAGAGAAGATCTAAGAAGTTGGAGAGAGAGAGCTCCTTCTAAGAAGACCAGCTGTTGAACCAGGCTGATAAGGAAGATTCAGATTGATATCAGAATCTTAAGACAACAGTTAATTGAAGATCATCTGCATAGAGATACAACCCTACTGTGTTCTAATTCAAGAAGCTTTGAAGAAAGCCAAGGGAGGTTGATCTCTGCCAAGTTCTTCCAAGAACTCATTAAGAAGCCAGTCAACTCATCTCTCTCTATTTAGAGTTGTGGTCATATACTTTGTATTTTCTAATTTCTGTAGGATCTTGTATAGATCTGAGTTGTATGCCTAAATCTATAAAGGCTGAGGTATGGCCTGTGAGCCTGAGTGTAGGAGAATCATTTCTCTGAGTGTAGGCCTTGTTGAAGGCTGAGGTAGGGCTGTTGTGCCTGAGTGTAGGTCTTATTGAAGACTGAGTGGTAGGGCTTTTGTGCCTGAGTTGTAGGAGTGGGATCACTCTGAGTTGTAGGAACCTATTTGGGGTTCTGAGTTGTAAGATCTGAGGATCTGAGGAGAAGTGGAGAAGTTAGGCCGAATCTAGTACACTACTAGATAGGCAAAGGGGGAAAGTGGATGTACCCAGACCTTGGGGAACCACTATAAAATCTTGTGTGTTCTCTGTGTGTGATTAATTCTGTGATTGCTGTGTTATTTGTGCTGAATTACTGTAAAGAATTGCATAAACAGGTCTAATAATTCAGTGTTTCTGCCTTAAAAGTTAAAAAGATTACGTGCACCTATTCACCCCCCCTCTAGGTGTTTAGGCACTAGTTCTTTCAAGTGGTATCAGAGTCAGGTTACTCAAAAAGGACATAACAGTCTGAGTAAAGATCCTGGAGGCAGAATCAGCATAATCAAGAATCAAGAAAATGGGTTCAACTGAGAATCACAAAGAGCTAGGATCCATGAAATTGCCAATCTGCAGAAAAGAGATTTTTGGCATATGGAAAGAGAGGGTTAGACTTTTTATGGAAGCCTCTGACCCAAGAATTTACATTACAGTTAAAGAAGGGCCATATGTGCCAATGAAAGTATCTGTTCTAGATGCAAATCAGAGAACTCCCAAATACTATTCAGAAATGACAAAAGATGAGATTACTCTGGCCACTATGGACAAGAGGGCCTAGAATATTATTGTAAGTGCAATTGATGATGCCACATTTCATAACCTAATACATTGTAAAATATCAAAAGAAATGTGGGACACACTGATAGTTTACATGGAGGGCTCTGAAGAAGTTAGACAAGACAGGAAGTCCTTGTTAAATCAAGAGTATGAAAGCTTCAGACAAGGAAGGTTTGATAGCATAACTGAATGCTACAAGAAATTCTATAGGATAGTCAATGAATTGATGTCCTATGGAAGAGAATTCAGTAATTATGAGTTGAATGATAAGTTCTTGAGATCCCTGACAAAGGACTAGGACACCAAGATTTGTGCCATAAGGGAAATGGCCAAATTAGCTGACATACCTCCTCCAACTTTGTTTGGAAAACAGATATCTTATGAGATGCAGTTAATGGTAAGGAAGGAGGAAGAAAATACTGCTAGGGTGGAGCACAAAGAAAGAGCTGTGGCCTTCAAGACTGAAGCCACTAGGAAATATAAAAGCAAGTCTCCATCTCCACCTCAAAAAGTTGCTGAGGCTGAGACATATACTTCAGATAGCAAGAAGTCAGAAAGCAGTGAAAGTGATGAAGACTTTGCTGCATTTACTAGGAATTTTCAGAAGTTTCTAAAGAAGAAGCAGTGAAGGTCCAAGCCATCCACTTCACAGCCAAAAGATGACTACTACCAGAAAAGGAAGTCATCAAGGAATGACAGGAGAAAGTCCAAGTCTAGTAAAACTACATCCTCAAAAATAGTATGCTATTGTTGCAATAGACAAGGACATGTAGTAGTTGATTGTCCAGAAAAGAGGAAAGAGTCCACTGACAAGAAGAAGACTCAATTTAAGGGCAAAAAGGAAAGGTCCTTTTTTGTTAAGAAGGATAAAAGTCTGACTGATATGTCATCTTCAGAAACAGATTCAGAAGCTGAAGCCTATATTGGCTTGTTTGCTAAAGAAGAAGAAAATGAGTTCATGCAGCTAATGAACTCAATTTATGAGCATGAGGACACTCAGTGCAAGAGACTGATGGCCTTATTAGAAGGAGACAAGATCCAGGATCAGCCTGGACTAAGTAAGGTACAAAATTGTTCTTCTAGTTCAAGTTTGAGTGCTGGATCAGAATCAGATACATCAGCATCAAGTGATGTGAGTGAATCTGAATCTGAAGGAGACATTCATCAGTTGATTGATGACTATAGAGTATTGTTGCAGGCTTTGAAGAAAAGCAAACTCTTGGCCAAAACTCAGGCTAAGGAGATTGCTAGTCTCAAAGTGGCTGCAACAGATTTTGACAAGTTGCTTGATCAGAAACTAAATGAAATAGCCAGTCTGAAGAACATTACTGTTATTCAGATGGGTACTATTACATTCAAGAATGGTCAAATTAGGAATCTGGAGGTTAGACTTCAGAAGGAGAGAGAAATTGTTGCAAGTTTTTCTAAACCAAAATCAGTTTTACCTTTGATAGATGAGTTCATTCCTCAAAAGGGTAAGACTGGATTGGGGTTTACAAAACCTGTCAGGACAGTTAGGTCCACGTCTAAGGGCAAAGCCCCAGTACTCAACAAGAAGCCTGCTGTAGATAAAACAGCCAGGGTTGTACCTAAACAAAGGTACAACATATTTGAGTGCTGGTGTTGTGGCAAGGTAGGCCACTTTGCCATAGACTGTTGGCACAATTCAAGTGTCAAGGAGAGTAGCAAACTGCCTGTTAGAAGATCTACAGGTAGTTTTGTTAAAATTCAAACTAACCTGCACCAAGGACCCAAGAATTATTTGGGTTCTAAGGTTAACTAATCTGTTTTGCAGGTGAGTCCAAGTGGCCATGCCCCTATATGGTACTTGGACAGTGGATGTTCCAGGCACATGACTGGAACTAGGGGATTGCTGAAGGACTACACACCAATCAAGGATGGTCCTAAGGTTACCTTTGGTGGTTCAGAAAAAGGGATCATCAAAGGCTTTGGTAACATTTCTTGTAACCAAATTACAATGACTCAAGTGGCTTATGTAAAGGGTTTGAAACATAACCTCATTAGCATAAGTCAGCTAAGTGATTTAGGATATGACATCTCATTTGTCAAAAATGGTTGTCATATCAAGAGGTCAAATGATCAAATGATCATTCTGACAGGATATAGGAAGAGAAATGTCTATTGTCTAGACATTATGTGTGAGAACAATGCTTCTCCTATTTGTCTTGTAGCTGATGAAAGAGTCTCACATTGTGTTAAATGGCACAAGAGGCTGCCTCATCTTAACTATAAGACAATTGGCCAACTCTTTAGCAAAGAGTTAGTGAGGAATGGTCCTCAGGTTAAGTGTATAAAAGATGGGATATGCTCAGCTTGTCAAAAGGGCAAGCAGACCAAATCCACCTTTCATAGCCTTGAGAACAAAGATGCTGTGAGGTGTCTATACCTCTTGCATATGGATATTTTTGGTCCTATGCCAGTTCACAGCCTAGGTAGGAAGGTCTATATATTTGTGATAGTTGATGATTACTCAAGGTATTCCTGGGTGTTCTTCCTAAGGCAAAAGTCTAAAACTCCAAGTATCTTATACAGTTTTGTTAAACAAATTCAGAATGAATTAGATAGTACAGTGGTCAAAATCAGAAGTGACCATGGTACTGAATTTCAGTTTGAAAGTATGACAAAACTGTGTGAAGAATTTGGAATTTTTCAGGAATTTTCCTCACCAAGAACACCTCAGCAAATAGTATTGCTGAGAGGAAAAATAGAACCTTGATAGAGGCTGGTAGAACCCTGTTGAGTGACACATCTCTCCCAGAATATTTTTGGGCTGAGGCAGTTAATACTGCATGTCATGTGATCAATAGCGCTACTATCACCAAGAGCCACAAGAAGACCCCCTATGAGATTGTGAAGGGCAGAAAACCAAATCTATCCTATTTCAGGATCTTTGGTTGCAAGTGCTATATCCTTAACAATGGTAAGTATTATCTAACCAAGTTTGCTGCCAAATCCCAAGAGGGAATCTTTGTTGAAATTTGTGAAGTGGAAGTGGGTGACGGGACAGGCCGGGCGGCCTGGGGCGGACAGCTAGGCGGACTGGGCGGACTGTGATGTGCGGCCTGGTGGAAGGTCTAGTGGAAAGCCGGCTGTCTTCTGAGCGGCTTGTTGCATGGAGTCCGCGGACTATGCGGCCTGGTTTCTGCGGATAGGGTGTTTGCTGATTGGCTTTGCCAAGGAGCGGCCTGAGCGGATGAAGGCTTGCGGACTGGTGCATTGCTCAGTGGCCGCAGGTGCAAGCTTGTGCTGATAGGCGGATTGGCTCATGTTCGCGGGAAGCTTGCGGACTGGCGTGTCCGCGGTTTGGGCTGTTGCGGACTGAGCTTAGAGCTTGGCTGAGGCCTTGTCGAGCTCTGGTGGCACAGCAGGTGCTTTGCTGTGGAGGTCGATTGGCGGACTGATTTTGGAGTCCGGGGATGGCTGCTGCGTTGGACAGGAGTGCGAGGAGCTCGCGGACTGATGGCGGTCTGTGCTAGGGTGCTTGGCGGACGGGAGTTTGTGTCCGCCATGCTCGCATTGGCCTTTGATGGTTTTGGACTTGGTCACACTTTGTGCCAAGACCATGGTGTCCGCGGTATCCGCCATGTCTGCTGTGACCGGGCGGACTATTGCTATCTGCCTTTGGTCGTGGACTTGTGGCGGATTGAGGTATGAGTCTTGCGGACTGCCTCGGGTTGGTGCAGACAGCCATTGAAGGGGGATTGCTGTCCTGTAGTGGTTGGAGCTTTGCGGGCTGATGCCTTGTCCGCATAGCTTGGGCGGACTGGAGAGGGTTCGTCAATGGTTGCCTTGCTCCTGGCGATTTTCCTTGGTATCCGGCTTAGTTCATGCGGACTCGGCGGACGGAGGTTTGCTATCGCGCGGGCTGGGGCGGTGTCGCTATCTCTTGGTCGGTGACCACACTCCTCACCTTGCCTATAAATAGGACCCCCTGGCACATCTATAGTAACCTTAGTAACTTGAGTGAACAGTAAGTTGGGTTGAGCGAAGTGCTGCGGTCTCAGTTTGTCAGTCCGCACGGATTGTTTTAGTGCTGACGTTTGCTGTGTGTAGGTCGCGCGGGGTAACTTCAAGGAGCTAGGAGTTTGGCTGTGACTTCGGTCAAGTACTTGGAAGTGTGCGGTCTCTGCGGACTCAGCAGGAGGTCGCTCTGCGGCTTGTCAGTTCTGTTTCATCTTTGCCAGCTTCAATAACCTGTCCGCCGGCTTCAGGCGGGTAGGGGTGTTCTTCAGTTCAGGTTCAGCAGGAGGCGAATAACGGTGTGTCCGCGCGGCCTCGCGGCTTCGGCGGACTCCGTGGCTATTCGGCGGATTGCAGCTTAGCTTGGGCGATCTCAGCGGACTCGGCGACCTCGGCGACCTCGCGGTCTCGGCGGACTCCGGTGCTGTCCGCCCGGCTTGTTTTTGGTGCTTTCTGTTTACAGCTGTTATACTAGCGAAATCATGTCTCGCTATGTATGCCTCGTATTGTAAAGAAGTGAATGAATAAAAGACCTGCTTGTGCTTCCATTGTTTGTTGGGATTAACCTTTGGTCCTTGGTTTCCGCTGGTTCAACGTGAGAACAGGGTAGTTCCAAAGATATTAATTTGGCGTTTGGGCTATCTTGCTGACCACGTTGAGAAAATTTAACATGGTATCAGAGCCAGGTTTCTGCGGTTCAGTTGCGTGAGCGGAAGTCAGCCAGTGTTGTTACTCAGTGCTTGAGTGGTGATCAACCTGTGTTGTTGCTCGGAGCTTCTGAAAGGTTGCCAACATGTGTTGCAATGGAAGGGAGTTTTGCAAGAGGTCTTGACATTGAACTCTTAACGCCGACTAACTTCAAGAAGTGGAAGTCGTGCATGAAGAGTTATCTTCTTGGCGAGGAGCTGTGGGAAGTCGTCGGTGGTGACGACAGGCAGGAGGTCACTGCTGCTTTCGGTACTGCTGAGCAGGTTAGGCTCTGGAGAAGAACAAATGCTAAGGCGGAGTTCATTCTGAAGAGTGCCGTGTCTCCGGAACTGTTTGATCACATCATTGGATGTGATTCAGCTGCTGATATTTGGACAACCATTAATGAGTTGTTCAATAGGAAGAATGTGACGCGGCTTCAGTTCCTGGAGAATGAGTTGGCCAGGGCAACTCAGGGAGACCTTTCCATCTCCAAGTACTTCTTAAAGATGAAGAGCTTATGTGCTGAGCTGTCGGCACTTGATCCTGATGAGCCTATCTCTGAGGCAAAGATGAAAAGGCACATCATCCGCGGCTTGCGGAAGGAGTATGTGGCTTTTGTCACATCTTTTCAAGGGTGGGCTACTCAGCCGTCTTTGCTGGAGCTTGAGAATCTGCTTGCCTCGCAAGAGAGCTTAGCAAGGCAGATGGCTGGAGTGAATCTGAATCAGGAAGGCAGTGAAGCTCTCTTCTCAGGCAAGAAGAAAGGATGGGAAGGGAAGAAGAAGAAGAAGGTGCAGGTCGTTGGTGAGAAGGAGACTTCAACTTCATATCCGCCGGAGAGGAGCAATGCTCCTAAGGACTGGAAGAAGAACTTGAAGTGCTACCGGTGTCATCAGCGAGGGCACTTCAAGCGAGACTGCAAGGTCAAACTGCAGCCTGGGCATGCTGCGGGAAAGGAGGAAGCTTGCTCGAGAAGTGAAGAAGCAGAATGGGGCGGAGCTTTTATGACGGGCACTTGTGTCCGGGCCTTGTCTGCTGAGGACTTCAACAGCGAGTGGATCGTGGACTCCGGGTGTGGTCATCACCTCACCGGAGACAAATCGAAGTTCACCTCCATGCAGACTTACTCAGGTAATGAAGCTATTATCACTGCTGATAGTACTGTTTATGCAGTAGAGAAAGAGGGGGTCGTGTCTTTGGGTAGTGATCAGGGGCCACTCACGTTAAGGAGTGTGTATCACGTGCCGGGCATGAAGAAAAACCTCTTCTCGGTGACCAATGCGGTGGACGCTGGTTATCACGTTCTGTTTGGGCCAACAGACGTGAGGTTCCTTCGCAACGTATCAGCGGTAAAGGCTGATGTTGCTCATGTTGGGAGGAGGGTGAAGAACTTGTTTGTTCTTTCCACCAGTGCTTATGTTGATAAAATGAGAGCCAATGATAGTGTTGCTATCTGGCATGAGAGGCTGGGGCATGTTGGCATGGACAAGCTGAAGGCGATGTCGAGTAGAAGTTTGGTGAGGGGGTTGCCGAAGTTGTCCTCCTTTGGTGATGGGCATGTTTGTGCGGGCTGTCAATACGGTAAGGCACATCGCCTTCCGTTTGATAAATCACAAACAAGGAGCAAGAAGCCACTGGAGTGTATTCATGGCGACCTGATGGGACCAACGCTTACTGCCAGCCTTGGTGGAAGCAGATACATGCTTGTCTTGGTTGATGACTACTCCAGGTATACCTGGGTGTTCTTCTTAAAGGAGAAGTCGAAAGCCTTCCGTTTGTTTGTGGAGTTTAAGGAGCTGGTAGAAGGCCGGCTTGGCTTGAGGATTAAGAAGCTTAGAACTGATAACGGGGGTGAGTTTGTCTCCTCCGAGTTTTCTAACTTCTGCAGGAAGCACGAGATCCAACGAGAGCTTACTTGTGCTCACACTCCACAACAAAATGGGGTAGCGGAGCGGAAGATCCGTCATCTGACGGAGACCTGCAAATGTTGGCTTCATGCGAAAGATATCCCAAGGTCCTTTTGGGCGGAGGGAATGTCTTGTGCTGCTTATATTATCAACCGGATGCCACTCAGCCCTATCAACATGAAGACTCTTATTGAGCTGTTGCTGAAGGAGAAGCCGAGTGTTGGACACCTTCGGGTGTTCGGTTCAACTTGCTACGTGCATGTCCCGGATGCTTCACGGACAAAGCTGGATGCGAAGGCAAGGAAACTTGTCTTTGTTGGCTATGATGAGCGGAAGAAGGGATGGAAATGCATGGACCCTATGACGAAGAAGTTCGTGGTGTCAAGAGACGTTGTCTTTGACGAGCTGACGTCATATGGAGGTGGCTCGGTGGAGCTAACCGAAAGTAGCAAGGTTGATGAAGCACCGGTGGAGGCTGCTGAAGGCTTGGAAGAGGAGCTTGCTGTTTCACCAGCAGCTCCTGTTGCTTCTAACTCCGAGGCTGAGCCTTCTGGCTCAGGAAACAGGGGGAGCACTGCTCAATGCTTGCCCCAGGTAGGAGTGAAGCCCGAAGAAGCAACGGAAGCCGTGAGCAAGGAGCCATGTCTTCGGAGATCGAAGAGGGTGGTTAAGCCACCGGCTCGGTACTGTGATGGGAATGCAGTGAGCTTTGTCTCCTGCTTCTTTGCAGGTCCTCTGGATGAGCGAGAGCCTGCAAACTTCAACGAGGCCACTGGAGTAAAGGAGTGGGAAGATGCCATGAAAGAAGAGATTGATGCTTGGAAGAAGAATGAAACCTGGGACCTTGTGCCCAAGGTTGATGGCGTTACTCTGGTTAATTGCAAGTGGGTGTATAAGTTGAAGAAGAAGGCTGATGGGAGCATTGATCATTTCAAGGCTCGCCTGGTCGCTAGAGGATTCTCACATCAGTATGGAGAAGACTATGAGGAGACATTCAGTCCAGTTGCGAAGATGACTTCAGTAAGAGTGGTGATCGCCTTGGCTGCTAGCAAGGGATGGAGGTTGTGGCAACTCGATGTGAAGAATGCCTTTCTTTACGGAGAGATTGACTAGGACATCTTCATGGATCAGCCGCTTGGTTTTGTCTCTGAAAAGCATCCAGACTATGTCTGCAAACTCAGGAAGGCTCTCTATAGGTTGAAGCAAGCTCCTAGAGCGTGGTATGGGAAGATTGCAGAGTACCTACAATTCTGTGGATACCTTGCTTCCAACTCGGATTCAAGCTTGTTCGTCAAGAAGAAGGGGGGCTACGAGTCTTGGTCCTGCTGTATGTGGATGACATGATCATCACAGGGAATTCAGAGGGGGAAGTAGCAAGGCTCAGGGCTGAGCTTGCTATACGCTTCGAGATGAAAGACTTGGGAGAGCTGTATCACTTTCTCGGTCTGGAAGTGGAGAGGAAGGAGTGCGGGGTTCTCATTAGCCAGAAAGGGTATGCTGATCGCATCGTGAAGCGGTTTGGCATGGGCGAAGGGAATAAGTGCTCTACTCCACTAGAATCTGGGCTGAAGCTTTGACGAGATGAGGGAAGGGTTCTTCATGATCCCTTGGTGTTCAGGGCTCTTGTTGGGAGATTGATTTATCTGACGATTACAAGGCCGGATATCGCTTATGCTGTTGGCCGAGTAAGTCGGTATATGGCTGAACCAAGGCAATCTCATCTAGTGGCGGCGAAGGGAATTATGAAGTATGTCAAGGCTTCTTCTGATATGGGACTCCTCTATAGAAGGGACTCGGAGTTTGCGTTGCTCGGGTACACGGATGCTGACTACGGCGGTGATTCGGATGATCGAAGGTCTACTTCAGGTTATGTGTTCACTTGCGGTTCAGCTAGCATCTCGTGGTGTAGCAAGAAGCAGGACTCAGTGTCGGTTTCAACCACGGAGGCGGAGTATAAGGCTTCGGCCTTGGCTGCTCGGGAAGCCGTTTGGTTGAGGAGGCTTATAGAGGATATTCATGAAGAAGTGCAAGGGCCTACTTTACTCCGGGGTGACAATGAGAGTGCTCTCAAACTGGTTAACAATCCAGTGTATCACGCCAGGACCAAGCATATAGAGATTGATCACCACTTCATCAGGGAGAAGGTGTTAGAAGGATCTCTGCTGGTCGGGCATGTTCGGAGTGAAGATAATCTTGCTGACATCTTCACGAAGCCACTGTCGAAGGGGCCCTTTGAGCGCTTGCGCAGCTTGCTGGGCTTGGTCACCACTTCCCACTTCAAGGGGGAGTGTTGAAATTTGTGAAGTGGAAGTGGGTGACGGGACAGGCCGGGCGGCCTGGGGCGGACAGCTAGGCGGACTGGGCGGACTGTGATGTGCGGCCTGGTGGAAGGTCTAGTGGAAAGCCGGCTGTCTTCTGAGCGGCTTGTTGCATGGAGTCCGCGGACTATGCGGCCTGGTTTCTGCAGATAGGGTGTTTGCTGATTGGCTTTGCCAAGGAGCGGCCTGAGCGGATGAAGGCTTGCGGACTGGTGCATTGCTCAGTGGCCGCAGGTGCAAGCTTGTGCTGATAGGCGGATTGGCTCATGTTCGCGGGAAGCTTGCGGACTGGCGTGTCCGCGGTTTGGGCTGTTGCGGACTGAGCTTAGAGCTTGGCTGAGGCCTTGTCGAGCTCTGGTGGCACAGCAGGTGCTTTGCTGTGGAGGTCGATTGGCGGACTGATTTTGGAGTCCAGGGATGGCTGCTGCGTTGGACAGGAGTGCGAGGAGCTCGCGGACTGATGGCGGTCTGTGCTAGGGTGTTTGGCGGACGGGAGTTTGTGTCCGCCATGCTCGCATTGGCCTTTGATGGTTTTGGACTTGGTCACACTTTGTGCCAAGACCATGGTGTCCGCGGTATCCGCCAAGTCCGCTGTGACCGGGCGGACTGTTGCTATCTGCCTTTGGTCGTGGACTTGTGGCGGATTGAGGTGTGAGTCTTGCGGACTGCCTCGGGTTGGTGCGGACAACCATTGAAGGGGGATTGCTGTCCTGTAGTGGTTGGAGCTTTACGGGCTGATGCCTTGTACGCATAGCTTGGGCGGACTGGAGAGGGTTCGTCAATGGTTGCCTTGCTCCTGGCGGTTTTCCTTGGTATCCGGCTTAGTTCATGCGGACTCGGCGGACGGAGTTTTGCTATCGCGCAGGCTGGGGCGGTGTCGCTATCTCTTGGGCGGTGACCACACTCCTCACCTTGCCTATAAATAGGACCCCCTGGCACATCTACAGTAACCTAAGTAACTTGAGTGAACAGTAAGTTGGGTTGAGCGAAGTGCTGCGGTCTCAGTTTGTCAGTCCGCGCGGATTGTTTCAGTGCTGACGTTTGCTGTATGCAGGTCGCGCGGGTAGCTTCAAGGAGCCAGGATTTTGGCTGTAACTTCGGTCAAGTACTTGGAAGTGTGCGTTCTCTGCGGACTCAGCAGGAGGTCGCTCTACGGCTTCTCAGTTCTGTTTCATCTTTGCCAGCTTCAATAACATGTCCGCCGGCTTCAGGCGGGTAGGGGTGTTCTTTAGTTCAGGTTCAGCAGGAGGCGAATAACGGTGTGTCCGCGCGGCCTCGCGGCTTCGGCGGAGTCCGTGGCTATTCGGCGGATTGCAGCTTAGCTTGGGCGATCTCAGCGGACTCGGCGACCTCGGCGACCTCGCGGTCTCGGCGGACTCCGGTGCTGTCCGCCCGGCTTGTTTTTGGTGCTTTTTGTTTACAGCTGTTATACTAGCAAAATCATGTCTCGCTATGTATGCCTCGTATTGTAAAGAAGTGAATGAATAAAAGACCTGCTTGTGCTTCCATTGTTTGTTGGGATTAACCTTTGGTCCTTGGTTTCCGCTGGTTCAACGTGAGAACTGGGTAGTTCCGAAGATATTAATTTGGCGTTTGGGCTATCTTGCTGACCACGTTGAGAAAATTTAAAAATCTTTGTTGGGTACAGCAACAACAGTAAGGCTTATAGGGTCTACAACTTGATTACTCAAGTTGTAGAAGAGTCAGTTCATGTAGTTTTTGATGAAGCAAGACTCATTAACAATGAATTGCCTAGAAGTGTTTGCAGCTCCACAGGTGTGACTGAGAAGATGGACAAGCTTACCTTAACTGAAGGTCCTTCTACAAGTCAGCAAGAGGAGGATTGTAGTTGCTGTCCAGGGGGAGTACAAGATACTCCTGTTGTTGAAGAAGACCAAGAGGAGCACTTGAATGAAGAAGCTGAAGGTGTACAACCTGGAGACAGACTGCCTCCAGCAAATAGGCATTTAAAAGATCATCCAGCCAATCAAATTATTGGAGATCTCAAACAAGGGGTACAAATAAGGAGCAGGAATCTAAGTTCAGTTCTCTACTCCAGCTTTCTATCCCAAGTAGAGCCAAAGAAATTTGAAGAAGCAATCCTAGACCCTCATTGGATTGAAGCCATGCAAGAGGAGTTGAACCAGTTCAAAAGATGCAAGGTCTGGGAGCTAGTTCCTAAACCAAAAGACCACAACATTATTGGAACTAAGTGGATCTTTAGGAACAAGTTGGATGAGAATGGAATTATTATAAAAAATAAAGCTAGACTAGTTGCAAAAGGATATAGGCAGGAAGAAGGTATTGATTTTGATCAAACCTTTGCTCCAGTAGCAAGACTGGAAGCAATAAGGATGTTCCCTGCCTATGCAACATTCCAAGGATTTAAGGTCTATCAAATGGATGTTAAGTAAGCTTTTCTGACTGGAAACCTGAAGGAAGTAGTCTATGTAGAGCAGCCATCAGGTTTTGTAGATTCTCTTAAACCTGATTATGTATATAGACTTAGGAAGGCTTTGTATGGGTTAAAACAAGCCCCTAGGGCTTGGTATGAAACCCTGTCTAGTTTCCTCATTGAGAACAAATTCTCAAGGGGGAAAATAGACAAGACTCTATTCCTTAGGGAATCCAGAGGCAAGATTATCTTAGTCCAAATATATGTAGATGACATCATATTTGGGTCTACAAAAAGTAGTCTTTGCAGGAAGTTTGCAAAACTAATGCAAGGACAATTTGAAATGAGAAGTATGGGGGAACTTAAGTTCTTCTTGGGTCTCCAAGTTAGACAGACTGAAGATGGATTATCCATATGCCAGTCTAAGTTCACCCTAGAATTGATAAGGAAGTATGGTATGGAATCATCCACTACCATGAAAACTCCTATGGAGTCAACAATGTCTCTAAGCAAAGATAATGCAGGGAAACCTGTAGATAAAACATTATATAGAGGGATAGTTGGCTCCCTTCTATATTTGACTGCTAGTAGACCAGATATCATGTATGCTACATGTGTCTGTGCAAGGTATCAAGCATGCCCTAAAGAATCTCATTTGACAGCAGTCAAAAGAATCTTGAGATATCTTAAGGGCACACCTTATCTAGGCCTTTGGTACCCTAGGAATAGAGATTTTGAACTGACAGGTTATTCAGATGCAGATTTTGCAAGCTGCAAGGAAGATAGAAAGAGTACCACAGGTACCTGTCAATTTCTAGGTGGAAGGCTGGTGTCATGGAGTACCAAGAAGCAGACCAGTGTGGCTATCTCCACAGCTGAGTCAGAGTATGTTGCTGCAGGAAGTTGTTGTGCACAACTACTATGGATACAACACCAGCTAGAAGATTATGGTATTCAAGTAAGTAGAACACCTTTATTTTGTGATTCTACTAGTGTCATTTCTATTGCAAATAATCCTGTCTCTCATAGTAGGACTAAGCACATAGAAATAAAATACCATTTTCTAAGAGAACATGTGGAAAAAGAAGATATTTCCATAGAGTATGTTAAGACAGAAAATCAGTTAGCTGATATGTATACTAAGCCCTTCGATGAAACCAAATTCAATAAATTTAAAATTGAATTAGGGATGATCAACTTAGAATAGTTTACAAAATTGGCTAAGTAAAATGGTGTCGACACACAGAGTTGTCTGTGTCGACACATAGTAGTGGTGTCGACATTTCAGAGAAATAGCGTCGACACATCTAGGAAGTCTGTGTCGACACTTCAGAGAATTTGTGTCGACACAGGCAGTGTAGGTGTCGACACATCCAAGGTGGTTTCAACACTTAGGCTTTACACAGAATTATTCTAGTAGAGTCTCGACTAAGTGTTGAGCTGAGTGGTGTCGACACATATATAAGTGTCGAGACATATATTCTGTCAACTATATTTGTGTCGACACATAGTAGTCGAGACATTAGCAGTAAGTGTCGACACTTTTCAACAGTGCCGACACAATTTAAGGATTTTGACGCGCCTTTTCACCTTCGATTCTAGAAAGGTATAATTAGGCTTTCCCCAGTGTTTGTCGACACGCTGACCTTAGTCTCGAGACCAAACTTGTGTGTTGACATCTCTCTTCTCTAAATTCAAAATTTCTTCAAACCCTAATGGCGCCCAAGCTAGAAGAGAACATTAATGAAGGATATGAGCTCGTGCGACACGCCTTTGATGACGCGGAACCCGAAATCAAAGGTGTGGTAACCCTAATTGCCGAGACTGGACTGGAATACCTTGTATCAGAACCAATCAAGATCTGGAAGAAGGTGGTCCTTGAATTTTTGAGTGCAGCTTCACTTGATGATACTGGACTCAAGATTAAGTCCAGAATTCATGGGACCAAAGTCAAGGTCACACAGAAAAGTCTAAGGAAGGTACTTCAACTACCAAGAACAAAAGAGGAAGAAGATGTATCTGCTTCTAAGACTAGAGAGGCATTGAGATGGTGTGGACTGGATTCAAACCTGAAAATTGGATCTGTTTTCAACAGAAATGGGATGAACATCCAAGGAAAATTCTTGTCTGAAATAGTTGGCAAGGTCATCCTGAGTAAGCCTGGAGGACATGACAGAATTTCAGCTCATATATTCAGTTTGATGACAAGGATTATCTTCAAACTTAAGACTGACTGGTCAGTAGTTCTGTTTGATAAGATAAAAGAGAGTCTGAAGAAACCCAATTTGGGAAGAATTCTGAGTTTATACTTAGCTGGAAGTATTCCGGAAGTAATGAACCAAGCTGCAGGTTCAAAGATAAACCGCATGAGAAGAATGGATTTGAGAATTTTCTCTAGGTGGGATAGAGTATTGACAAAAGAAATGTCAACTCCAGTAAAGGACACACCTTAGAAGAAGAAGAAGAAGACAGCCACTGTGGCTCAAGAATCCTCCAGCAGCTCTGAAGACCAAGTGGTTTTTACTCCTGATGATGAAGAGACTGGAAATGCTGGACAGTCTCCAGCAAGACAAGATGATACACAGAGGCAGGGGGAGCTACCCTCAGCTAGTCCAATTCACCTGGATCCACTCCAGGGGGAGCCTCTACTTGTGGAAGAGCCAACTCCACTAGAGAGTGAAAGGGCTACTCAAACCATACTAGAGGTAATCACTGAAATTAATCAATTAGATTTCACTATTAAGGATGAAGTTTTGACTGATTCATTTCCTGATATTCATCAGCAAACACAGATACAACCTCAACCACAAGATGTTGTCATGGAGGACACATCTGTTTTTGATAAAGTGGTTGATGAGATCAGAGATTCTCCAGCTCATTCCCAACAGGAATTTACATTAGAAGAGTTGTTCCCTGATCTTCTACAAACTGAGTTTGAGAGAGAGAAAGTTGCTGCTGAGGGGGAGAAGGTCAATATTGAGGGGGAGCATATGGAGATTGTAGAGGAAATTGCAAGCAAGGAGACTAAGGAGCCAAGAGATGCTAAAGGGCTACCAAGGACTGAGAAGCATTCACATACAAGTCCTAAGGATAGAGTAGACATAGTCAGTACTTCTGCTTCAGAGGATGAAGAGGCTGCTAGAGCCAAGAAGAGGAAGTTTCAGGTCTTCAAGAGAAGGAGCCAGAACTATAAGAAAGCCCTACAGACAATTGCTCCACAGCCTGCCCCATCTACTGATTATAGTTCATTGATGGTGGCTTTGCAGATCAAGCTAGATGAGCAAAGGAAGACTTTACAAACCTATATGGATGAAGGTCATAAGTCACTTCAGTTTGATCTTGCATAAGACATCAAATCTATCAGATTTGAAGTGAATCTTAATAAGAAGGAAATGACTAATTGTTTCCATAAGGGAGGAAATGCAGTAGTCTATCTGGCCACTCATCAAGAGAACATCAAGAAACAAGTTGATGAAATTGCACTAAAACAAGGCTATGTCCTGGAGAATCAGCTGAGAATGAATGATAATTTGACAGCTTCTCATAATGCCATAGTCACTGAAATGAAGAATATAGCTACTGCCCAGACTGCACACAGTGCTGCTGCCAAAGCTGAGTTTGATAAGCAACTCCAAGAGAGCCTACTTGCAGTTCACTCTGCCATCCAGGATTCACAAAAGCTCATAACTGAAAAGCTCCAAAGGTTGAAACCTTTTTATAAAGATGGAGTTAACTATCTGAATGCCCAGATCAGGTTTCAGAAAGATGATCTGAGGGATCATATAGAGAGAGAAGTCATAAAGGGGGAGAGGGTATTAGTCAATGCAGGCTCTGATCATGCCAAATGGATTTCAAATTCCATTAGAGCCACCCTTGGATATCCACCTTTATGTGATGATGACAATGTGGCAGAGTCTGGCATCAATCCTGCATAACTTGGAGGAGAACAAGCTGAAGTGGCTCAAGTGATATACCCTCCTGCAGACTTTGACATGATACATCAAGAGATACAGACTATGTATAGTCCTCCTGAAGATGCTCACAATGTCATCATAGAGAAAGTTGTCCAGCCTGTGCCAGAGGCAATACTAAAAGAACAAGAGGCTTTGTTAAAAGAACAAGAGGCCCAATTATCTAAGAAAAGATTCAGAGAGCAAGCTGAATTAAGGCCAGATTTTGAACAATGGAGCCCCACATCCAGGAATATCATCTTGACTGCTTGGAAGGCTGCTAAGGACAATGTCCTGGATAGAGGCAAGTGGTATTCTGACCTGGAGTGGAGAAAACATGAGACTAGGCAAGAGGCCATAGTATAATATAGAAGAAAGGCTAAACTGGGAAAGCTACCTCCTAATGCACAGGAGCCTTGCAAGTATTCCCTAAGCCTTATCACTATTTTGAAAGGCAGAAGATAAATGCTGAAGAGCTGAAAAAGAAAGATCTCAAAGGGAAGAAACCTGCTGCTGCTGATGACAATGAAGCTCTAGTTCAAGCAAAGATTCAATATGGAAAGGGGATTGTAATCAAGGAACCAGAGCAGCCATAGGATAGCATTTTCTTAAGTTTACAAATTGTAATCATTTGTATTAAAATTCTATGTAAACTTTTGACTAATGAAAATGTTGGAATTTGTAAGAACATTGTGGCATGGTTCAAATCTATTACATTAAGTGTTTTGAGATAGTTGTTTATACATGTTCTGTTTATACATGTTTAAGTTCTTACCCTGTCATATATTACTGTTTTACATCATACTGAAAATTTGTTATGTATGATGTATATCATTGACTAAGGGTTATGACTTCTCCAAATAGGGGGAGATTGTTGGATAAATTGGAATATATGTACCTGATTTGAAGAATCCTCACCCTACTCAATGATATACATCAAGGTGTATTTGATGTGCTTTGAGTTTATTTGTGCAGGTTAAGTAACTGCAGGTTTGCAGGAAAAGTTTCTAAGTCCATGTGTCGACACCTAGAAGAAAAGTGTCGACACTTAAGAAGGCTTGTGTCGACACCTAGAGAAGCTGTGTCGACACTTGGAGTAATTGTGTCGACACCAGGAAGGCAGAGTCGACACCAGAAGAAAAGTGTCGACACATACAGGTTGTGTCGACACACAATGAAGAATTGTCTACATAATCAGTGTCGACACTTAGAAGCAGTGTCGACACTCAAAGAAACTTTGTCGACAGCAGAAAGTTTCGACACTAGGAGGCTGTGTCGACACTCAGCAAACTTCAACAAAGTTTAAGTACAAGAGTCGACACAAAGGAGATGTGTCGACACTCAGCAAAGTCTCAACACATGAAGAATGTGTCGACATAAAGGAGATGTGTTGACACTCAGCAAAGTCTCAACACATGAAGAATGTGTCGACACAAAGGAGATGTGTCGACACTCAACAAAAGTTTCAACACAAAAGGCATGTGTCGACACAAAGAAGATGTGTCGACACTTAACAAGTTTCAACACAAGAAGATGTGTCGACACAAAGGAGTTCTGTCGACACTTAGCTGAAATCAACTAAGTATTGAAGAAGAAGGACTTGTGTCGACACACAGGATCAGTGTTGACACATTCTGAAGAAGCAGTGTCGAGAAGCTATTTCAACAACACAAGGAGTTGTGTCGACACCATGAAGGCTAGTGTCGACACTTAGTCTACTTGTGTCGACACTTAGTCTATTTGTGTCGACACATAAAGACTATCTGTCTCGACACTTTCAGACAGTGACAGAGATTTCAAGAAGTGACTGGGTGACTTGACAGCTGCTATTTCAACTGGTCAACTGCTACTGTCAGAGCTGTCAGAAGATTGTTAGAAACCGGATCAGCCGTCACCATGAAGAAAGCTTATATAAAGGCTTATTCCTTCAACAGAAGAAGATCGAGAAAGGAATCAATGAAGTGAAAAACAACACAACAAGAAGAAGACCTTCAAGAGAAGATCTAAGAAGTTGCAGAGAGAGAGCTCCTTCTAAGAAGACCAGCTGTTGAACCAGGCTGATAAGGAAGATTCAGATTGATATCAGAATCTTAAGACAGCAGTTGATTGAAGATCATCTGCATAGAGATACAACCCTACTGTGTTCTAATTCAAGAAGCTTTGAAGAAAGCCAAGGGAGGTTGATCTCTGCCAAGTTCTTCCAAAAACTCATCAAGAAGCCAGTCAACTCATCTCTCTCTATTTAGAGTTGTGGTCATATACTTTGTATTTTCTAAATTCTGTAGGATCTTGTATAGATCTGAGTTGTAAGCCTAAATCTATAAAGGCTGAGGTAGGGCCTGTGAGCCTGAGTGTAGGAGAATCATTTCTCTGAGTGTAGGCCTTGTTGAAGGCTGAGGTAGGGCTGTTGTGCCTGAGTGTAGGTCTTATTGAAGACTGAGTGGTAGAGCTTTTGTGCCTGAGTTGTAAGAACCTATTTGGGGTTCTGAGTTGTAAGATCTGAGGATCTGAGGAGAAGTGGAGAAGTTAGGCCGAATCTAGTACACTACTAGATAGGCGAAGGGGGAAAGTGGATGTACCCAGACCTTGGGGAACCACTATAAAATATGTGTGTTCTCTGTGTGTGATTAATTCTGTGATTGCTGTGTTATATGTGCTGAATTGCTGTAAAGAATTGCATAAACAGGTCTAATAATTCAGTGTTTCTGCCTTAAAAGTTAAAAAGATTAAGTGCACCTATTCACCCCCCCCCCCTCTAGGTGTTTAGGCACTAGTTCTTTCAGCGACCACAACACGTACAAGACGGGTGTGAAGAAGGAAGTGACAACCCTTCAAGATCCCGGATACC
Source organism: Platanthera guangdongensis (assembly GCA_039583875.1). Lineage (NCBI taxonomy): Eukaryota > Viridiplantae > Streptophyta > Magnoliopsida > Asparagales > Orchidaceae > Platanthera > Platanthera guangdongensis. The sequence goes on from CM077151.1 coordinate 106,074,250, forward strand.
TTCCAAAGACCGAGCTAGGATGAGGCTCGACAACCCTCGCTTCCGGCCGTGAATCTTGGAGAGCCTTCGAGTGCTTGGTTGTGTTTCACCCCCTCTTTTCTTTGATTTGCTTTAACCTGAACTTATGCTAGTATTCCTGAGGTTTAATAACCATGTTTTGCTTAAGGTCTTGCTATGGTTTTGTGTGGTGATTTCTTGATCATGATGTGTATTGATGAGCTTCATCTTTGTTAGAGAAAGTTGAGTTTGAGCCATTCTAGCGACTGCTAGAAGCGTGCGATGCGAAGAGGTGTTAATGACACTGGATAGTTAGTTCGTCTCTGCTATTAATCTTTGGAGCAATTCACCCTGACAATGCGGTGACGGCGACCCGCACTAGATTAATGCTGCTTAGTGTAGGAAACCTAAAATCAAACCCCTCATTTTTACTTAGCACTTTTATTCATTTCTTTGAAAGCGGAATCCATGCTCCCTACTTGCACTCAGCGTGAGATCGATACTTGGGTAAGCTACTCCTCCATTTTATTACTTGGCCAGGAACGGTAATCTAACTGCCAGCACATCATGTTTTTGGTGCCGTTGTCGGGGAGTACAACTGTTGCGTGGATTTTGTTTCTTTTGGGAAAAGTTCGTGAGTGTTTTGGTGTTTTTAGTGTTTTCTTTTTGTGAGTGTTGTATGGCAGATCTGAACCCTAGTGGAAGGGGCGAAGATTTGGGTGCTGATCCTGAGACTGCACAAGCGAGGAGAGCTCGCTTGTGTGCTGCTGCATCTGAGGGAAGGATGGATGACTTGGGCCATTTGGGAAATGGCCAAGGGGAACAAATCGTTGAGAACCAGGATGTGGCCCAGCCTTGCATTAGGACAATGCGGGATTTTACTACCCCTACAGTGGGGAGTGTTTATCCAGGGTTCGGGCAGCCATAGCCTATAATCATTTTGAGATCAAGCCTGTGATTTTGAATATGATTAGGAACAATACACAGTATTCGGGTTTGCCGAGCGAGGATCCTCAGCTACATTTGGCTGAGTTTATTGAGATATACGGTACTTTTCGCTATGCGGGCATTGCGGATGAAGTTGTGAAACTAAAGTTGTTCCCTTTTTCACTAAGGGATAGGGCCAAGACATGGCTGTATACCATCACGCATGGCACCACTGCAACCTGGGATTCTTTATCTACCATGTTTTTGGCTAAGTTTCATCCTGTTGATAAAATTGTTAATGCTTGCAGGGAAATAGCCACGTTCAGACAGCTGGATCAAGAAACTCTTTCTGAGGCATGGGAGAGATTTGCTGACCTGCAGCGTCATTATCCTCAACACGGCTGTGAGCCTTGGAATTTGGAGATATTTTATTTCGCCATTGAGCCAAATTTCATGGCAATGATCAATGCCGCGGCTGGTGGCAAGATCATGAACTTATCACCTGAGGAAGCATTGAGACTCCTTAAAGACATGACCTCACACAATACGTACTGGACAGCAGGACGGAATGCTCCTAGAGGGGCGAGAAATTTGTTTGATGTAAATGCGGTGGGGCTGCATGCCGAAACGAGCCATCCTGCCTTGGATGGGAAGAGGATGTTGACCTGATCGACCCCACCGCCTACCCCTGTGATGAGCATATCATGCCAGGGTTGTGGTAACTCTGTCCACCACGCTTATGAGTGCCACGCGGGTGAGCTGTTTGCTAACCAGGCAGGTATGGCTTGTGAAGAAAATGTTAATTTTATAAATAATCAAAATCGTGTTGTGCTTTACAATAATACTTATAACCCTAACGCGAGAAACCATCCTAATTTCTCGTGTCACCAAAACACGCCCGGTCAAAGATGGCAGGGGGGCCAGCATCAATTCGAAGCTCAGGCTTCTGGTAGCCAGCCGTGATCGTCTCTGCCGGATTATAATCAGAATTTACAAGGTACGTGCAAGAGCGCGTTAGAGGAGATGATGAAAAAGTTTGTTGAAATGGCCCAGTCGAATATGGCTACTCAGACTGCTTCCATGAGGAATTTGGAAACGCAATTGGGATAATTGGCCCACATATTTTCTGAGCGCACCCGCGACACTCTTCCTAGCGACACAGAGAAGAATTTTCGTGAGCAGGGGAAGAGTGTTGAGGATGTAGGGGAATGTAATGCCCGTGAAATGACTGTTAAATGTGAGATTAATGCCATATAAACTCTAGCGCTATGTGATTCTGGTTCATCTTGCAACATTCTTGCTTTGCAAGATGTTGAAAAGATGAATTTGAATATCGAATCTGATGGAAGGAAATCATTAATGCTAGTTGATAGATCTGTGGTTGAGACCAATGGAGAGGTGAAGGGTGTAGAAGTGGTTTTGAATGGGGCGGTTGTCTTCACAGACTTTCAGGTGCTTGGACCCAGGGGTAACATGTCAAAACCAATCCTTGGGGTCCCCTTCCTTAAAGCCAGTGAGGCGACATTGCATTTTGAAGCTAGTGGCATCACTGTTGCTCCCAAAGTTAATGCACCTTTACCACCTTCGCCTCCTTAATTAATTTTTGTTGACCTCGTAAAACCAGTGAACTTAACTATCGTGTCATCTAATGATGTTTCTAGTTGTGTTAAGGCAGATTTTCAATCGACGGGACAAGAACAGGTTGAGGAAGTTTTTGAAATGCCAATGACAACTAAAGGGAAAGAACTGACACAAGTCCTTGATGTGATGCAAGATGCTGCTGCAAAGATTGATGTGCTGTGCACGCCAGATGTGGGCTTGCAGAATTTCGATTTAAAAACTGTAATTTGTTAAGCCAAAGTCTGTAAAACTGTGAAACAGGTAACATGGGCTGATCTTTCACCCTCAGCGGGTGAAGAAAGGATGCTCCCGGTTTTGGATGTTAATCTGGCTGCTGAAGAGCCGGGTGTGACCTTACCGCCCTAGCGCTCCTCTTCTGTGGAATTAAAATGAAAGGAGTTGCTTCTGTGCAAAGCGCAGAGTTTTGCCCCCAGGCGTGGGATGGAGGAGGGTAGGGGCAGGGGATACTTGTCTTCCTTAGGACCTAAAGCTCTCCCTTCTTCCTCATCTCGCGTGTCTGGGGGGATCTATCATGAATCAGCATTTAGCTGAAAAGTGAGGGATCTCCGGGGCTGTCTCCATTTTTCTTGTTGCTACTAGCATTTTATTTGTTTAAAGTTGTGTCTGACTTTGAATTGTCTTTCACTGCATATTTAACTTTTGCTACCTGAACATTGTATAAAACTATTAATACAGCTATTTGGTCCACCTTAAGGACGGTAAAGAAAAGTGCTTCTGGGAGACAACCCAATTTAGTTGCGTTTAATTTGTTTGTTTAGCTTTTTGAGTATGCATACCTATTATTTGCTTGGTTGGAGATGTGCTCTTGCAGGTGAAAATGTCTGGGTCGTGGGCTTATTGATCAAGTTTAAAGCCAATCTTCTGGTATGCTCATCTTTTGAGCATTGGGTAACTTCTTCCCTTATCTCATTTTGATTTTAGCTTCAACATTTTTTTTGTGCTTCTTAGAAAAGTCTGGGGGAGAGCTTGTCGATGTTACCTTTACACGTGCACTTCATTTGCATATCAGTAGCTGGTTTTAATTTATTTGTTTAGTTCATTGCATTGCACATCGTTGCACCTACATGAGCACATACTTAACATTTTGAGTACGACGAGTCAAATTTGTTTCTTTCGTTAGATTTAGAAAAATTACCTTGCAAAGATAGGATTGTGAGACAGGGTAAAATGTTGACCTTATTGTGCTCCTAGTCGAGTGCTCCCGTCTCGTGTAGAAATTAGAGTAGAATTAATTTTTCTGCATGCTTTTAGTTTTATATTTTTCTAATTGCGTAAATTCTGTTTATTCTGCTCAATAATTGCTGAATCCGATGTGAATCCGACGGTAGCTTAGGGATGTGTGTAGGCAGCCGTTAGATTCGTATTGCTTGAGTCGGGAGGATGGATAGTGTTTCTCATTGGCTAAGAACTTGCCCAAAGCTACTCTCGAAGCATTGGTGCATGGTTAATTAAGCGTGAGCATGATGTAGGCCATCATTTTGGCCAGATTGATCTTTGTACCTGTTCCTAACATCTTATCCTTGCTAGCCCCATTGTGCCTACCCCTCCTTTGATCCAGCTCCACTTTTATTTCACCAAAGCCTAGTAACCGAGCCTAGTCGCACACCCAAGTCTAGCTTTACTGTTTTCTAATTTCAGGATGGGGGTGTTGATACAGTGTGTTCTTTGTGAAATATGTGGTTGTGCTCCCATGAATTTATTTGATGGAATTGTGTAAAAGGAAAAGAAGAATTAAGAAGAAAATTTATAAAAAGAAAATTTGAAAAAGAAAGAAAAAGAGAAAGGAAAAGTATAACTGAAAATCTGATTTGATTTAATATATTTTTTGGAGTAGGCGGTACGCACACCCGTATTTTAAAAATTAAGTCTGGGGGTGTGGTGTACCCGCGTGTTTTGTGGGTAGCGGATAGACTCGTTTTGTGCTAGCTCAGTTGGGTTTTGTGTGTATCATTCGTTTTTACCCTTGATTACCTCGCCTTAACCTAAGCCCCATTACTACCCGAAGTCCTACGGACTCACGCTTAAAGAAAACTAGTGTCATGTAGAGAGTGCGAACGGGCAAGCATATGGTCACCGACATTGGTGGATTCCTTTAGAGGTTGTCCCGAATCCCGATCTTTGGCAATACCCGCCTTAGAGGTTAGTCTACTTTATCCATACGCGTGACCGGAGGATTCACCGCGATTCTATTTTTGAGTAGTCAAAGAATTTTAGTTACGCAGGCTGAAAAGTATAAATTATTTTGTATGCTTAGAAATTTTCTCTACTATATTTTTAGGCCCGCGAGCGTACGACTTCGCATGGTACTCTGGATCATAATTACTGTGTTAGTTAGTTCTTTTTCTAGTCTGCAAGGATATTCTTTGCTCGGGACGTGCAAATAGGTAAGTCTGGGGGTGTGATGAGTCTCGTTTATATAGGGTTTTGCGGACTCATCTGGGCTGGATTTCATGACTTTGCACTTCACTTTTCGGTTGTTTTCATTGATATTTCATTCCTACATGGTTTCACATTTAATGCACTTTTCTAGCCCGTGGGTGCGCAATTGCGCATTCGATTGCTGGGGGTATGCACTTGGTGCTCCACAGGGCTCGTTCTAGTAGTTTTATTGCATTTTGTTGAATACTGGAGGGTCCTCCTTTGTGAGTTTTTATTGTGTGCAGGTGGTCAGTTTTCCCCACTTCAGAATTCTGATTTGTGGAAAACGCACGGTCGTGCGTTTTCTTGGCGCACGGTTTGTTTCCGTCGTGCATTTTCTACAGATTATTTTGGAAGATCGACCTGCCCGTGCGATTACTTCACGCATGGTTTCTTCGAAACCGTGCACGAAGGAAATGCATGGTTTTCCTGTAGCTTCACAGCTTTTCCCGTTCTATTTTTAATCGTGCGCGTTGTTAACGCACAGGCGGCTGCGCCCGTGCGTGAGTAAAATGCATGGCTTTCCTGTATGTTTCTATTTTCCAGCAATCTGTCGCGACCCGTGCGATGTCCTTGACGTACGGGCGAAACCGCCCGTGCACGAAGGAAAACGCACGGGTCAACGCTTCTTCTTCCTCAGGCATTTTCTGGATATTAATATCGCAAGGTTCATGCACGGTCGTGCGCTAGACCGTGCGAGACCATTATTTTCTGACTTTTACTATTTAAGCCGTAGATTTCTTCTGAACCTGGATCTCCATTTTCCCCCGCCATTTACGCCCCTTTGAGCGGGAACTCGTCCCTCCAGCCATCATTTTCTATCTCCTCCCTGGAGGGTTGATCCGACCACCGATTCTCCTACAAAGAGCTTGCTAAAGCTTTGTCTCCGACCGTCATCGCCATTGCCGACCTCCAAGCTAGTATTTGAGTTCTTAGTTGCAGAACTTGTGAAGCATTTCGCTCTGATACGAATCAGCGACCACAACACGAAGAAGACGGGTGTGAAGAAGGAAATGATATCCCTTCGGGATCCCGGATACCTTCCAAAGACCAAGCTAGGATGAGGCTCGACAACCCTCACTTCCTGCCGTGAATCTTGGAGAGCCTTCGAGTGCTTGGTTGTGTTTCACCCCCACTTTTCTTTGATTTTCTTTAAACTGAACTTGTGCTAGTATGCTTGAGGTTTAATAACCATGTTTTGCTCAAGGTCTTGCTATGGTTTTGTGTGGTGATTTCTTGATCATGATGTGTGTTGATGAGCTTCATCTTTGCTAGAGATAGTTGAGTTTGAGCCGTTCTAGCGACTGTTAGAAGCGCGCGATGCGAAGAGGTGTTTACGACCCTCGATAGTTTGTTTGTCTTCGCTATTACTCTTTGGAGTAATTCACCTTGGCGACGCGGTGACGGCGACCCGCACTAGATTAAGGATTCTTCGTGTATGAAACCCAAAATCAAACACCTCATTTTTACGTAGCACTTTCATTCATTTCTCTGAAAGCAGAATCCATGCTCCCTACTTGCACTCCGCTTGAGATCGATACTTGGGGAAGCTTCTCCTCCCTTTTATTACTTTGCCATGAATGGTAATCTTACCGCCGGCGCATCATAAGTCATCTGGCATTGAGAGAATGACCTTCACTCAATGCCTGTGGACTTAGACAGTTTCTGTCTTTCCACACCCTTGGTAAGTATTTACCTTACATAGCCACTTAGGCTATCTGTCTCATCATTGTTACTAGGACATCAAATACACTTTTATGTATATCATTGACAAGATTGACTTCACTCAAATCTAGGACATTGAGGGCAATGGACCCAACATTTCATGCTAGACACTATGAACTCTGAGCTCCAAAATCAACATGAGAACATTGGATGAAAGGATATTGACGAGCATCTCAAGAATATATTTCAAGGGAAAGCTCATCAAGAGAGATTCGATGTCACTAAGGCATTTTTCTAGTGCAAGATGGGAGCTCGGGACCTAGTAGGTACTCATGTACTCAAGATGATTGGGTATATCAAGAACCTTGAAAGACTTTGGTTCCCTCTGGGCCAAGAGTTGGCCACAGACCTAATCCTGCAATCGTTGCCAGACAGTTATGAGCAATTTGTCTTGAACTATAACATGAATGAAATAGACAAGACACTGCCCGAGCTCCTAGGCATGTTGCGAACTGCCAAGATAAACATGAAGAAGGACAAGTATGCTAGCCACATAATGATGGTACATAAAGGCAAGGGCAAGGCCAAAGGCTTTAATAAGACGAAGGTAGGACCTAAGTCTACTCTAGATCCCATGTCTTCTGCACTGAAAAAGAAAGGTTCAGGAAAAGAGGGAAAATGCCACCACTATGTCAATGCTGGTCATTGGAGGAAGAATTATCCTTTGTATATTGAGGGTCTGCAAAAGATGAGGGGAGGTATGACTTCCGCTTCATGTATATATATTATAGAGATAAACCTTTTTGCTCCTTCATCCTGGGTATTGGATACCGGATGTGGTTCTCACATCAGATAAGTGTTATCTTGTCGTTCATTAAAGTTTGGGGTTATGAGGCTTACATAAGACGTCAAATGCCTGACAAGATGGCACCCAAATCAGATAAGTGTTATCTTGTGGTGTTTCCTAAAGAAACTAAAGGATGCTATTTCTACCTACAGTCCGAGGGCAAAGTGTTTGTCACGAGAACTGGTGTCTTTCTTGATAAAGAGTTTTTATGTAGAAAGACTACCAGGGTAGAACTTGAACAAGTTCAAGAACCACAAACTGTGAATGAACCGGAATTGGAACCTGAGACAGGACTACAACTTGTTGTAGCTGGAGAACCTGCTCAGGAAATACAAGTTTCACATAGATCTGGTAGACCAAGGTTTGAGCCTGAGAGATATGGATTTCTCGTGTCTCAAATAGCTAATGTGTTGCTTATGGGTCATAGTGATGAGCCTACAACCTACCAAGAGGCTATGAGTGGACTGGACTCCGAGAAGTGGCTTGAGGCCATGAAATCTAAAATTAACTCCATGTACAAAAACCAAGTTTGGACTTTGGTGGAACCACCTGAAGGGTTAACACCCATAGGGTGCCAGTGAGTCTTGAAGAAGAAGACTGACATGGATGGGAATCTACAGATATTCAAAGGGCGACTTGTGGCTAAAGGTTTCAAGCAAATTCATGGTATTGATTATGATGAGACTTTTTCCCCTGTTGTCATGGTTAAGTTCATCAGAATTCTGCTTGCTATTGCTGCGTATTATGACTACGAGATCTGGCAGATGGATGCCAAAATGGCTTTCCTAAATGGAAACCTCTTTGAGGAAGTGTATATGACACAACCCAAGGGTTTTTTATCTCTAGGTGAAGCCACTAAAATATACAAGCTGCAGAGATCCATTTATGGATTAAAATAGGATTCTCAAAGTTGGAATCTTCATTTTGATGAAAAGATCAAAGATTTTGGTTTTATCAAAAATGAGGATGAACCGTGTGTTTACAAATAAATTAGTGGGAGCATAGTTATCTTTCTGATATTGTGTGTAGATGACATAATGCTTATCTAGAATGACAAACCAACCCTGCAAGTTGTTAAGAACAACCTAAGGGAATGCTTTTCAAAGAAGTACTTAGGTTATGCAACTTATATACTAGGTATTAAGATCTATAGAAATAGATCGAAGAAGTTGCTGGGTTTGACCCAAAGTACGTACATTGACAAGGTGTTGAAGCATATCAATATGATTGAGTCCAAGAAAGGATTCTTACCCATATCTCGTGGTGTGAGTCTCTCTAAGGACGAATATCCTAAGTCTTATGAAGATAAGGACCACATGACGTTGATTCCATATGCTTCGACAATTGGGTCAATCATGTATACAATGATATGGACTAGACCTGATGTCTCTTATGCATTAAGCATCACTAGCAGGTATCAGTCTGATCCCGTTGAAAGTCACTAGATTGTCATTAAGAATATCCTGAAGTACTTGCGAGGACTAAGGATGTATTCTTGGTATTTGGTGTAGAGGAAGAGCTCATTGTAATACACGGATGCTAGCTTCCATATTGATAGAGATGACTCAAAGTCTCAGTCAGGTTTCATATTTTGCCTTAATGGAGGTGTTGTTAGTTGGAAAAGTTCTAAGCGGGAGACAGTTGCCAATTCTACAACTGAGTCTGAGTATATCACTGCTACAAATGCAGCGAAGGTGGCTGTATGGATTAGAAAATTCATCAGCGAGTTAGATGTCGTTCATAGCATTGTTTGTCCCGTAGATCTCTACTGTGACAACAACAATGCAATTGCACTTGCTTCGGAACCTAGATCTCATCAGCTCTCCAAGCACATACTTCGGCGGTTCCATCTAATTCGAGAGATTGTCGATCGAGGAGATGTGAGCATTAGTAGTGCACCTACTGAAGAAAACGTTGCGGACCCACTGACAAAGCCTCTAGCGCAGAGAAAGCATGATGGTCATGTTAGATCTATGGCTATATAATACCTTAATGATCACCTCTAGTGTGAATCTTGTGGATTGTATGTTTGTTAGCTGTAATTATTTCATTTGATGAATAATATACTATATGTATTTCAATAATATATTTTGGCAAATTCTTTTATTGTGTTATTATTTCTATTATAATAGAGTAGTTAACTATATAAATACCCTTAGAATGTTTGCTTTCATAGGTCAAGTAATGACTTGTGTGTGAGAACCTATGATCCCAAAAGCTTCATTCTTAAAGGTCCTTGGTCATTGTAACATCTTAGAAGCTAAGGGCGATGATGATACCTTTAAGACTAGTATGTGCGTTGACTGATAACCCATCCTCACAGGTCATGATATTGTGATATCAAGTCATCAGATGGGTACTTGTTATGAACAAGTTGAACTGGACAGACCCACCATAAGAATACTTTGTGGATTATTATATAAACATGTCACAAGTATGGCTCAAATGACAATGATTTTTGTGGTCTTTTGACCTAAAGTCACAACATTTATCGAGTGCGGAAGTGCATTCTTTGATGTCATCTAAATTTCACTCTTGAGAAAGTTGGATGATAAAGGTGGTTACTGGGCATGTTACGAATCATTTGGGTGGTTGCGTATGAGCAGAGATGAGATTTGTCCTCCTATATGACAGGAGTTGCATCCATGGGCCCCCTGATGGAATGAGACTGAGAAATGCATGACCATGCTTGGTTGAGTCAATATGTGATATTGGACTCATAAATTTCTGGAAGTCCATTCTAGATCAGGAAACTGAGATTGAACAATTAAGAGGGTGACACGGTCTATACCTCTAATTCTCTCCGAATATAAGGGACGAAGGGACATGACAACACTGATACATTGATCACAATGGCTTTCGAGTTTTAAACACATATTACTTGGGGTGTAATGATGCATTGCTAGATGTCACTCATTGTTTGTGAAGCTTTTGTTTGATACTTTCAAGCTCAAGTGAGAGGATGTTGGTGCAACCATGTTGATCTGGAAGTGATCAAGCATGTGGTCTCACTGTCAATGCAATATGAGCCTATGGGGTTTCACATAAGAGCTTTGGATAAGTTGGAAAGGTTTGTGTTGGCCTTGCTCATATGTGATATGAGTGAAGGACCAAGCCTATAACGTTCTAAACACGGAGGAATTTCATTCCGCGATCTATATTATGATTATGGGTCATCAGGTAAGTGATCGGTAGATTCTAAGGGGAATTCGTCGAGTATGTCTAAGTCATTTCGTCGAATGGAATGAATTCGTCGAATATCGTCGCGAGGTCTCCACGATTCGTCGAGTATCATCGGGATGACTCAACTCCTCTTGGATTCATCGAATAACATTCCGATTCGTCGAGTATTGACTTGGCACTTGGACGATTTTTCATAACTTGATTCATCGAATATGTCCGTGTTATCTCGACGAATAATTCCTATTCGTCGAATATCATAGGACGATGAATTCTGTAACTGCTAGTTTTATTTTATTTAAGTCCAGTTTGGCAGGGACTGCGAGTATCAGGATTCTTGGTTCTCTTTATAATTAGGATTTTACTGTAGAACTGGATACACGACTGTTCTCTCCCGACCTAATTTCCCGGAGGCGATTTCTTCACGACAGAAGTGTTCCGATTCCGCGACCTTCGTCGATCCCGCCGACTGCCGACTGCCGACCGACGTCATTCTTTGTCGTCGATGGAATGTGTATCCAAGGCATCGTCTTCATCGTTGCCGCCTCTCCTTTAACGGATTTAGAATTCTGTGGAGATGTTGAGGGTAAGCTTTCATCCGACCTAGATCTTGTGTGACAAGATTATAGGGTTATCCTTGCTCGTGTTGATATCCATAGAGGGGTGGACAATATTCTACGCTTGGTACTCCAACCATCACCGTTCATAGGACTTCATCGTAGCATCTTGGTTGAGTATTGACTCAATCCCTCTGACGTATAAATTTTTTATAGTCGGTTTACTTCTTGATTAATGATCATCGCAAGATCCGCTTTTCCTTTTGGGTTTTTCTTGTTGTTATTTCCACAGCGCGCACAAGTGTTGTGCCACCCAGTAAAACCCAAAACTTCCGCCATAGGTCCTCGATCGCCCCTTATGTCATGGCGCACCCCATACCGCACGGATTTAAGCTACCACATTTTAAGGCCTTCGATGGGGTAAAGGACCCCCTGAAGTAGAAAAATCACTTCAAGATGATCATGCGCCTCTTCAACACGCTCGATCAACTAATGTTCCAAGTGTTCCTCACGACTTATAAGGGGCAAGAACACACATGTTTCCACTCCCTGCGAGAGGGGCAATCAAAAACTTTGGTTTCTCCCTCGTCTCTTCATCTACCAGTTCATAGCCAACCTACGGATTGTCAGAGATCCCTCACACCTCTCTGGAATCCGACAAAATAGGGGAGAGTCCCTTAAGGATTTCTTCCCCCGCTTCACCTATGAGGCACGATAGATCCCAGGGGTCGACCCAGAGCTTCTTTATGGCGTCTTCCTAGGAGGACTCTGTCCGAGTGGATTCCAATTCCCCTAATGAGGGAAATATTCCTCAGCAACGCTGACCTTTCTCACCGGGTTAAAGCAAAAATTGTTGCCACTGAGGCCAACGAAGCCCACCGCTAGCAATTTGAGGGGTCGTCCAAGCAGAAGAGGAAGTTGGAGCCCACACCTTCAACATACCATCGGAATGACGACAACCGCGACAATTCTCTCCAGGACCAAGGACCCCGCCGACACCGGGAATTCACCCTACTAAATACCTCCCGGGCACAGTTACTCCTGGCCATCTAAGACTCTGGCATGCTCTGATGCCCGAAGATGTTTCCCCTAAACCTAGGAGACCAAGCACATCAATGTGAATTTCACCATAGGAATGAGTACAAATGAAGAACTGCACCCAACTGAATGAGGAGATGGAGAACCTCTTCCTTCAAGGGCATCTGGGACGATACTTGCAAAATCAAGTGTTGAAACCAGTAGTCCGACTTCACCTAGAGTTAAGAACTAAAGTTGCAGCTCACACCTACTCTTCTCAAACCTCCTTCTCGATGTGAGTCTCAGAACTAGAAACAGACCATAGGCTTCAGCTTGGAGGTCCCACCTCTTACCCGGAAGAATTAGAAGTTCTTCCCCTCCCTAGCTAGTGCTGAGCTATGTGCCTTAGAGAAAGAAGAAGAAAGGGTTCAACAACCTTCTTCAAGGCACCTTATCGGTCTATTTATAAGCCTGTGAGTTTGACCTGCCAATAACTAAACAGAACCGACCAGAAATTACCAAAATATCCTGGGCTGGGTTGCCAACAGCCAAGCACCGCTATTCTGAAGGGTTATACACAGACGCCAAAGTGCAAAAGGGTAAAATTACCTGAGGTAAAAGAGTAAAAACCCATTTTGGGGGTAAGAAAGTAAAAACACCTTTTCTCATATGGTGAGTGAGAAAATAACCGGCGGGCTAGAGGAGCCTATCAGCTCTTCTCGCGAGTCCCCCGCCTCGCGAGAGGCGTCTCGCCACAAGAGGCCAGCATATGCCACGAGGGCCGTCTCGCCTGCCCCACTACTACCGTCTCGCCCACAATGTTTTGCCTCTTTAAAGTACCGGTGAGTAGATCGTATGGTCCTACTCGCCCCTGCAATCCTCTCGCCCCTCTCACCTGTAACTCAACACTTCTCATTGAGTTGTCCTTGGTAAGGCTGAGGTTGTACACAATCCTCGCTCTTTTTGAGGTTGCCTCAAGCTCAGAAAGAAAGTCCAACCGAGGCTCGCGGTGTCGAAATTCATTTATGAGGGAAATTTTTGCTGAGCCCCCTCTGGGGCCTATAAATATGTGACACCTATCCCAGTGTGGAGATTTCCCCCTCTCTCATCTCTTCCTTCATATCTTCCACCGCCGTCATGTCTCATATTTCGAGTTTTTGCGAATGTCTCGTGATGGTCCGTAAACAAAACAAGGCTAATGTGGCCGCTCTGGCCCCCATTTTGGTTCATATGCCTGCTCCCTTACCTTCGTCATCTCGCCTGAAGAAGGTGAAAACCGCTGGTCCCCCCTTCTCGGCCGATGGGGCCACTCCGACATCCCTGGAAGTCAATGCATCTCTTCCTGCATCCTCTAGGGAGAGACAGGTGATTCCTGGCTCCTCCTCCCCCTCTATCTTTACTTTTTTCTTTTATCGTCTCGCCTATTTACTTCAAGCTTTTTCAGGGAAATCTCGCATATTCCCCACAGCCTGCGAACCCACTATAACGTCCGACCCATTTAGACCAAGCCCGTTACAGGGCTGCAGCCCAATACACCCCAACGCCTCTCCCGCCTGTTTCTCAGCAAGCCGCATTGTTGGCGCTAGGTATCGAACCCGCAACCCTTGATAACACTCTCTTCCAACTGTCACAACCCGCATTTTCACCGTAAATAAAGCTTATCATAGTAAGGGAAAATGCGCGTCATGATGCCACGTCAGCATGAGATAACTGCGGATGCTCTTGTGCTACTCGGAGCTTCTCTCAAATATGAGTCACAGCACAATTCATCTCCTCAAGGGCTTCCGGACCAAGCAATGGTCTCTCACCAACCTCAGCCCAAAATAAGGGAGTCCTACAACGCCTCCCATACAAGGCCTCAAACGGGGTCATCTGCAAACTCTCTTGATAACTATTATTGTAAGCAAATTCCATGAGTCTGAGACGTTCATCCCAAGCACCACCATGATCCAAAATGTAACACCTGATCATATCCTCCACGATTTAATTAACTCACTCTGTTTGGCCATTCGTTTGCGGATGATAGGCGGTGGAATACATTAAATCGGTACCCAACCCCACTTGTAAACTCTTCCAAAAATGAGACATAAATCTGGAGTCTCGATCTGATACGATGCTGACAGGTACTCCATGTAATCTGATGACCTCTTCAAGATACAGCTCAGCTATCTTATTCATGGAATACCCAATCTTAAATGGCACAAAGTGAGTACACTTCGTCAATCTATCGACTATTACCTAAATAGAGTCGTGCCAACGAGGAGATTTTGGTAGACCTGTGATGAAATCCATTGAAATATTCTCCCACTTCCACTGTGGAATATCTAGCGGTGTCAGTTTACCACCAGGCCTTCTATGATCTGCTTTAACACGCTGACACGTGTAACATTCTGACACAAACTTTGCTATGTCATTCTTCATTCCTGACCACCAAACAAATTGTTCTAGATCTTTGTACATCTTGGTGGAACCAGGATGGTAGGAAACACTAGAACCATGAGCTTCTTTACAAATCTTAGCCCGAATGTCACCAACGGCAGGAATACAAAATCTACTCCGATATTTCAGAGTACCTAACTCGTCCAAAGAGAAATCAGGTAACTCTCCTTTCTCAGTTCTTTTCCAGAGGTGCAACAAATCAGGATCCTCCTTCTGGTGCACTCTAGTAAGGGAAATCCAAGAGGGCTCTTCTGCTTCCAAACTAGCAGGCACAGAACTACTCCGAACTTCAATGTCCATCAACAAGAATTCTTCAACCAGGGATTGTACAGACAGATTGAAGAATTCAGCCATTTTTCTACTCAAACCGTCAGCTACTACGTTAGCCTTTCCCGGGTGATAAAGGATCTCTACTTCATAATCGGCTACATACTCCAACCACCTACGTTGGCGTAGATTTAACTCCTTTTGAGTGAATACATACTTCAAACTCTTATGATCTGTGTAGATCTTGCACAGCGCGCCATACAATAAATGTCTCCAAAGCTTCAACGCATAAATTACCGCAACAAACTCTAAATCATGCGTAGGATAGTTTCTTTCATGAACTTTTAATTGCCTTGATCCATACGCAATCACCTTTCCTTCTTGCATCAGAACACAACCAAGCCCAATGTGTGATGCATCCACATATACAGCATACTCAAGTCTTTCAGTAGGCAGAGTTAAAACTGGAGCAGTACACAATCTCTTTTTCAGCTCTTGAAAGGCTTCTTCACATTTATCGCTCCAAATAAACACGGTGTTCTTCTGTGTTAGTCTAGTTAGAGGGGCAGACAACAAGGAGAACCCTTCCACGAACCTTCTATAGTAACCGGCCAGACCTAAGAAGCTCCTAATCTCCGTAGGCGTAGATGGTCTCTTCCATTCCATCACAACAGAAATCTTTGTTGGGTCTACGGAAATACCGTCCTTACTCACACCATGCCCCAAAAAGGACACCTGGGGTAACCAGAATTCACACTTACTCAACTTAGCATAGAGCTTGTGCTCCCTTAGGGTTTCCAAAACCAACCGCAAGTGTTTAGTATGCTCCTCAACACTGCGGGAATACACTAGGACGTCGTCTATGAACACAATAACAAAATGGTCCAAGAAATCCTTGAACACTCTATTCGTTAAATCCATGAATGCAGAGGGTGCATTAGTCAGTCCAAAGGACATCACCAAGAACTCAAAATGCCCGTGCCGGGTGCGAAAAGCCGTCCGGGGTACATCAGCTTCACAGACTCTCAACTGATGGTAGCCTGAACGAAGATCAATCTTCGAAAACACAGCGCATCCCCACAACTGATCAAATAGGTCATCAATCCGAGGCAACGAATATCGGTTCTTAATGGTTACCTTATTTAATTCTCGATAATCTATGCAGAGCCTCATAGAACCATCTTTCTTCTTAACGAATAAAACAGGAGCACCCTACGGAGAAGAACTTGGCCTAATAAAACCACACTGCAGCAACTCATCCAGCTGAGTGCGCAATTCTTCTAACTCATGCGGAGCCATATGGTGAGGTGCCTTAGTAATTGGACGAGTACCTGGCTCGAGGTCTATCACAAACTCCACCCCACCCTCCGATTGGGGAGTCGACCTCGTCGCAGGACGCTTTGGCGGCATTTCTAAAAAGCAAACGAACAACTCATCAAAATCCTAGCTTACGACAAAACAATATGACTAGTTCAGACCATTCTTAAATACACTTGCTTATGCTGCAACTTGCTCTGAGATTTTATAATGATGTTATGTCCTACTTAGGATGATATCCTCTCATCCTATTGACTCTTGTGCCTATGACATGAATGCATGGGTTCTTTATTCTTATTTAAAATCATGTGTGTACATGTGTCATCATGTAAACCTTAACCTAGCACGCATGCTTATGCGATGATATGCAATGTATGAAGTGTTATGCATTCTAAAAAAAGGCCTTAAATCATGCATGAGCGGCGTACACATGAAATGTTATGCATCCCATACTACATAACATCACATGCAACGAGAAAAGAAAATGTGCTAATGGGCACTCATGTGATGGTGGTTATGCATCCCATACTACATAACCGTCGCATGTTGCCTCCTATGGTGGATCCATATACAAACACATATTATGCATCCGATACTACATAATATGCCACGTATACTTCTTATCATGCTATGAGTGTAGTGACTATGCTTTGGCTAAGATGTACTGATGACACATCGGTGTGTGCATGAAATGTCAATAAACAACTAACACTAACAAGGGAAGGTTGCCCGACCAATTGCCAAACAACCTCCCTCTGATACCAACTGTCACAACCCGCATTTTCACAGCAAATAAAGCTTATCAGAGTAAGGGAAAATGCGCGTCATGATGCCATGTCAGCAGGGGATAACTGCGGACGCTCAGGCAGGCACCAACTAAACATGAAGAAAGGTTCTTTTAAAGTTATTTTAAGTAAAATCAGTTACGAGTAGAAGTTAGTCGTATCCCTCGGCTTAGTGGCTCATCTACTCCACGGATTAAAATATATGATACGCTGCAAAAAAATACTTGATTAGATTAACTCAAACATCCTGCATGAGAATAAACATCCCCAAAGGACAACTCATGTCATGCAAAACTCTAAATTTATTATAGTAGGAAAGATAGCTTTTATGGTCGCTAAAAATAACGGGTTAGAGTTTCAAATCATGTAATGTATGAAGTAATAGTAGTAGATTTTATAGTTGAAAATACCTAACATGCATTCCTAGCATAAATTCTCTCAGAGAGCAAGTAAACCACATCCACTTTAAAGAAATGAGCAGCTAGCAAGTGGCAACATCAACAACTCTGTGGGTGTCAACAATCTGACACGAACCCACAGTAAACAGTATGTCTGAACTAGGAAAAAGAAAAAAAAAACTGAACGACAACTTCCTCGCTACGGCGAGGTGCAAAACCACCACTGACACTGCCGCTAAGAGAGTCCAAAACCAGTTCCACTACCTACTACGGCTCTGAACCTAAGACATTCCAAAAAACAGAATGCCTCAGCAAGTAGGTACAAATGGTGGCAGAAAAATTAAGCAAAGGTAAACAAAGGTCAAAAGGGGTACCAACCCAAGACCAAAAATACTGACATAAAATACGAATTAAGCATCAAACAGAAAAGAAATACTCACGTGAATCATCACGTATAATGCAAACACACCATAAGCTCAAGGCAATATGGTGACGAACATGAGTAAATCATAAGGTTGAAAATCCATAACCTTTATTAGCCACTTGTGTTGGGTACATTGGTTTAAATGTATATGATTTGAAAAAGCCTCACCCAACTCAATGATATACATCAAAATGTATTTGATGTGTTTTGAGTTTACTTGTGCAGGTTAAGTGTTTGCAGGAAAGATGGAAAAGTTTCCAAGTCCATGTGTCGACACCCAGAGGGAAAGTGTCGACACTTAAGAAGACTTGTGTCGACACCCAGGCAAGCAGTGTCGACACTTGAAGTCATTGTGTCGACAACAGGGAAGCAAAGTCGACACCAGACAGAAAGTGTCGACACAAGGAGCTGTGTCAACACTCAATGAAGAAAAGTGCAGTGAAGCAGTGTCGACACTTAGCAGTTTTGTCGACGCCCATAGAAACTGTATCTACATCAGAAAGTGTCGACACAAGGAGCTGTGTCGACACTCAACAAAAGTCAGCAGAGACCAAGTATAAGTGTCGATACAAGAAAGATGTTTCGACACTCAGCTGAAGACTCAACACTTGAAGAAAGTGTCGACACCCAGAACAATGTGTCGACACTCAGCTGAAGACTTAACACTTGAAGAAAGTGTCGACACCCAGAACAATGTGTCGATACTCAGCAGAAGAGTCAACACTTGAAGAAAGTGTCGACACAAGAAAGAATGTGTCGACACTTAGCTGAAGACTCAACACTTGAAGAAAGTGTCGACACAAGGAGCTGTGTCGACACTTAGCAAAGTTCAACAAAATTCTAAGTACAAGTGTCGACACTAAGGTGATGTGTCGACACTCAGCCAAAGTCTCAACAGAAGAAGAATGTGTCGACACATGGAGCAGTGTCGACACTCAGCAAGTATCAACACAGAAGGCATGTGTCGACACCAAGAAAGATGTGTCGACACTGAACAAGTTCAACACATGAAGATGTGTCGACACAAAGGAGTTGTGTCGACACTTACAAGAATTCAGCAATATACTGAAGTACAAGTACTTGTGTCGACACACATTATCAGTGTCGACACATGAAGAAGAAGTTGTGTCGAGAAGTCCATTCTACAACACAAGGAGTTGTGTCGACATCTTGTAGGCTAGTGTCGACACTTAGACAACTTGTGTCGACACTTAGTCTATAAGTGTCGACACTTAAAGACAGACAGTCTCGACACTTACAGACAGTTATAGAATTTTCAAGAACTGACTGGATGACTTGACAGCTGCCATTCCGGCCGGTCTACTGCACCTGTCAGAGTTGTCAGAAATCAGTTATGAACCGGACCAGCCAGTTACCTTGAAAAAGGCCTATAAATAGGCTTATACTGTCTACAGAAACAGTGGTTAGAAGATTGAACACAAGTTCAAGTGATCAATATAAAAAGAAGATCTAGCTATTCCTTGAAGAATCTAGTGAAGATCTAAGAAGTTGGAGAGGGAGAGCTCCATCCAAGGAGTCAGCCGTTGGAACCAGGCTGAGAAGAAGGGTTCAGATTTATTCTGAATCTTAAGTAGCAGAGATCAAGGATCAATTGCAGAGGAGATCAAGCTTATTGTGTTCTACATTCAAGAAGCTTTGAAGAAAGCCAAGTCAGTTTGATCTCAGCTGAGTTCTTCCAAGAACTCATCAAGAAACTCACAACTCTTCTCTCTTTTCTCTGAGTTGTAGAGTATACATTTTTGTATTCATATTTTCTTGTAGGATCCTTAGTGATCTGAGTTTGTAAGCCTGCAATTATAAAGGCTGAGTGTAGGGCCTGTGTGCCTGAGTGTTGGAGATTTGAATCTCTGAGTGTAGGCCTGTTGTGGCTGAGTGTAGGCCTTGGTGGCTGAGTGTAGGCTTTGTGAAGAAGCTGAGTTGTAGGGCCTTGGGCCTGAGCTGTAGGAACCTTGTTTTGGGGTTCTGAGTGTAAGATCTGAGGATCTGAGATAGTGGAGAAGTTTGGCTGAATCTAGTACACTACTAGATAGGCGAAGGGGGAAAGTGGATGTACCCAAACCTTGGGAAACCATTATAAATCTGAGTGTCTACTGTGTGCTTGTGGAATTCTGTGATTGCTGATTGTGTGCTGTGATAAAGTAGATATAATTCTGTGTTATAATCTGAATTCTGCCTACAAAAGTTAAAAAGATTTAAGTCACCTATTCACCCCCCCCCCTCTAGGTGATTAGGTACAATATCTTTCAAGTGGTATCAAAGCGAGGTTCCTCAAAAAGGGACATAACTGTCTGAGTAGATCCTGTTGGCAGATTCAGTCTAAGTCAAATTACAGAATCAAGAAAATCAAGAACCATGAGTTCCACTGAGAATCATAAGGAATTGGGATCCATGAAGCTACCCATATGTAGAAAAGAGATCTTTGGTATCTGGAAGGAAAGGGTGAGACTGTTTATGGAAGCCTCAGACCCTAGGATTTATATCATAGTGAAAGAAGGGCCATATGTGCCCATGAAGGTTTCAGTCTTAGATGCAAATCAGAGAACACCTAAGGATTTCTCTGAAATGACAAAGGATGAGATTGTTCTAGCCACTATGGATAAGAGGGCTCAAAACATCATTGTGAGTGCCATAGATGATGCTACTTTTCAGAATTTGATACACTGTAAGACAGCTAAAGAGATGTGAGATACTCTTATTGTGTACATGGAGGGTTCTGAAGAAGTGAGGCAAGACAGAAAATCTTTGCTCAACCAAGAATATGAAAGTTTTAGACAAGGTAGAGCTGATAGCATAACTGAATGCTATAAGAAGTTCTATAGGATTGTGAATGAGCTAATGTCCTATGGCAGAGAGTTCAGTAATTATGAGCTCAATGATAAGTTTCTAAGGTCCCTTACAAAAGATTGGGACACCAAGATCTGTGCCATTAGGGAAATGACAAAGTTGGCAGAAATTCCTCCACCAACACTATTTGGAAAACTGCTATCCTATGAAATGCAGTTGATGGTGAGGAAAGAAGAGGAGAAATCAACAAGAAGTGAACATAAAGAAAGGACAGTGACCTTCAAAGCAGAAGCCCCCAGAAAGTACATAAGTAAGTCACCAACTCCACCACCAAAAGTAGCTGAAACTGAGTCAGATGAGTCAGCAAGTAGAAAGTCTGAAAGCAGTGAAAGTGATGAGGACTTTGCTGCCTTTACAAGACATTTTCAGAAGTTCTTAAAGAAGAAACAGTGGAGGACAAGGCCATCTACTTTACAGGGTAAAGAAGACTATTATCAGAATAATAAGTCTTCAAAGAAAGATAGGAAAAAGACCAAGTCTAGCAAAGCAACTCTTTCAAAAATTGTATGCTATTGCTGTATTAGACAAGGACATGTTATTGCAGACTGTCCAGAGAAAAGGAAGGAGTCTAGTGACAAGAAAAAGACTCAATACAAGGGCAAGAAGGAAAAGTCTTTTGTTGCCAAAAAGGATAAGAGCCTGTCAGACATTTCTTCATCAGAAACTGAGTCAGATGCTGAAGTATATATATGACTGTTTGTTGAGGAAGAAGAAGAAGAGTTCATTCAGATCATGAACTCTATATTTGAACAAGAGGACAGTCAGTGCCAAGGGCTAATGGCATTGACAGAAAGTGATAAAATCCTGGAGCAGCCAAGACCTAGTAAGGTATAACATTGTTTTTTAAGTTCAATTTCTTGTGCTAGTTCAGAATCAGATTCATCATCATCAAGTGATGAGAGTGCATCTGAGTCTGAAGAAGATATTAAACAGTTGTTAGATGAATATAAAGTTCTGTTGCAAGCATTTAAGAAATGCAAATCCTTGGCCAAGAGTCAAGCTAAGGAGATTGCAAGTCTCAAAATGGCTGCAACTGATTATGAGAAGATGTTTGATCAAAAGCTAAATGAGATAGCCAGACTGAAGCACATAACTGTGATTCAGATGGGGACTATAACATATAAGAATGATCAAATCAAGAGTCTGGAGATTAGTCTTCAGAAGGAGAAAGACTTAGTTGCTAGGTTTTCTAAACCAAGGTCAGTTCTACCCTTAATTGATGAATTTGTTCATCAAAAAGGTAAAGCTGGACTAGGGTTTACTAAACCAGCTAGGACTGTTCAGTCCAAGTCCAAGTCCAAGGGCAAAGCCCCAACTCTCAACAAGTCAGCTGTAGATAAAACAGCTAAGACTGTACCTAAGCAAAGGTACAATAAGTTTGAGTGTTGGTGTTGTGGCAAGGTAGGCCACTTTGCAATGGACTGTTGGCACAATGCTAGTGCCAAAGTGAGTAGCAAACTACCTGTTGGAAAACATGCAGACAGCTTTGTTAGGAAGCAAACTAACCAGTACCAAGGACCCAAGAATTCTTTGGGTTCTAAGGTTCACTAATCTGTTTTGCAGGTGAGTCCAAGTGGCCAGGCCCCTATATGGTACTTGGACAGTGGATGTTCCAGACATATGACTGGAACAAGGGGTTTACTAAAGGACTACACACCTATAAAAGATGGTCCAAAAGTCACCTTTGGTGGTTCTGAAAAAGAGATCATCAAGGGTTTTGGTAACATATCTAACTCATATATTACAATTACTCAAGTGGCCTATGTGAAAGGTTTGAAACATAACCTTATTAGTATAAGTCAATTGAGTGATGTAGGATATGACATCTCATTTGTCAAAAATGGTTGTCATATCAGGAGGTCAAATGATCAAGAGATCATTTTGACTGGTTATAGAAAAAGAAATGTCTATTGCTTAGACATTATGGTTGAGAACAATGGTTCTCCAGTGTGTCTTGTAGCTGATGAGACAGTCTCTCATTGTGTCAAATGACACAAGAGGCTAGCCCATCTAAACTACAAGACAATTGGCAAACTCTTTAGCAAATAGTTAGTGAGGAATGATCCTCAAGTTAAGTGTATTAAAGATGGTATTTGCTCAGCTTGTCAAAAGGGCAAGCAGACTAGATCCACCTTTAGAAGCATTGAAAACAAAGATGCTGTGAGGTGTTTATACCTCTTGCATATGGATCTCTTTGATCCTATGCCAGTTCACAGCCTAGGTAGGAAGGTCTATACCTTTGTAGTTGTAGATGACTACTCAAGGTTTTCCTGGGTGTTCTTCCTTAGACAGAAATCTGAAACACCTAGTGTCTTCTATAGCTTTGTCAAACAAATTCAGAATGAACTAGCTAGTACAGTGGTCAAAATAAGAAGTGACCATAGTACTGAATTTCAGTCTGATAGTATGACAAACTATGTGAAGAATTTGAGATATTTTAAGAGTTTTCTTCACCAAGAACACCTCAGCAAAATGTCATTGCTGAAAGGAAGAATAGAACCTTGATTGAGGCTGGTAGGACCCTATTAAGTGATACATCACTACCAGAATATTTCTGGGCTGAAGCAGTCAATACTGCATGCCATGTTATTAATAGGGCCACCATTACTAAAAGCCACAACAAGACCCCCTATGAGGTTGTGAAAGGCAGAAAACCAAACCTATCCTACTTCAGGATCTTTGGGTGTAAGTGCTTTATACTTAACAATGGTAAGTCTTACTTGACTAAGTTTGCTGCCAAGTCCCAAGAGGGAATTTTTGTTGGGTACAGCAACAACAGTAAGGCTTATAGAGTCTACAACTTATCTACTCAAGTTGTAGAAGAGTCTGTACATGTAGTATTTGATGAAACTAGACTTATTAACAATGAGTTATCTAGTAGTATTTGCAGCCCCACAGGTATAACTGAGAAGTTGGACAAGCTCACTATTGAAGAAAGACCTACTGCAAGACAGCAAGTAGATGACAGTAGCTGTTGTCCAGGGGGAGTACTACATGTACCTAATGCAGAAGAAGTACAAGGAGTACATCAAGATGAAGAAGTTGAAGAAGTTCAACCTGAAGCCAGGATGCCTCCAGCCAATAGGCATCTAAGAGATCATCCAGCAGAACAAATCATTGGTGATCCAAGTCAAGGGGTACAAACAAGGAGCAGAAATCTGAATGCAGCAATCTACTCCAGTTTTCTATCCCAAGTAGAGCCAAAGAAGTTTGAAGAAGCCATCCTAGACCCTCATTGGATTGAGGCAATGCAAGAAGTGCTGAATCAGTTCAAGAGGTGCAAAGTCTGGGAACTTGTTCCTAAACCAAAAGACCACAACATAATTGACACCAAGTGGATCTTTAGGAACAAAATGGATGAACATGGAGTCATCATTAAGAACAAAGCAAGATTGGTTGCTAAAGGATATAGGCAGGAAGAAGGTATTGACTTTGATCAAACCTTTACTCCAGTAGCCAGACTGGAAGCCATAAGAATGTTCCTGGCCTATGCAACCTTTCAAGGATTTAAAGTTTACCAAATGGATGTAAAGTCAGCCTTTTTGAATGGTAATCTTAAAGAGGAAGTCTATGTGGAACAGCCATCAGGTTTTGTTGATTCAACTCAACCTAATCATGTCTATAGACTTAAGAAAGCTTTATATGGGTTAAAGCAAGCCCCTAGGGCTTGGTATGAAACCCTGTCTAGTTTCCTCATTGAGAATAAGTTCATAAGGGGGAAAATAGACAAGACTCTATTCCTTAGGCAATCCAGAGGCAAAGTAATACTAGTCCAAATATATGTAGATGACATAATATTTGAGTCTACTGAAAGTAGTCTTTGCAAAAAGTTTGCAAAATTAATGCAAGGGCAATTTGAGATGAGTAGTATGGGGGAACTTAAGTTCTTCTTGGGTCTCCAAGTTAGACAGACTGAGAATGGATTATCCATATGCCAGTCTAAGTTCACCCTAGAACTCATAAGGAAGTATGGTATGGATTCATCCAGTACCATGAAGACTCCTATGGGGTCAAGTATGTCTCTTAGCAAAGATGATGTAAGGAAACCTGTAGATGAGACTTTGTATAGAGGGATAGTTGGCTCCCTATTATATTTGACTGCAAGTAGACCAGATGTCATGTATGCTACATGTGTCTGTGCAAGGTATCAAGCATGCCCTAAGGAGTCTCATTTGACAGCAGTCAAAAGGATACTGAGATATCTAAAGGGCACTCCTTATCTAGGCCTCTGGTACCCTAGGAATGGGGATTTTGAACTAACAGGTTATTCAGATGCAGACTTTGCAGGATGCAAAGAAGACAGAAAAAGCACAACTGGAACCTGTCAATTCCTAGGTGGAAGACTGATTTCATGGAGTAGCAAAAAGCAAACAAGTATGGCTATCTCCACTGCAGAGTCAGAATATGTGGCTGCAGGAAGTTACTGTGCTCAACTTCTATGGATACAACATCAACTTGAGGATTATGGAATTCAGGTAAGTAGAACTCCACTCTTTTATGATTCTACAAGTACTATATCAATTGCACATAATCCTGTTTCCAATAGTAGAACTAAACATATTGAAATAAAATATCATTTTCTTAGAGAGCATGTACAGAAAGAAGATATTTTACTAGAATATGTTAAAACAGATAATCAACTAGCTGATATGTATACTAAGCCTCTAGAAGAAACTAAGTTCGATAGGTTTAAAATTGAACTAGGTATGATAAACTTAGAATAAGTTTATAGAAATGTCTAAGTAAAAAGGTGTCGATACACAGAGATATCTGTGTCGACACAGAAAATTGGTGTCGACACTTCAGTGAAAAGACGTCGACATATCTAGGAAGTTGGTGTCGACACTTCAGAAAATTAGTGTCGACACATGACAAGTAAGTGTCGACACATCCAAGATGGTGTCGACACTTAGTATTTACTCAGAATTATCTAAGTAAAGTCTCGACTAAATGTCGAGTTATGTGGTGTCGACACATAAATAAGTGTCGACACATATATATGTTGACTAAACTTGTGTCGACACATAGGTGTCGAGACATTATAAGTCAGTGTAGACGCTTATTGACAGTGTCGACACAATTTAAGTTAGTTAACCCGCCTTTTCATCTTCAAACCTAGAAAGGTATAAATAGGATTTTGCCTTAGTCTGTCGACACGCTTTCAAAAGTTTCGAGACCAAACTTGTGTGTCGACACCTCTCTTCTCTCCAGTCAAATTCTTCAAACCCTAATGGCGCCAAAGCTCGAGGAGAACGTCAATGAAGGCTACGAACTGGTGCGACAAGCGTTTGAGGATGCAGACCCAGAGATCAAGAATGTGATAACCCTAGTTGCAGACTCGGGTTGGAATTTCTTGTTTCAGAGCCAACAAAGATTTGGAAGAAGGAAGTTCTAGAGTTTTTGAATGGAGCTAAAGTAGATGAATCTGGATTCAAGATCAAGTTCAGGGTCCATGGAGAAAAAGTCAAGGTCTCTCCAAAAAGTTTGAGAAAGGTTCTAAACCTGCCAAGGACAAAAGAAGAGGATGAGGTTACTGCTTCTAAGACCAGAGAAGCATTGACATGGTGTGGTCTGGATTCAAAGATGAAAATAGGATCTGTCTTCAATAGAAAGGGAATGAACAGTCAGGGGAAATTCCTCTCTGAAATTGTTGGAAAAGTAATTTTGAGTAAGTCAGGAGGGCATGATAGGGTATCAGCCCATATGTTCAGTATTATGACAAGGATAATCTTCACTTTGAAAACAAATTGGTCTGTTATTGTCTATGATAAGATTAAAGAAAGTCTGAAGAAGCCCAACTTGGGTAGGATCTTAAGTTTATACCTAGCTGGTAGCATACCAGAGGTTATGAGTCAGGCTGCTGGCACTAAAATCAACCATATGAGAAAGATGGACATGAGGATCTTCTCCAGATGGGACAAGGTTTTTTCTAAGGAAATGCCAACCCCTGAGAAAATAACTCCTGAGAAAGTAACACCCCAAAAGAAGAAGAAGAAGACTGCCCCAGTGGCTCAGGATTCATCTAGCAGCTCAGGTAGTGAAGAACAGGTTGTCTTTACTCCTGATGTGGGTGTAGAAGGAAATGATGAGAAGTCTCCAGCTCATCAAGATGCTGCAGAGAGACAGGGGGAGCTACCACCAGCTAGCCCCTTACACCAGGATTCGGTCCAGGGGGAGCCTCTAGTTGTAGAAGAGCCAACTACACTGGAAAGTGAACAAGCAACAAACATCATCCTTGAGGTAATCACTGAGCTTAATGCTTTAGATTTCCCTATAGAGGATAATGTATTGTCTGATTCCTTAAATTATGTTAATCAGCAAACTCAGATTGATAGTCAAGTCCCAGATGTTGTCATGGAGGACACATCTGTTACAGTTCAAGTAGTTTCTGATCCAGTGGTAGATGAGCCAAGAATTTCTCCAGCTCATTCTCCACAAGAATATACAATGGAAGATCTTTTCCTAAATTTGGATCAAACAGATTTTGACAAGGAATGTACTGCTGTTGAGGGGGAGAATGCTCCAGTTGAGGGGGAGAAAGTGTCAATTCTAGAAGAACCTACAAGGAAAGAGCCTGAGAAGCCCCAAGCTGTTGAGGAGCTACCTATAGAGAGGGTAGAGATAGCAAGTACATCAGCATCTGAAGATGAAGAAGCTGTAAGGGCTAAGAAAAGGAAGTTTCAAGTTTTCAAAAGAAGAAGTCAGAATTATAAGAAGACATTGCAAACTGTAGCACCACAGCCTGTACTACAGTCAACACCATCAGTGGATTACAGTGCTTTAATGGTTGCTATGCAAATTAAGCTGGATGAGCACAGGAAAGCCATTGAAACCTATGTGGATGAGGGACATAAATCCTTACAGTTTGATCTAGCCCAAGATATAAAGTCTATAAGATTTGAGATGAATCTCAATAAGAAGGAGATGACAGACTGATTCCACAAGGGAGGGAATGTAGTGGTGTACTTGGCTACACATCAAGAAAAGATAAAAGCTCAAGTAGAAGAACTTGAAGTAAAGCAAGGCTATGTACTGGAAAATCAAATCAGGATGAATGATAATTTGACAGAATCTCACAATGCCATTATCACTGAGATGCAGAACATAGCTACTGGACTGACTACTTCTACTGCTACTGCTAAAGTAGAGTTTGATAAAGCATTCCAAGAAGAAATAACTGTTGTTAAGACTGCCATACAAGACTCTCAGAAGATCCTAACTGACAAACTCCAAAGGTTGAAACCTTATTTTAAAGATGGAGTCAACTATTTGGATGCCCAAATAAGATTTCAAAAGGATGATCTGAGGGATCACATGGTTAGAGAAGTCATAAAGGGGGAGAGGGTGTTAGTCAAAGCCAGCTCTGATCATGCTAAGTGGATATCTAATTCTATCAGAACAACTCTTGGTTATCCTCCTTTATGTGATGATGATAATGTTGCAGAATCTGTGATACATCCTGCATATCTAGGAGGGGAGCAACCTGAAGTGGCTCAAGTCATCTACCCTCCTCCAGATTTTGATATGGTTCATGATGATATACAATCAATGTATAGCCCACCTGGGGGTCAGCCAAATGTCATCATAGAGAAGGTTGTTCAGCCAGTATCTGAGGCTATGCAAGAAGCTCTGCAGAAAGAAGAAGAAACCAGATTGTCTAAAAAGAAGTTCAGGGAGCAAGCTGAACAAAGACCAGACTTTGAGCAGTGGAGTCCCACTTCAAGAAACATTATCTTAACTGCATGGAAAGCTGCAAAAGATAATATTTAAGATAGAAATAAATGGTTTTCTGAATTGGAATGGAGGAAACATGAGACAAGGCAAGAAGCCATAGTCCAATATAGAAGAAAGGCCAAGATGGGAAAGCTACCTCCTACTGCTCAGGAGCCTAGCAAGTACTTTCCCAAGCCTTATCACTACTTTGAAAGGCAAATGATTAAAGCTGAAGAGGCAAAGAAAAAGGATCTGAAATGCAAGAAGCCTGCTGATACTGAAGTGGCTGAAGCTCCTTTTCAAGCTCAAGTACAATCTGGAAAAGGAATAGTGATCAAGGAGGCTGAACAAAAATAGAATAGAATTTTATTCAGTTTACAATTGTAATCTTGTGTTTTTTTAAACACTATGTAAAACTTTTGTATAATGAATATTACAAAGTTGTGAGAACAATATGATGTGTTTCAAATCTATTTCATAATTGTTCTGAGATGCTATCTGTGTATACATGTCTTGTTTAATACATATTTATGGTTGCCCTTTATATAATCCTGCTTTACATCATTTTGTAATTTTATTATGAATGGTGTATATCATTGACTAAGGGTTATGACTTCTCAAAATAGGGGGAGATTGTTGGGTACATTGGTTTAAATGTACCTGATTTGAAGAAGCCTCACCCAACTCAATGATATACATCAAAATGTATTTGATGTGTTTTGAGTTTACTTGTGCAGGATAAGTATTTGCAGGAAAGATGGAAAAGTTTCTAAGTCCATGTGTCGACACCCAGAGGGAAAGTGTCGACACTTAAGAAGACTTGTGTCGACACCCAGGCAAGCAGTGTCGACACTTGGAGTCATTGTGTCGACACCAGGGAAGCAGAGTCGACACCAGACAGAAAGTGTCGACACAAGGAGCTGTGTCGACACTCAATGAAGAAAAGTGCAGTGAAGTAGTGTCGACACTTAGCAGTTGTGTCGACACCCAGAGAAACTATATCGACATCAAAAAGTGTCGACACAAGGAGCTGTGTTGACACTCAGCAAAAGTCAGCAGAGACCAAGTATAAGTGTCGACACAAGAAAGATGTGTCGACACTCAGCTGAAGACTCAACACTTGAAGAAAGTGTCGACACCAAGAACAATGTGTCGACACTCAGCTGAAGACTCAACACTTGAAGAAAGTGTCGACACCCAGAACAATGTGTCGACACTCAGCAGAAGAGTCAACACTTGAATAAAGTGTCGACACAAGAAAGAATGTGTCGACACTTAGCTGAAGACTCAACACTTGAAGAAAGTGTCGACACTTAGCAAAGTTCAACAAAATTCTAAGTACAAGTGTCGACACTAAGGTGATGTGTCGACACTCAGCCAAAGTCTCAACAGAAGAAGAATGTGTCGACACATGGAGCAGTGTCGACACTCAGCAAGTATCAACACAGAAGGCATGTGTCGACACCAAGAAAGATGTGTCGACACGAAACAAGTTCAACACATGAAGATGTGTCGACACAAAGGAGTTGTGTCGACACTTACAAGAATTCAGCAATATACTGAAGTATAAGTACTTGTGTCGACACACATTATTAGTGTCGACACATGAAGAAGAAGCTGTGTCGAGAAGTCCATTCTACAACACAAGGAGTTGTGTCGACACCTTGTAGGCTAGTGTCGACACTTAGACAACTTGTGTCGACACTTAGTCTATAAGTGTCGACACTTAAAGACAGACAGTCTCGACACTTACAGACAGTTACAGAATTTTCAAGAACTGACTGGATGACTTGACAGCTGCCATTCCAGCCGGTCTACTGCACCTGTCAGAGTTGTCAGAAATCAGTTATGAACCGGACCAGCCGGTTACCTTGAAAAAGGCTTATAAATAGGCTTATACTGTCTACAGAAACAGTGGTTAGAAGATTGAACACAAGTTCAAGTGATCAATATAAAAAGAAGATCTAGCTATTCCTTGAAGAATTTAATGAAGATCTAAGAAGTTGGAGAGGGAGAGCTCCATCCAAGGAGTCAGCCGTTGGAACCAAGCTGAGAAGAAGGGTTCAGATTTGTTCTGAATCTTAAGTAGCAGAGATCAAGGATCAACTGCAGAGGAGATCAAGCTTATTGTGTTCTATATTCAAGAAGCTTTGAAGAAAGCCAAGTCAGTTTGATCTCAGCTGAGTTCTTCCAAGAACTCATCAAGAAACTCACAACTCTTCTCTCTTTTCTCTGAGTTGTAGAGTATACATTTTTGTATTCATATTTTCTTGTAGGATCCTTAGTGATCTGAGTTTGTAAGCCTGCAATTATAAAGGCTGAGTGTAGGGCCTGTGTGCCTGAGTGTAGGAGATTTGAATCTCTGAGTGTAGGCCTGTTGTGGCTGAGTGTAGGCCTTGGTGGCTGAGTGTAGGCCTTGGTGGCTGAGTGTAGGCTTTGTGAAGAAGCTGAGTTGTAGGGCCTTGGGCCTGAGCTGTAGGAACCTTGTTTTGGGGTTCTGAGTGTAAGATCTGAGGATCTGAGATAGTGGAGAAGTTTGGCCGAATCTAGTACACTACTAGATAGGCGAAGGGGGAAAGTGGATGTACCCAAACCTTGGGGAACCACTATAAATCTGAGTGTCTACTGTGTGCTTGTGAAATTCTGTGATTGCTGATTTTGTGCTGTGATAAAGTAGATATAATTCTGTGTTATAATCTGAATTCTGCCTACAAAAGTTAAAAAGATTTAAGTCACCTATTCACCCCCCCTCTTGGTGATTAGGTACAATATCTTTCAACTTGTGGCCACTATACCTAAAAATACGGGCGAGATGGTCCTTTAGCTGGACACACCCCTCACGAAGATTAAATCCGTTTAACTGCGGGAGAGATTCATACACTCCACCATACACCGCAGATGCCCAAAACACCGGTAGAGTTCTAAAAGGTACTAATAAAGGAAACAACCTTGCGGAGGTGGTCACGCCCACTAACTCCTGAAACCAATGAAAAACCAAAGAAAACACAACACCAACATCTCGGGACTTGGCACATCGGATTCTACATGACATTTCTAGATTAAAGACACGGTCGGTCAACCTTTGGAAATAATTTACAATCCTATATAGACACTAACACGTCCAACAACGATAGACGAAATAATTTAAATCACCGATAAAATATTCTAGGACGTTTGTACGCACCTAGTCAAGATTGGAATTACCATGACTAGATTTTATAATTTTTTGAGTGATCTACAAGAAGGACTAAACATAACCATAGATTGGAAAAAACAACACAAAAAGGCAATAAAATTAAGGAACAAGGCATAACGGTTAGCATCAAACCGGACGAGAGACAACGAAGGAAAACCACCACTTGCTTTGGTTGTACCGGAAAAGGTTCTCCGAATCGCTCCGCGTCGTAGATCGGGGCAAAAGAATACGGGAGAAGTTGAGATCTAGACAAAAATGGCGGAAAAAGGATTAGGGCCGAAAAACCCTAACGAAAAACCTCAAGGAATGAGGAAGAAATTACCACGATAGCGTAGCTCTCGGCGAGAGCTTTCCGGATCTAAGTTCGGTTGAAGATTTCGAGCACCGGAGAACCGTCGGCGGCCACCGGAAGATTCACGAAAAAGAAACTCTCTCTCTCGCTCGCTGCTCTGGTTCGGGAGAAAAATAACGGAGAAGATGAAGTTTGGTTCTAAAACCTAAGTCCAAGAATATATATATATATATATATATATATATATGTTTATAAAAAGTTTTGTCAAAAACGGTTTATTTCAAGCGGTTTTGCAGGAACCCAAATAGAGGTCTAGGATGACTTCAAATCAAAACATTGTCAACATGAAAGTTGTATATCTCGTCGAGACGAATAAATTTCATGTTGACGATTTTTTGATAAGATACAGTTTTAGTCCTGAAAACGACTTCTGAGCGCTGACAGGAACAGCCTACTCGAGTGGCAGCATACCTACTCGAGTAGCAGCATACCTACTCGAGTAACAACATACCTACTCGAGTAGTAACATACCTACTCGAGTAGTAACATAATATACTCGAGTAGAGGCTCATTACTCGAGTTAAAACATGAATTACTCGAGTAGAAGCAACATATACTCGAGTAGCAGCTCACCACTCGAGTTATAACGAAAAAAATGGAATTAGGGGTTTAAAACGACTTCAAATCGAAACGTGGTCACCATGAAAGTTGTAGATCTCGTCGAGACGAACAAATTTCATGTTGACTATGTTTTGATACGACATCGTTGTGACCCTCAAAACGATGTCTAAACGTAAAACGAAACAGCCTACTCAAGTGGCAGCATACCTACTCGAGTAACATCATACCTACTCGAGTAACAACATACCTACTCGAGTAGTAACATACCTACTCGAGTAATAACATAATATACTCGAGTAGAGGCTCATTACTCGAGTTAAAACATGAATTACTCGAGTAGAAGCAGCATATACTCGAGTAGCAGCTCACCACTCAAGTTATAGCGGAAAACATGAAATTAGGAGTTTAAAACGACTTCAAATCGAAAAGTGGTCAACATGAAAGTTGTAGATCTCGTCGAGACGAACAACGTTGATGTTGACCATTGTTTAATATGACGCCGGTTTGACCCTCAAAATGGCGCCCGAGTAAAATCTAAAACGGGCTAATCGAGTGGAACCATAGCTTCTCGAGAAGACTCAGCGCGGAAACCCAAACGAGCGGCGAATTAAACGAAACTTGCACCGAAGACGAACACTAATGCTACAAATCTAACGGTGAAATCAAAACCAGAATCTGACGAGCCATTCCCGAGATATTAATCTTCGAAGTATACGGCGAACATAAACAATCCAAAACTTCAATCGCGCGCCGAGACTCCAAAAATACTCGGAGTGCGACGAAACTTGACGAGCAAGTCCAAAATTACTTAACTTAAATTCCAAACGCAAAATCTTCACATTACAACAAGAATTCGGCCTACTCGACCGCACGGATGCAAAAATGCCTTATCGTTGCGTCGTCAACTCGACATTAAAAGTAACGCCACGACGTCATAAATCTGACGTTGCCCAAACAAATAAAATCACCGAAAAATCGGGGGCATTACAGTCACTCCCCCTAAAAAGAAGTTTCGTCCCGAAACTTATCACAACTCCAAAACTAAACTAAAACGGGAAATTTAAACACAACTAAAACATAGAGACATACCAGAACTAGGAGAAGGGGTGCGGATGAGATTCTCTCATCGCTGATTCCAATTCCCACGTCGCGCTCTCGACGTCCTGTTTTCTCCAAAAAACGTTGACCATAGGAATGGTCTTCCTCCGCAACACTCGATCTAGAGATTCCAAAACGCGGACATGCTCTTCCACATACGAAAGGTTGGGCTGAATCTGGGGCACCGAGTCAAGAACTTGACGATCACTACGAACACACTTCCGCAATTGGCACACATGGAACACATCGTGGACACCAGGGAAGGTAGCGGGTAATTCTAGCCAATAAGCTAACACTCCGATGCGCTCCAGAATCTGAAAAGGTCCCAAATACCGGGGGTCTAACTTGTGGTTCCTTCCAAATATTTTTACACCTGGCATCGGAGAAACTTTCAGAAAAACCAAATCCCCAACGGCAAACTCCAGATCAACCCTTCGTCGATTAGCATATTCTCATAACGCTCTTGTGCTACTCGGAGCTTCTCTCGAATATGAGTCACAGTACAATTCATCTCCTCAAGGGCTTCCGGACCAATCAATGGTCTCTCACCAACCTCAGCCCAAAATAAGGGAGTCCTACAACGCCTCCCATACAAGGCCTCAAACGGGGTCATCTGCAAACTCTCTTGATAACTATTATTGTAAGCAAATTCCAAGAGTCTGAGACGTTCATCCCAAGCACCACCATGATCCAAAATATAACACCTGATCATATCCTCCACGATTTGATTAACTCGCTCTGTTTGGCCATTCATTTGCGGATGATAGGTGGTGGAATACCTTAAATCGGTACCCAACCCAACTTGTAAACTCTTCCAAAAACGAGGCGTAAATCTGGAGTCTCGATCTGATACGATGCTGACAGGTACTCCATGTAATCTGATGACCTCTTCAAGATACAGCTCAGCTATCTTCTTCATGGAATACTCAATCTTAAAGGGCACAAAGTGAGCACACTTCGTCAATCTATCGACTATTACCCAAACAGAATTGTGCCCACGAGGAGATTTTGGTAGACCTGTGATGAAATCCATTGAAATACTCTCCCACTTCCACTGTGGAATATCTAGCGGTGTCAGTTTACCACCAGGCCTTCTATGATCTGCTTTAACACGCTGACACGTGTAACATTCTGACACAAACTTTGCTATGTCATTCTTCATTCCTGACCACCAAACAATTTACTTTAGATCTTTATACATCTTGGTGGAACCAGGATGGTAGAAAACACTAGAACCATGAGCTTCTTTACAAATCTTAGCCCGAATGTCACCAATGGCAGGAATACAAAATCTACTCCGATATTTCAGAGTACCTAACTCGTCCAAAGAGAAATCAGGTAACTCTCCATTCTCAGTTCTTTTCCAGAGGTGCAACAAATCAGGATCCTCCTTCTGGTGCACTCTAGTAAGGGAAATCCAAGAGGGCTCTTCTGCTTCCAAACTAGCAGGCACATAACTACTCCCAACTCAATGTCCATCAACAAGAATTCTTCCACCATGGATTGTACAGACAGATTGAAGATTTCAGCCGTTTTTCTACTCAAAGCGTCAGCTACTACGTTAGTCTTTCCCTGGTGATAAAGGATCTCTACTTCATAATCGGCTACATACTCCAACCACCTACGTTGGCGAAGATTTAACTCCTTTTGAGTGAATACGTACTTCAAACTCTTATGATCTGTGTAGATCTTGCACAGCGCGCCATACAATAAATGTCTCCAAAGCTTCAACGCATAAATTTCCGCAGCAAACTCTAAATCATGCGTAGGATAGTTTCTTTCATGAACTTTTAATTGCCTTGATCCATACGCAATCACCTTTCCTTCTTGCATCAGAACACAACCAAGCCCAATGTGTGATGCATCCACATATACAGCATACTCAAGTCCTTCAGTAGGCAGAGTTAAAACTGGAGCAGTACACAATCTCTTTTTCAGCTCTTGAAAGGCTTCTTCACATTTATCGCTCCAAATAAACGCGGTGTTCTTCTGTGTTAGTCTAGTTAGAGGGGCAGACAACACGGAGAACCCTTCCACGAACCTTCTATAGTAACCGACCAGACCTAAGAAGCTCCTAATCTCCTTAGGCGTAGAAGGTCTCTTCCATTCCATCATAGCAGAAATCTTTGTTGGGTCTACGGAAATACCGTCCTTACTCACAACATGCCCCAAAAAGGACACCTGGGGTAACCAGAATTCACACTTACTCAACTTAGCATAGAGCTTGTGCTCCCTCAGGGTTTCCAAAACCAACCGCAAGTGTTGAGTATGCTCCTCAACACTGCGAGAATACATTAGGACGTCGTCTATGAACACAATAACAAAATGGTCCAAGAAATCCTTGAACACTCTATTCATTAAATCCATGAATGCAGAGGGTGCATTAGTCAGTCCAAAGGACATCAACAAGAACTCAAAATGCCCGTTTCGGGTGCGAAAAGCCGTCCGGGGTACATCAGCCTCACGGAGTCTCAACTGGTGGTAGCCTGAACGAAGATCAATCTTCGAAAACACAGCGCATCCCCACAACTGATCAAATAGGTCATCAATCCGAGGCAACAGATATCGGTTCTCAATGGTTACCTTATTTAATTCTCGATAATCTATGCAGAGCCTCATAGAACCATCTTTCTTCTTAACGAATAAAACAGGAGCACCCCACGGAGAAGAACTTGGCCTAATAAAACCACACTGCAGCAAATCATCCAGCTGAGTGCGCAATTCTTCTAACTCACGCGGAGCCATACGGTAAGGTGCCTTAACAATTGGACGAGTACCTGGCTCGAGGTCTATCACAAACTCCACCTCTCTTTCAGGAGGAAGTCCTGGAATACTATCCGGAAAGACATCTGGAAACTCTCGCACCACCGAAACATCCTCAAGACATGGGGTAATAAAAGCTATTTCCAAAGCTGACAGAGAAACAAGATACGCCTCGCAACCAGACTCCAAAGCTCGGCAAGCACGTACTGCAGAAAGAAGGAGGGAACCCTTACCTGGAGAACCATAGACACTCATAGGTTGACCATTGTCCATCCTGAAATCCAACCGCTTAGCCTTGCATCGGATGACTGCATCATACTTGGACAACCAGTCCATTCCCAAATGACGTCAAAGTATGCCAGATGCAATACCATCAGATCCGCAAAAGCTATGAAATCGCCTAGACAAATAGGGCATCTCTGAATTCCCCGATTTGATATCACCGGATCTCCAGAACGAAGTTTGACGCTGAAGGAGTCCTCTAACTGAACCGCCTCCAAATGATATCTATCTACGAAACTCCGCGCCACGAAAGAATGGGTGGCACCCGAATAAAAAAGGATGCGCGCCCACCTATTCCGCACCTTAAAATCCCCTAAAACGTAACGCACATAACTAAACGAACGAAACTAAAGCAAACAATGTAGGGTAAAAGCAATACTAGAATCTGACCTGATATCAACTGGGTAGAGGTCTGAGCTTCATCTCTAGTCACCCCATTTAGCTTTCATTTTCCCTTATCCTGGGTTGGTGGCGGCGGCAGAGCTCGAAGTGGGGTAGGCTGCAGTGGGGACTGAGCTTGAGGGCACGAAGACTTCATGTGTCCCTTCTGCCCGCACTGGAAGCAAGTCTTTTCTTTGATCCAGCAACGATTCACATCATGCCCCTTCTTTGAACAGAATGAGCACACCAGCTCTCCCTTGGTTGCGCCTTGGATAGCGAGCACCTGCTGCTGCTTCAGTGCGGAGGTCCTCTTGAAACACCTTTCGTAAGAGTGGCCAGTTCGACCACAGAAGCTATAAATTCCCCCACCTTTCTTTTTCGAAGGAGGTCCGAATGCCCTAGAACTTCCATCCTCAACACCTTTCCTCTTATATTTTCTCGCCGCAGCACCTCGATTCTTGGCATTTTTGATCGCCTCAACCTTCAGTGCGGCATCCACTACCTCAGCATAGACTTCTGCTCGATAAGCGCATGCCAACTGCTGGACATCACTTCTTAATCCACCAAGGAAACGCTTCTCTCTTCCCTCCTCCGAAGCTACCAAATCAGGAGCAAATCTACTCAACTTTTTAAACTCAATCTCGTACTCGCTCACCGTGAGCTGTCTCTGCTTCAGATGTAGGAAGTTATTCATGAGACGGTCCTGCTCGACCGAGGGAAGAAACTTTCTCAGCAGCATCTTCTTAAAAGAGTCCCAGGAGCAGCCTTCCTTCAGACTCTCCTTTTCACGAATCCACCAACTCTTTGCTAGGCCTTTTAACTGATAGGCTGCAATCATAACCTTCTGGGCTTCTAGAATCCCGGAATACGAAAACATCTCTTCAATTGAGATGATCCAATCATCCAAAATCATAAAGTCAGCACTCCCGTCGTAGGTGGGAGGTCCCAATCGCTGGAAGTGCGATATGAAATTCATTTCCGGTGGTATCGTCATCGGGGGCACCAGAGGAGTAGGGGTATCAGGCACGGCTTGGCCCAAGGCAGGCTCTTGCACTAAAGGTTGTTGTGCGGGGGAGGAAGACAACAGAGACTCAATTTGCGATTGCATCGCAATCAATTGTCTCGACAGAGCCTCGTTGCTCTGACACAGACTCTCAATAATCGCATCTCTTTGCGCACCTGATGACTCACCCTCCGATTGGGGAGTCGACCTCGTCGTAGGACGCTTTGGCGGCATTTTTAAGAAGCAAACGAACAACTCATCAAAATCCTAGCTTACGACAAAACAATACGACTAGTTCAGACCATTCTTAAAGACACTTGCTTATGCTGCAACTTGCTCTGAGATTTTATAATGATGCTATGTCCTACTTAGGATGACATCCTCTCATCCTATTGACTCTTGTGCCTATGACATGAATGCATGGGTTCTTTATTCTTATTTAAAATCATGTGTGTACATGTGTCATCATGTAAACCTTAACCTAGCACGCGTGCTTATGCGATGATATGCAATGTATGAAGTGTTATGCATTCTAAAAATATGGCCTTAAAGCATGCATGAGCGGCGTACACATGAAATGTTATGCATCCCATACTACATAACATCGCATGCAACGAGAAAAGAAAACATTCTAATGGGCACTCATGTGATGGTGGTTATGCATCCCATACTACATAACCGTCGCATGTTGCCTCCTATGGTGGATCCATATACAAACACATATTATGCATCCCATACTACATAATATGCCTCGTATACTTCTTATCATGCTATGAGTGTAGTGACTATGCTTTGGCTAAGATGTACTGATGACACATCGGTGTGTGCATGAAATGTCAATAAACAACTAACACTAACAAGGGAAGGTTGCCCGACCAATTGCCAAGCAACCTCCCTCTGATACCAACTGTCACAACCCTCATTTTCACCGCAAATAAAGCTTATCAGAGTAAGGGAAAATGTGCGTCATGATGCCACGTCAGCATGGGATAACTGCAGACGATCATGCAGACACCAACTAAACATGAAGAAAAGTTCTTTTAAAGTTTTTTTTAAGGAAAATCAGTTACGAGTAGAAGTTAGCCGTATCCCTCGGCTTAGTGGCTCATCTAGTCCACGGATTAAAATATATAATACGCTGCGGAAAAATACTTGATTAGATTAACTCAAACATCCTACATGAGAATAAACATCCCCAAAGGACAACTCATGCCATGCAGAACTCTAAATCTATTATAGTAGGAGAGATAGCTTTTACGGTCGCTAAAAATAATGGGTTAGAGTTTCAAATCATGTAATATATGAAGTAATAGTAGTAGATTTTATAGTTGAAAATACCTAACATGCATTCCTAGCATAAATCCTCCCAGAGAGCAAGTAAACCACATTCACTTTAAAGAAATGAGCAGCTAGCAAGTGGCAACATCAACAACTCTGTGGGCGTCAACAATCTGACACGAACCCACAGTAAACAGTATGTCTGAACTAGGAAAAAGAAAAAAAAACTGAACGACAACTACCTCGCTACGGCGAGGTGCAAAACCACCACTGACACTGCCTCTAAGAGAGTCCAAAACCAGCTCCACTACCTGCTACGGCTCTGAACCTAAGGCATTCCAAAAAACAGAACGCCTCAGCAAGTAGGTACAAATGGTGGCAGAAAAATTAAGCAAAGGTAAACAAAGGTCAAAAGGGGTACCAACCCAAGACCAAAAATACTGACATAAAATACGAATTAAGCATCAGACAAAAAAGAAACACTCACGTGAATCATCACGTACAATGAAAACACGCCATAAGCTCAAGGCAATAAGATGACGAACATGAGTAAATCATAAGGAAGAAAATCCATAACCTTTATTAGCCACTTGTGGCCACTCTACCTAAAAACACGGGCGAGATGGTCACTTAGCTGGACACACCCCTCACGAAGATTAAATCCGTTTAACTGCGGGAGAGATTCATACACTCCACCATACAACGCAGATGCCCATAACACCGGTAGAGTTCCAAAAGGTACTAATAAAGGAAACAACCTTGCGGAGGTGGTCACGCCCACTAACTCCTGAAACCAATGAAAAACCAAAGAAAACACAACAACATCTCGGGACTTGGCACATCGGATTCTACATGACATTTCTAGACTAAAGACATGGTTGGTCAACCTTTGGAAATGATTTACAATCCTATATAGACACTAACACGTCCAACAATGATAGACGAAACAATTTAATTCACCGATAAAATATTCTAAGGACGTTTGTACGCACCTAGTCAAGATTGGAATTACCATGACTAGATTTTATAATTTTTTGAGTGATCTACAAGAAGGACTAAACATAACCATAGTTTGGAAAAAACAACACAAAAAGGCAAGAAAATTAAGGAACAAGGCATAATGGTTAGCATCAAACCGGACGAGAGACAACGAAGGAAAACCACCACTTGCCTTGGTTGTACCGGAAAAGGTTCTCTGAATCGCTCCGCGTCGTAGATCGGGGCAAAAGAACACGGGAGAAGTTGAGATCTAGACAAAAATGGCGGAAAAGGGATTAGGGCCGAATAACCCTAACGAAAAAACTCAAGGAATGGGGAAGAAATTACCACGATAGCGTAGCTCTCGGCGAGAGCTTTCTGGATCTAAGTTCGGTTGAAGATTTCGAGCACCGGAGAACCGTCGGCGGCCACCGGAAGAATCACGAAAAAGAAACTCTCTCTCTCGCTCGCTACTCTGGTTCGGGAGAAAAATAACGGAGAAGATGAAGTTTGGTTCTAAAACCTAAGTCCAAGAATATATATATATATATATATATATATATATATATATATATATATATATATATATATATATATATATATATATATATATATATATATATATATATATATATATATATATATATATATATGTTTATAAAAAGTTTTGTCAAGAACGGTTTATTTCGAGCAGTTTTGCGGGAACCCAAAATAGAGGTCTAGGATGACTTCAAATCAAAAAGTCGTCAACATGAAAGTTGTAGATCTCGTCGAGACGAACAAATTTCATGGTGACCATTGTTTGATACGA
Source organism: Platanthera guangdongensis (assembly GCA_039583875.1). NCBI lineage: Eukaryota > Viridiplantae > Streptophyta > Magnoliopsida > Asparagales > Orchidaceae > Platanthera > Platanthera guangdongensis. The sequence continues at coordinate 106,115,410 of CM077151.1, forward strand.
TGCAGTTTTGACCCTCAAAATGGCCTCTGAGCGCATACAGAAACAACCTACTCGAGTGGCAGCATACCTACTCGAGTAGCAACATACCTACTCGAGTAACAACATACCTACTCGAGTAGTAACATAATATACTCGAGTAGAGCCTCATTACTCGAGTTAAAACATGAATTACTCGAGTAGAAGCAGCATATACTCGAGTAGCAGCTCACCACTCGAGTTATAGCGGAAACAAATAAAATTATGGGTTTAAAACTACTTCAAATCGAAACGTGGTCAACATGAAAGTTGTAGATCTCGTCGAGAAGAACAAATTTCATGTTGACCATTTTTTGATACGATGCCGTTTTGACCCTCAAAACGTTGTCTGAACGTAAAATGAAACAGCCTACTCGAGTGGCAACATACCTACTCGAGTAACAGCATACCTACTCGAGTAACAACATACCTACTCGAGTAGTAACATACCTACTCGAGTAGTAACATAATATACTCGAGTAGAGGCTCATTGCGCGAGTTAAAACATGAATTACTCGAGTAGAAGCAGCATATACTCGAGTAGCAGCTCACCACTCGAGTCATAGCGGAAAACACGAAATTAGGGGTTTAAAACCACTTCAAATCGAAAAGTGGTCACCATGAAAGTTGTAGATCTCGTTGAGACGAACAAATTTCATGTTGACTATTGTTTGATATGACACTGTTTTGACCATCAAAATGGCGCCCGAGTAAAATCTAAAACGGGCTAATCGAGTAGAACCATAGCTTCTCGAGAAGACTCAGCACGGAAACCCAAACGAGTGCCGAATTAAACGAAACTTGCACCGAAGGCGAACACTAATGCTACAAATCTAACGGCGAAATCAAAACCAGAATCCGACGAGCCATTCCTGAGGTATTAATCTTCGAAGTATACAGCGAACATAAATAGTCCAAAACTTCAATCGCGCGCCGAGACTCCAAAAATACTCGGATTGCGACGAAACTTAACGAGCAAGTACAAAATTACTTAAATTAAATTCCAAACTCAAAATCTTCACACTACAACAAGAATTCAGCCTACTCGATCGCACGGACGCGAAAATGTCTTATCGGCATTGCGCCGTCAACTCGACATTAAAAGTAACGCCACGACGTCATAAATCTGACGTTGCCCAAAAAAATAAAATCATCGAAAAATCGGGGGAGTTACACCAACCTGACGTTACCGACACCCATCCTCAAGACTCCGACTCACCTCGTCAATCCACTCCCCCTACTGTGAAGAATGACGATCCCTCGTGACTGGCGGGGACCTCTCGCAACCCGGGTAAATGAACTAACCTTGCCTTCTCGCTTCATATAGACCTTTATTCCCCCACCTGGTGTATTCAATACCACTGGATTAAACCTTCTTTCTGTACGTCTTGCGGCTTCCAAGCCTTCTTTCGAGAACGCCTCTCGTCCTGATCCCGGGTTTGTTCCTGCGTAGGTACCGAGGTCGCTTCTACAGCAGAGGACTTCTTTGGGCCGCCCACCTTCTCGCCTCCCCCTCACCCAGACGAGATAGAAGACTATATGGGCGATCCCATGGATCCGATGGAGATGAAGAGAGGTACGACCGAGATGTTTCAAAAGTACACACATATCATCCGCGAGATGGAAAGGGACAAGCAGGCCATCGACAAACGCATTGATTGGCTCGAAATTGAACGCTCCCGTCTCTCCTCCGACGTCGATGCTGTGGTCGAGATAGATGAGACCGACCCCCAAGCCCTCATAAGCGAGGTCGACCAGCACCTACGTCTCGTGCGTCCTGGTCTTGAAGCCGTTCGCGCCTTTCATGTCCCCGGCCGACCCCCCATGTGCGGGATCTCGCGGTGGAGGGCGTTGGAAATGGCACAAGAACTGAAAAACTTCCACCTCATCTCGCCTGCTTAGTTATACCTTGTAATTCTGGTGTTTTTATTAATTTGCTTTTCTTTTTAACTTGTTATTTAAACCTCACGAACATGATGTCCGCCTCGTGCGGAGTGAAACAATTATTAATAATGCTATCCTATTGATTTCTTTCATGCAAGGCTTACTCATCATAGTTATGTTAATTGATTTTTGTTTCTCTTTTTTCGTTTTTACTGGCTTGTTGGAAAAATCCTTGCGGTGTATCATGTTTCGAGGTCAGGAGAGAGAACGAACCGTCGACCCGCCTCTTCAACCTCCCCCTTCATATTTTCCCGCTCAATTTTCCCGCACAATTCACACCTTTGCTGCCCCCTCCCCCTGCCACATCTTAGATCCAGACTTCGCGCCTCTTTCTTCTCGTGGCTTACTCCCGCCACTCCTTTTATACCTCCTCACCCTCTCACCATCTCGCCTACCATGGGAAAGAAAAGGAATGAGGATGGTGAGGGGCACAGCCAGTGTGGCAGAAGATTCACCGACCAAGACTCCCCCCCTGGCAGGATCTCTGAGGAGGACTACAGCCGCTTCACCCGCGAATTCCTGGTGGATGGTTTTAAGTCATGGTCCCCGAAGGTCGGCGAGTCGATCAACATGTTCTGCCCCTGCGAACTCCCTTTTATCGTCTCGCACTTCGAGTCGTAGCTGAGACTTCCCCTCTCGCCAGAGGTTAAACAGGTAGTAGATTTTATAGTTGAAAAATACCTAACATGCATTCCTAGCATAAATCCTCCCAGAGAGCAAGTAAACCACATTCACTTTAAAGAAATGAGCAGCTAGCAAGTGGCAACATCAACAACTCTGTGGGCGTCAACAATCTGACACGAACCCACAGTAAACAGTATGTCTGAACTAGGAAAAAGAAAAAAAAACTGAACGACAACTACCTCGCTACGGCGAGGTGCAAAACCACCACTGACACTGCCGCTAAGAGAGTCCAAAACCAGCTCCACTACCTGCTACGGCTCTGAACCTAAGGCATTCCAAAAAACAGAACGCCTCAGCAAGTAGGTACAAATGGTGGCAGAAAAATTAAGCACGTCAACATGTTCCGTATGTTGTAGGAGAACAAGAAGATCCATCACCATTTGCAGAGAACGTTTGTCATGAACCAACTCCAGCTAACTTCAGAGAGCCCCGGCTACCGATCTACACTGGAGAAATTGTTCCAGTGAAGCATCTGCAAGCCTTCGAATCAGCCGTTGCTCTCAAAACCCTTTCAGATGCAACTAAGTGCAAGCTGATTATCACAACCTTTGATGGACAAGTGAGGGACTAGTTCTATGGTCTTCGTCCTCACTCCATCACTTCCTTTACTAATCTGCAAAGGAAGTTCTTACTCAGACTCTCTACCTCAACCAAAAGAAAGGGCGGTCCAGAAGCCCTCTTTGAGATCAAGCAGCGTGGCAATGAAACTTGGTCTCAGTTCGTTGATTGATTCCAAAAAGAAATCTTGGACATTGAGATTGTTAGCCAAGAAATGTACCGAGTGTCTCTTATCCATGGTCTTCGTGAAGGGCCGCTCACGTTTGAAACCAATGTCTGAGCACCAAGAACATACCAAGAGTTGATTTCCTTAGCCAACTCATACATCCGAGGCGAAAAGAGCAACCCTGGCTTCATCTCCAGGCTTAAGAATCTCCTCCTCGCAAGCAGCCTCTGAGATCACCCCGGAACGATTTCCCAACTCACTCGAGAAGGGAAAGAAGATTTCAACGCCATTGATATCCCTTCTCGAGCCGTGATCGTGCTCAAGATCAGCTGCTACTACTACCAGCTCCATCTTCTCAAACAGTTGCAGTTTGTTCACAACAAGGCAATGACTTGCACGAGTCCGAACTAGATGAAGTCATGATACAAGTGAGCCAAATCATGAAAGATAAGGCTAGCTACAAGAAGCCTTACCGGCCAGCTGATCAAAGATCAAAAGACTCTGAACCATACTGCGAGTTCCACAAAGAGTCAGGCCACCTGACTGAGAACTGTCGAGCACTCCACCGACTAGTGCAAAGGATGCTCCCACAGGGTAAGATGCGTGATCTACTTCCTAAAGATGATCGACCTAATCCAACAACCTCAAAGGGCAAAGAAGTGGCAGATATTCCTTGTAGCTCAAAAGGAGTGAGTCTAGTCGAAGAGCCCCCTCTCCTCGTTGTTCGCAAAGCCATTGAAACCTTCAATGCTGACGACGAGGGCGTGCTTGAAAGGCTATTCTAAGCCAGCAAAGGACTTCATAGTCCACCAAATTTTCTCGCAACCATTATCGGTTACTCTTACTCTTACCCTTTCAAATATTCTCATTTCAAAACACTTCTAAGTGTTCATTCCTACTTTTCAATAAAGCATTTATCAGGGATATCATACTAACACAGTTCCCTTCTTGTAATGCTTCTTCCTCTACTCTTTCTTTTCCCAAAAGATCACTGAGCCACTGAGATATCGCCGAGTCTTGCTATAGCCCCCTCGGGATTGGATTCCAGCGTAAGACCACAATGACCACATGTCGCGGGGAGATTTCGCATATGTGTGTAGTGGGGGCTATCCAACTCTTATGTGGAGGAATATGGGATTTCGGATCCTAGCCGACATCTGACACAAAGTGCGTGCTAGGGAGGCCCCATGTGTTAGCTCTGCTGTGCTCTGTTAGGATCCATTACAGTTACGGTGATCTTTGCTTGACAAGCAATGACGATTAAGCGTAGCCTTGTCTCTTCGATCATCTTATAACTGTGATGGCCAAACGTTCTCTAGTGCTCTCAATCCGTGCTTTTGCGGGGTCCTCAACTCCACTGATCAATCCACAGACAAGCTATAGGCCTCTTGGCGTAACCAGTCTCATTGATTAGTGACGTAGTAACCCGAAGCATGGGATCAGTGCATCTAGCGATCCTTCTCAGGATTTCCATTGCTTTTCTCTTTTGTGCCCTCCTAGAGGACGCACGGCTAGCCCTCTCTTAGTAGGGCTATACTCGTGACGAACTTTTTCAACCAATCGATGCATAAGGCCCACGGGTGATCTCCTGTAGCAGCATCCAATTTTTCTTGGTCATCTCCGAGTATAGACCTCCTTTCCCAAATGTCTTTTTCACAGGTGAACAGGTTAATCTGATCTACCAAAAGGATTCGCAACATTCACTTTACTTATGCTCATCTTATATGCATTGCTTGCTCAAAGCTCTATCAGATGATCACTTATAAGCTCTTCACTACTCTTATCAAATGTCAACGCTCGACTTATTGATCTGGACTTCATGTTGAAGACATATATAATATAGCAAGAAGATCACTGCTTTCTGGTCTGATCTTCATTCAATTATCAGCAGAGTTCTTCAGGCATTTCCTCTACTATTTGGTCATATCGACCTTAACTCATCAAAAGTTAGCATTCGCAAGTCCCGTCCAGGCACTTGCAGCTTAGCTTTTTATTTTATGTTTGCTGTTCACTCTACTCTTGTAGAGATCAGCAGATGCCTGCAAGTCTTATCCAAGTACTTGCAGCTTAGACTTTTCATCATATATGCTGCTAACTCTACTCTTGTAGAGATCAGCAGATGCCTGCAACTCTTATCCAGGTACTTACAGCTTAGAATTTTCATCATATCTGCTGCTAACTCTACTCTTGCAGAGATCAGCAAATGCCTGCAAGTATTTTCCAGGTACTTGCAGCTTAGTCTTTTCATCATATCTGCTGCTACCTCTACTCTTGCAGAGATCAGCAGATGCCTGCAAGTCTTATCTAAGTACTTGCAGCTTAGTCTTTTCATCATATCTGCTGCTAACTCTACTCTTGCAGAGATCAGCAGATGTCTGCAAGTCTTTTCCAGGTACTTGTAGCTTAGTCTTTTCATCATATCTAATGTTAACTCTACTTTTGTAAAAATCAGCAGACACTTGCAAGTTTCTTCACAGGTACTTGCAACACCCATATATTTTGTTTGCTCCTAACCCTTTTCTTGCAGATATCAACATTTAACACCTGCAAGACTCATCTAGGTACTTACATCTTAGTTCGTTATAATATGTCTGTTGCTCACTCTTCTCTTTACAGTGATCAGCAGGCACTCGCAAGTTCCGCTCGGGTACTTGCAAGCTACGTTTATCCCATATTTGCTTCTAACACTCATTTTGTAGAGATCAGCAGATACTTTTAAGTTTCTTCACAGGTACTTGCAAGTACCTCTCATATACTGTCTACTTCTAACTCTTCTTTTGCAGAAACCAGCAGACACCTGCAAGTTGCCTTCAGGTATTGCGGCTTCTTCTAACTTCTCTTTTGTACAAAACAACAAAGACTTGCAAGTTCCTTTTTAGGTACTTGCAACTCATTTTTTCTCTCTTGCATACTCCTCACACTTCTTTTTTCAGAAGATAACAGGTACTTGCAAGCCTCCATCAGGTACTTGCAAGTTATTATGCTTCTATGCTTTTCTCTCACTTTCATTTTATAGAACTCAGTAGAAGACGAATCTTCTTCGTTTTGCAAATGCAAACCCAGGTACACACAAGACGTAACTTCCATGCCTACACTAACTTTTCCTTTGCAGGAAATAGACAGGCATTGGAAACCTTCTAAAGGAGAGACATCAAGTTCTATCTCTCCTTGCCACCTTCTTTTTCTTTAGGGTGGATCACGATTTTCGTGGGTCTCCTAGTTTTTCGAAGTTCTATTAGGAACTTAAAAAAGTACGGGGATTATGTTAACCCCGAAATCGGCGATCCTTCCCAAGGCAGCCAGCTCGCTCGTCGCAGCCTGCCCCGGGTTCCTCCTGGAGGTCGCGGTGCCTTAGTGTTGGCGGACAGAATTCTCTGTCTGCTCAGGCCGCACGGCTTGGGCGGTCTCAGCGGTCTGACCGCCCAGGCCGCGTGCCTTCCCTTGGTCGGCAGGGGCCGCGAAATGCTTCTGCAATCCGCCTCTGCAGGCCGCCCCCTTTTTCAGCTTAAGCGCAAGCATGTCTCCGTAGGTTTCCCTTTGCCGGACTGGGTTGCCTGTCCGCCTATGTCAGCAACAAGCCGAGTCCCTTGCAGGAATTGGAGTTCCTTAGCCCGCTCCTGTAGGTTGCTCTCCAAGAAGGTCAGACCGCCAACACACGCGGCCTGCCTCGTCAGTTCGGCAGGTCGCTCAGCCCTTGGCCACCACCAGCATGGGAAGCCAACTCCTTCAGTACGCCTGTAGAGCGAGGACACTCCAATTCCCCGGCTACCCGCAAAGATCGGCAGTCATATTCTAGATCCTCACGAGCTGGGCGGACTCGAAGTATAGTCAAGACTTCCAGTCCGCATTCGTCGATGAGCAGCTCCATGTCCTCAGCAGGTCCTCATCTACGGCGGACTCAGCTCGCCAGCAGAGTCAGACTCCGCGGACTCAGCGGATTCGCCATGCAGTCCACCTTTCCATGGCCTCCACCCGCTCATCTCTAGCAACAGGGTCAACCTCCCTCAACCCGCAGTCTAGGAGCGGGCTCAATTAGTTGTGGCGGACTCAGCGGACTCGCCATGCAGCTCGCTACTCCTTTGCCTCCATCTCTCCTCAGTCAGTAGTGGCGGACTCCTTCGAGCCCGCCAGGCAGCAGAACTTCCTCAAGGCAGTCCCAGACCATATAGCCTCATGCGGACTTGGTGGAATCAGCGGGCACTCAGCACGCACCCTTAGCACTCACTCAGTTCAGCAGCGGTGGGCTCCGTGGATTCTCCTCGCAGTCCGCCAAATACCTTCCAGCTCCCGCTTCCCAACAGCGGGTAGGTAATCCCTCAGCCCGCGCATCCTTGGAGCGGTCTCCTTCAGCTCGCACATTCTTGGCGCGGGCTCGATAACTCAGCAGTGGCGAACTCTGCGGACTCTCCTCGCAGTCCTCCACTAAGTCTCCCAGGTCTCCATCAGCAGAACCAGCTCCAGAAGCAAGCCCCAGTCCGTCCGACCTGTTGCGGACTCGGCGGACTCTGTCTCCTTGTCGCTCAAGTTACCCTCTCACCGGAGGTAACGTCACCGCAAGTCGTTACCTCCTCGGGCCTATAAAGAGACCCCCATGCCTCTCCTTTGAGGGAGGACGGATCATCGCCAAGGTGCTCACGCTTGAAGGCAGCCCACAACAAGCTCAAGTGATCACCTCCTACGGACTCCATTTCTCAGTTTGCCATCCTTCTTTCTGTAACCGTGCGCGGCCTACCGGCTTAAGTTTCTAGACTGCGCGGCCTCACCTCTTCCCTTAGTCGCGCGGCCTCCCGACCTGACTCTTCAGTCCGCGCGATCTCTTCTGGCAACACTTCCTTAGCCGCCAGCTTCCTCCTTTTACCACTTAATTTCTTTCTTATAAAGGTGTATTGCCAAGCTGTAACTCTCGCTATTAATCAAAGGAAAGCCCGTCGCAAGAGTGGCATTTAAGCTACGGCGGGCGAAGTTTATTGTTGCCACTGCTAGCGGCCTTCTCTCTTCTTCTTCTTAGCTAAGCTCAGCTCCCTCTCGGCATCAACCTGCAAGCACAACCGTCATAGTAACCGTCTGCTCGACAGCTCCTGATCAACCTCCTCCGCTGCTCTCAGCAAACCTCTCCTCTATCCCTGTAACCCCTTCGATAGGCGCTTGCTCCACTCTCGAGCACTCAAAAGCTTCCTCTTTCCCCGCAACCTTCATCATCTTCCTCTCTTAGCTTATGAGATCGAACACCTCCCCTGTGTTAACTAGGCGGTGTCGTTTCCGCACATCAACAGTTAACATGCAACCTTCAGATCCGAACAGACGGTGAACAGTGATAGTTAACCATGTCAGACCATCAGCCAGCCGAGAACCCTGCTCAATCAGGTCCTAGAGATGATCCTCTCTGGGAGGCCTTCGAGCAATCGTGCCGTGAGAATGCTCAGTAATTCCAAGTGATCAACCAAATGCTCGCTATGATCACGCAACAACTAGACTCTCAACCTGTAGCAGCCCCAGTCGCTTCAGCTGCTCCAGTCAATCTAACATCAACATTGGAGCATCAGCAAGCTTGTCCTCCAGCTTGCCCTCCAGTCTATCTTCCTCCTTATACAGTAACCTTCCCGCAAGGGCCTGCATCCCCTTTGCGACCTCAAGATGAAGAGTTTGCTGCTCGCCAAAACTTCTTCCGGGAAGCAGCCCGGGGAAGTCCTGCTAGATTTCTCAATTTTCAAGGAAGTCATCCTTACCCTGCAGCTTCTGCCTTTGCTCCTCCTGCAACAACTTTCCCATTCTATCCTCCTGCTTCTTTTGCAGCTGCAGCTTATGCTCCTCTTCATCCTTATGCTGTAGGAGAACAAGAAGAGCCATCATAATTTGCAAAGAACGTTCGTCATGGACCAACTCCAGCTAACTTCAGAGAGCCCCGACTACCGATCTACACTGGAGAAACTCATCCAGTGAAGCATTTGCAAGCCTTCGAATCAGCCGTTGCTCTCAAAACCTTTCAGATGCAACTAAGTGCAAGCTCCTTGTCACAACATTTGATGGACAAGTGAGGGATTGGTTCTATGGTCTTCGTCCTCACTCCATCACTTCCTTTGTTGATCTGCGAAGGAAGTTCTTGCTCAAATTCTCTACCTCAACCAAGAGAAAGGGTTGTCCAGAAGCCCTCTTTGAGATCAAGCAACGTGGCAATGAAACTTGGTCTCAGTTCGTTGATCGATTCCAAAGAGAAATCTTGGACATCGAGATTGTTAGCCAAAAAATGTACCAAGTGGCTCTTATCCATGGTATTCATGAAGGGTCGCTCACGTTTGAAGCCAATGTCCGAGCACCAAGAACTTACCAAGAGTTGATTGCCTTAGCCAACTCATACATCCGAGGCGAAAAGAGCAACCCAGGCTTTGTCTCCAGGCTTCTGTCAGAGAAAGACTCTCCTCCTCGCAAGCAACCTCCGAGATCACCCCGGAAAGATTTCCCAACTCACTCGAGAAGGGAAAGAAGATTTCAACGCCATTGATATCCCTTCCTGAGCTGTGATCGTGCTCAAGATCAGCTGCTACTACCACCAGCTCCATCTTCTCAAATAGCTGCAGTTTTTCAACAACAAGGAAATGACTTGCACGAGTCCAAACTAGATAAAGTCATGCTACAAGTGAGCCAAATCATGAAAGATAAGGCTAGCTACAAGAAGCCTTATCAGCCAGCTGATCAAAGATCAAAAGACTTCGAACCATACTGCGAGTTCCATAAAGAGTCAGGCCACCTAACTGAGAACTGCCGAGCACTCTGCCGACTAGTGCAAAGGATGCTCCAGTAGGGTAAGATGCGTGATCTGCTTTCTAAAGATGATCGCCCTAATCCAACAACCTCAAATGGCAATAAAGTGGCAGATATTCCTTGCAACTTAAAAGGAGTGAGCCTAGTCGAAGAGCCCCCTCTCCTCGTTGTTCGTAAAGCCATTGAAACCTTTGATGCTGACGATGAGGGCATGCTTGGAAGGCTATTCTAAGCCAGCAAAGGACTTCATATGTAACGCCCCCGGTTTTTTTATGGCCAGTGTGTAATTTTGTTTGGCGTTACATTGGACTTTGCTATTGTTAGAGCGTAATCTTTGCTCTTTCGGCCTTTAGTGGCTTGGTTGATAGCCTGTTTGCAAGATTCCCTAGCAAGCCGGAGTTTGTTTTGGTGACTCGGTGGTGCCTCTTCGGGAATTCTTGTGTTTTGGCTTCGGGCAAGGTTAGCCCAAGTTTTGTTTGTCGGATGCTGATTTTGCTTCGCCCCTAGAGTCGTAGTGTGGGTAGTTAGATGCAATGTGAATTTCGTTACATTTCGAGGTAGTTTGTTCGAACCCGGATCATTTGGCTCGGGAGTAACATATGGATATGAAGCTATGCTGTTTTGGTTGCTGGTTTTTGTCCCCCCCTCGGGTGCCAAAAATTATGGCTACAGTTTATTGTAGCAGGGGAGAGGTGTAAGAGGTCAAAGACCTGGAGCGCATTTGGGTGACACGGCCTGGGACACGGGCGTGTCCCAGGGCGTGTTGGGGTACACGCCCTGTGACACGGGCGTGTCACAGGGCGTGTCCCATGTGTTCGACGAATTTAGGTCGACGAAGTTTACTCGACGATTGTCGAGTGTGGGGTGGAACGTCTTGGGACACGGGCATGTCCCAAGGCCGTGTCCTGCTCAGGTTGTTTGGCTGGGTGCTTTGTGTTGTGTCATGACCGTGTAGGTAGGCGTGTCCCATGACACGGCCTGTGGCACGCCCGTGTCACAGGCCGTGTACTGTTTGGATGTGAGGCGGTTGCCCACCTCTTAAGTGACACGGCCTATGACACGGGCGTGAAACAGGGCGTGTCAGGGCCGAAATGTGAAATTTCAGCAAATGTTGCTGCCGTTCAATTCCTTTATTGTTTTAATCCAAGGGACCAAACTTCTTCCCTGGGAATCAGGCCGAGATTAAAGTCTTTCTCCTTCCATTTTGGTTTCATTCTTCTTCTTCTTCTTCTTCTTATCATTCCCCATTTCCAAAGAGGGAGAGTACAAGGGGAGAAAAGGGAAGAGAGACCTGCTGCTTTGGATTTGCCCCTTAGGTAACATTTCTTTGTTCTTGGATTAGTGGAAAAGAAGATGGGTTGTCAAATTTCTTAGTTGTTTTTCTACTATGTTGTTCACCTCAGGTTTTTCTCCTAGTTTGTGATAGCGTCTGTTGTGCTTGAAGGTTGAGGCAAGTGGTGTTCTTGCCCTTACCAAGTTTTTCTTTTCTTTCATCTCTTATGGTTATATGGCTATGGTGTAGTTGAAATTAGGGTTATTTATTTTGTGTCCAACTCATGATTGAAGGTAGACATATGGAAGTAGGAACTTAGATCATGTTGTGTACTTGCTTAGGATGAACTTTCAGATTTGTGGTTACGTTGGGATTTCAGGTTGTTAGTGTGTTTTGGCGTGTTTTGCCAGTTAAATCGTGAAGTATGGCATGTGGTTTGTCTGATGGCTCTGTAAGGGGTGGTGTGGTGTAGAGCCTGGTGGGCACTATTTCGCCCCAGATAATGGGTTGGTTGTTTTATGGTGTAGAGAGCACCTTTTGGCACGGATAATGGGCTGGTTGTTTTATGGTGTAGAGAGCACTTTTGGCCCCGATATGGGCTGTTTTTTGTTGGTGTGTTCCACCTTAAGGGCTGCCACCATTGAACCGTTGAGTAATGACTTTACCACTGTTAATGCATCACAAATTAGATCTGTTCTTTCTTTTTGTATTTTGGCATATGTTGGCCTTATTGCTCCTGCAGGTTTTAGCAGGCTATGTTGATAGCTCTCGCACTTAGTGCATCTTGATCCTGCCTTGGGCAGTGTATTACTTTTTGATGAAATGCTCCCTTTCTATTTCCTTATATACTTGCTGAGGTATTCTTTTTGTTGGAATGCCTCAGGTCCAAGTGATAGTCGAGTGAGCGGCTAGTGTTATTTTGGTGGAGCTTGCTTGTGGCCGCTGAGGTTGCTGTTCCTCGTTTTGGCAAGGTAGTTTTTCTTCTTTCTGTACAGACATACACACCCACCAGTGGGTTCGTGTCAGGTTGTTGACGCCCACTGATTGTTTCCTTTGCGTGATGAACTATGAACTAAATACTGCTAGTTTTGCCTTTTTGTTGGAGGTTGTTTACTTGCTTCCAGGACTGTTGTAGGCTAGGTTGCAGGTTAGATTAATAGTATATGTATCCCATGCATGTCATGTAACGTCCCGAATCACTCTAGGCCCCTAGTGTGTGTGTTTTGAGTCAGGAGGGTTGACTCGAGTCCTGAGAAGTGCAGGGAATTGGACTGCACTTGTGGAGAAGTGGAGAAATCAGTGTAAAAAGACACGGGTAGTGACACGGGTAGTGACACGGGTAGTGACACGGGTAGTGACACGGGTAGCGACACGGGTAGCGACACGGCCATGTCCCTACCCGTGTGCGTCGAGTTGAGCTCGACGAGCCGTGTCGAGACTGACGAGCTGTGTCGACACCAAGTGACACGGGTAGTGACACGGCCGTGTCCCTACCCGTGTGCGTCGAGTTGAGCTCGACGAGCCGTGTCGAGATCGTCGAGCTGTGTCGACACCAAGTGACACGGGTAGTGACACGGCCGTGTCCCTACCCGTGTGCGTCGAGTTGAGCTCGACGAGCCGTGTCGAGATCGTCGAACTGTGTCGACACCAAGTGACACGGGTAGTGACACGGGCGTGTCCCTACCCGTGTGCGTCGAATTGAGCTCGACGAGGCGTGTCGAGATGCAACCCGAGAAGGACACGGCCAAGGACACGGCCAGGCACACGGCCGTGTCATGTGGACACGGGTCGGGACACGGGCGTGTCCCTACCCGTGTCAAGTATTGAACCGACATGGAAACTGTCGTTGCCGCTTCATCAGGCAGGACACGGGTAAGGACACGGCCGTGTCCCTACCCGTGTCACATTTTATATATAAGGGGGACAGAAAACCCTAGCCGTTTTCATGTTCATTTCATCCCCAAATTCCTGTGAGAACTCCTGGTGAGAGGGAAACTGCTGGAGCAAGTTCTACCGAAGGAGATCCGCCATTGCCGTGAAAGAGAAGATGCCGCCAAGGAGAACTACGAGATCCATGGCCGGAAATGGTGGTACCGCTGGAGCCAATGTGAGTTTCCTACCCTCTCCCTTGGTGCTAGATCTATAGTTATTTTCCTAAGAGAGACATCGACTCAAGAGAGTCTTGATGGTGAGGAGGAGTTTTCTAGGAAAGGCCATGCTAAGACTTGTGTCTTAGGTTTTAGATCTCTTCAACCACGCCCTTCTTCAATGTGATGATAAGTGATGGTTTCGTGAAGGGTTTTGACCTCTTGAGGGTGAATAAGGGAGGAGGTTTTCTGGAATGATTTGGGAAGAATCGCCTTGAGGAGGAAGATGAACCGATGCCGTTCATTCCGCCTTAAGAAGCGTGCAGAATCCGTATTCTGCGCTCAGCGAACTTCGTGGCCATTTTTAAGTGTGATATGGCCAGATCTAGGCTTTCGGCTAAACACGAAAGTTGAAGCCCTTGAAAATACCTTTCCAACGAATGGTTGCACGACTTCTGGCGAAGTCGGTAGCCACGGGAAAGTCTAATCGAAATTGGTGTTCTATAAATCTTGTATGCAGAAACTGCGTTCTGTACGCAGCGGACTTCAAGTCCGATTTCAAATAGGATAATGTCAAATCTGGGTCGAGGCCTGAATACGAGAGTTGTAGATCTCGGAAAGACCTTTCCATCGTGGGGTTACACGTCTTCACCGGATTCCTGTAGCTTCGGGAATCTCCGGTCGAAGTTGCTGTCCAGATGCAGCCTGCACCTAATTTCTGGGCTTAATGTAAAATGAATTTTGATTCGGTGGAATTAATAATGCAAGATACTTGGCTTGGCTGAACACTTATGAGTATTCATTTGTTGCATGATTGTAGTAGCTTATTAATCAGATTTCATATTATCAAATTGTGAAGCAATCTTATTTAAATGAATTGAATTGGTAGAAATTGAAAGATGGAAAATTGGGCACTTCATGTTTATATTATGACATTATCAAATGGAAAGTGTGTTAGATCTTCATATGCCCACCATATTTATATTACATTGTCATCATTTGGAAAGTCATATAGATGAATAGATTATGATCATGGACATGTTTGATTAATGAAACAAGTCTTGTAGTCCAATACTTAGAGAGTCGTCTCCCTACGGGTAGTATTGTAAAGGGATGTAAGTGCGGTGTTGACCGTCACTTGTTTTGGTTGTGTTGAGATAAGGTGTGGATGGATGGTTGGGCTGTGTCCTCATGTTTACTTCCGAGGCCCCTTCCATGATATGTTGCTGTGGTATTTGCATGTGGTGTGAGTCGACACGCGGTGTCGTAATCCTGGGTTAAGGATAGTGTGGCAGGTCTACGGGCTCGCCAGTCGTCACACCGACGGGAGTTGGCAGTTAGACTTGGTCGGTTTGTGCTGTGTCCTCGGTGTTCACGTCCCGAGGCCCCTCCGGCCATGTGAACGGTTGGGCTGTGTCCTCGTGCTTTCTTCCGAGGCCCCTTCCGGGTCACGCAAGGCCAGTTCGGGCTGTGTTCTTGGTGCACATCTACCCAAGACCCCGCTGGGCCATAGTACGCATGGGCTCCACTGTTGTGCTCTTAGCATTGAGGCGTACGGTGGCCTAGGTGAAGTAGTGTGATACCCGCCTAGTAGTAGGAGTGCCCGTTCTACTGTCACCGCCTGGCCACGGCGGCTGATGCCTGAGAGGTTAGCTACCTGCTCGAAAAGTGGGAACTATAGTCTGTGTCGACATAGCAATTGCATGGGTGTGCATGGGTGAGTCATTGCATAGCATTCATAGCATTTCATAACATTGCACAACAAGATCCTCATCGTATAAGTTTGTATGGGCACTCCTATACGATGAGTTACTTTATGTAACACGATCCTTAACTTATAAGTTTGTATGGACATTCTTATAAGTTAAGTTACTTTCCTGTTGTAGATTTCCTTACACCTGTTGTTATATGATGATAGCTTGTAGAACTGCTAGATTATACATTATATTCATGTACCTTGCCACCTGCTTATACTCCTTTACTTGCATACTTGTTATATACTATACTCTTGTTCCTTTTCTCCGCCCGGTGTCGAGGAGTCGCCGGGGGAGCGGATGTGAAACCACTTAGTCGTTTCGACTAACGGTTGCTACGTCTTCCTTTTTAGGAGGTCACGCCGCAGGGAGAGCAGCCGCAGACTACGCAGCAGGACAGCCAGGCCAGGACGACAGGGCCTGATGTGACGGTGCCGTCGATACCGTCGGTTACTGATGTTAGTATTTTGATTACTCTGATGTAGCCCGTTTGGGCAATGATTAGCTGTACTCTGATATTTTGTAGAAACATGTTTAGCTTCTCATCATTTCATGTTTTGGACATTATATATTACTTAGTGTGGATTTTGACTTCTCTTGCTTATTTATTTGGTTGGGTTGACATGATTTATTGATATTGTTGTAGCCGGCGGAATAAGCGTCTTGTGGTACAGGTTAGCCCGTGTGCTAATGTTACCGCAAGGCGGCTCTTCCGGGCATAAGACTCCCCCTTCGTGCCGTGTTTTGGGATCCGGGGAGGGGGGGGGGGGGTCTTACAAATGGTATCAGTTTGCCACGATCCTCAACTAAGAAGTCATTCAACAATGGTGCCACCCCCGTTTGGTTAGTCAGTTTGGGGACAAACTGACTTAGCAGAAGCAGTGGTGTTCCCATATGTAATTCACATTAAGTTTGTCCAACTTTGACCTTAAGTTTAGCCAACCTGACCACAAATTTGTCGTGTATGTGTAGGTTCCACTGCATGTTGAGCCGATGGGGGGTACTCCTACCCCTCCCATACCCACTCAGTTCGAACAGTCTGAGTTGGGGCAGACGCTCACCGCCTTCTTCATGCTTTTAAGGCACAGCAGGCTCCGGTGCAACAACAGGCCCCGAGCTCCAACTGGCTGAGCACCTTCCGGGCTCTCTCCCCTCCCGTCTACCTTGGGACGGAGTCAGCCGTACGTACAGAGGAATGGCTAGACACGATACAGGAGTTGTTGGCCGGTATCCGTTGCCCAGCCAACATGGCAGTGACATTGGCAGTGTCCGTCTTGGACTTACATGCGAAGAGGTGGTGGAAGTCCCTCATGGGCTCTACCTTCCAAGGCCGGATCTACACAGAGATATGTTGGAGTGAATTCTCGGGTGTTTTCTTGGAGCACTTTATCCCTACATCGGCCCGAGATGAGCTTGAGCAGAGGTTCCTTCTACTAAAGCAGGGATCAAAGTCGGTTACAGAATACCAGCGGGAATTCCAGCATCTCGCAAGGTTTGCAGATTCTTATGAGTTGGATGACAGAGGTTATGCCAAGCGCTTCTATAAAGGGCTGCGAGATCCCCTAAGGCAGTCCCTTTTGTTTATAGCGGATGGTAGCTTGGCGGAGATCATTGATATGGCGAAAAGATTGGAGGCGGACCACCTGGGATGTAGTAAGAGGCCTGCGGAGGACGTGATGGAAGCCGGCCTAAGTAATAGAAGGAGACAGGACTTCAGAGGAGGAAGAGGTTATCAAAGAGGTGGAGGGCGTGTCCACCGAAACTATAGGGTGGAGCATCCAGTTCCGCAGCCGCCTGCGTTGCCTCCACCCCCACAGCCTCAGCGATTTCAACAACTTGAAGGGCGTCGTGGTCTGGTGTGCTTCGAATGCAACCAGCCGGGCCACATCCGGCGTTTTTGCCCGCAGCTATATGGGAACGCCCCTCCTGCTCTCCCTCCTGCTCTCCCTCCTGCTCTCCCTCCACCAGCTCCACGAGGACGGGGATACATGCGTAGTCGAGGACGAGGACCGCCAAGAGGTAACCCCGGTCCTGCTAGGGATCAGGTGTACGCAATTGACATGGCACAGGAACGGAACCCCCAAGAGGTGATTGCAGGTATAATTTAATTAGTTTACATATTTGCATGGTCTAACTTGAATTGATTAGAACTTACTAGCCACTAGCAATAAGTTTTGGTTGTTGGTACTTAGGCAACGTGATTATTGGTGGGAAGACAGCCTATGCGCTGTTCGATACCGGTGCCTCACACTCATTTGTGTCCGAGGATTTCATAAAAGACGTGGAGGATGTACAGTACTTCACTGGCATAGCCCGACGTGTACGCCTTCCGGATGGCTCGGAGATGATCGCAACTGCCAAGTGCGAGTTTGAGTTATTTATTGATGGGAAGGCCTTTGATACGCCGGCCACGGTTCTGAGAATGCCGGAGTTTGACATCATTTTGAGCATGGTATGGCTGGATTGGCACATCGCGAGGATCGACTGCGCGGAGAAGCGGATCTATTTGAGACATGGAGACTCTGACGTCATCTTCCAAGGTATTGGCTTCGCACCTCGCATGATGTTATCTTCCGTCCAGGTTGTAAAAGCTCATAGGAATGGGGACGAGGTCTTCATGATCTGGTTCGAGTTGAAGGAGGAAGCGTTGGAATTAAAGGATGTACGGGTTGTGCGGGATTTTCCCGAGGTATTTCCTGAGAAGCTACCGGGATTACCTCCGCATAGAGAGGTTGACTTCCAGATCAATCTAGTACCAGGTGCCAAGCCTGTATCCAAGGCTCCGTACAGAATGGCTCCGAAAGAACTCGCGGAGTTTAGAGTTCAATTGCAAGAACTAGTAGATTCAGGGTTCGTTCGCCCCAGTTCATCACCATGGGGTGCCCCTGTGCTGTTCGTGAAGAAGAAGGATGGAACCCTGCGATTGTGCATAGATTATCTGGAACTCAATCGATTAACGGTGCGGAACACTTATCCGCTACCTCAGATCGACGAGTTGTTCGATCAATTAGTGGGAGCACATTGGTTCTGTAAACTAGACTTGCGCTCTGGATACTATCAGTTGAGGATACAAGAGGGGGATATTCAGAAAATAGCCTTCAGTTCGAGATATGGTCTGTATGAGTTCACAGTAATGCCGTTTGGGCTCACAAATGCACCTTCGGCCTTCATGAGCCTGATGAACAAGGTGTTTGAACCATACTTGGACATCTTCGTCATCGTTTTCATCGACGACATCTTAGTCTACTCAAAGACGGAGGAGGAGCATGTCGAGCACCTGATCTTGGTTTTAAAGAAATTGAAGGAGCACGCCTTGTATGCCAAGTTTAGCAAGTGTGAATTCTGGCTTAAGGAGGTTGCCTTCTTGGGGCATGTGATCAGTGGAGCAGGATTAGCTGTGGATCCAGCTAAGGTGCGGGCCGTGAAGGAGTGGTCTCCCTTGAAGTCGGCGGCCGATGTACGAAGCTTTCTTGGACTTGCTGGCTACTACCGCAAGTTCGTGAAAGGATTTTCCAAGATTGCCCTTCCTCTTACCTCCTTGACGAAGAAGGGTGTGCCATTTGAGTGGACACCTCAATGTGAAGCAGCATTTCAAGAGTTGAAGGATAGGCTTACCTCCGCCCCCATCCTTGCACTTCCGTCGGGGAAGGAAGGATTTCAGGTTTACACGGACGCATCATATCAAGGGATGGGTGCAGTGCTGATGCAGCACGGGCATGTAATCGCTTATGCTTCAAGGCAGTTAAAGAAACATGAAGTTAATTACCCGGTTCATGATTTGGAGCTGGGAGCAGTGGTGTTCGCTTTGAAGGTCTGGAGGCATTACCTATATGGCGTACACTGCGAGATCTTTTCCGATCACAAGAACTTGAAGTATGTCCACACTCAGAAGGAGTTGAACATGAGACAACGACGGTGGTTGGAATTTCTATGCGACTATGAGTTCACCATGAACTACCACCCCGGGAAAGCAAACTCGGTAGCCGATGCCTTGAGTAGAAAAGCGCCAGGCTCTAGCCCAGAGTCTCGGTTGATGAGTATGGAGTTGGCTCGGGTGATCGAGGAGATGGAAATTACTCTAGTATTCAAGGCTCCTTCGACAGAGTATGCGGAGTATTTGGCCAACATGAGCATAGTTTGTGATATCCGAGATCGGATTCGGGTGGAGCAAGGTATGGATGCGGCCTTGGCCCCGGCAATCAAGGCAATTGAAGATGGGACCACCGATGAGTACACACTCAAAGACGGTCTCGTTTATCTTCGAGGCCGACTTTATATTCCCAAGGGCGGCAAAATTCGGGAGGAAATATTGAGAGAGGCACATTCCTCTCAATATTCAGTGCACCCGGGTATTGCTAAGATGTACGCCGGACTGCGGAAGACCATGTGTTGGCCGGGAATGAAGAAGGATGTTCGCTACTATGTTACACATTGCGAAGCTTGTCAAAGGGTGAAGGCTGAATGCAGGAGTCCCGGTGGTTTGTTGCAGTCTTTGCCAATTCCCGAATGGAAGTTTGAGGATATCTCTATGGACTTTGTCCATGGGCTACCTCACTCACGCTCCGGGAATGATTCGGTGTGGGTTATTGTGGATCGACTAACAAAGGTGGCCCGGTTCATTCCAATGAAGAAGGAAGCACACGTGGATGTTTTGGTACGCCTTTTTGTGGAGCAATTTGTACGGTATCATGGCGTGCCCAAGACAATTGTTTCGGATCGGGATGGTCGATTTACATCCAATGAGTGGAAGGCGGTACAGGCGTATTTGGGCTCGCGCCTAACCTTTAGTACTGCATTCCACCCACAGACGGACGGGCAGTCTGAAAGGACCATCAAGACACTGGAAGATTTATTGAGGTTATGTGTGCTGGACAGAGGAGAGCCATGGGAAAGGCTCTTGCCACTAGTGGAATTCTCCTATAATAATAGCCATCAGGCGAGCATCGGCATGGCGCCCCATGAAGCCCTTTATGGAAGAAGGTGCAGGACTCCCTTGTCTTGGGTGCAAGATGAAGATCCGAAGGCATTGGGAAATGAATACATAGATGATACTGATGCGACGGTCAGATTGATACGGGATCGCATGTTGGAGGCTCAAAGTCGACAGGCGAAATATTACAATAAAAAGCACCGGATGGTGGAGTTCCAAGTGGGCGAAAAAGTGTTCCTCAAGATTCGGCCGATGCATGGAGTGTCGCGGGTGCGTGGAGTGAAAAAGCTCAGCCCAAGGTATGTTGGGCCTTATACTATATTGGAAAGGATTGGCCCGTTGGCCTATCGGTTGGAGTTACCACCAGAACTAGAAAATCTCCACGACGTGTTCCATGTGTCGTCGCTTCGAAAAGCACTATTGCGGCCCGACCAGTATATTCCCACTACTGATGGTGCAGTGGCATCAGATAGGTCTGTGCGACTAGAGCCGGTGCGGATTGTTAACAGCGAGACAAGAACTTTGCGCCGCAAAAGTGTACCCTTGGTGAAGGTACTATGGTCGAATCATGGGAAAGAGGAGTACACGTGGGAGCTAATGGATTTGATGCAGCAACGCTACCCGGAGTCGTTTGCTCAAGGTAATCTTATTTAAAAGCATATGTTAAATTTCCTGTTATGCTCTTCTCCCCACAGCCTAAGCCTGATTTCGGGGATGAAATCTTTTATTTTGTTTATAGGATTTGTAACGTCCTGAATCACTCTAGGCCCCTAGTGTGTGTGTTTTGAGTCAGGAGGGTTGACTCGAGTCCTGAGAAGTGCAGGGAATTGGACTGCACTTGTGGAGAAGTGGAGAAATCAGTGTAAAAAGACACGGGTAGTGACACGGGTAGTGACACGGGTAGTGACACGGGTAGTGACACGGGTAGCGACACGGGTAGCGACACGGGTAGCGACACGGCCGTGTCCCTACCCGTGTGCGTCGAGTTGAGCTCGACGAGCCGTGTCGAGACTGACGAGCTGTGTCGACACCAAGTGACACGGGTAGTGACACGGCCGTGTCCCTACCCGTGTGCGTCGAGTTGAGCTCGACGAGCCGTGTCGAGATCGTCGAGCTGTGTCGACACCAAGTGACACGGGTAGTGACACGGCCGTGTCCCTACCCGTGTGCGTCGAGTTGAGCTCGACGAGCCGTGTCGAGATCGTCGAACTGTGTCGACACCAAGTGACACGGGTAGTGACACAGGCGTGTCCCTACCCGTGTGCGTCGAGTTGAGCTCGACGAGGCGTGTCGAGATGCAACCCGAGAAGAACACGGCCAAGGACACGGCCAGGCACACGGCCGTGTCATGTGGACACGGGTCGGGACACGGGCGTGTCCCTACCCGTGTCAAGTATTGAACCGACATGGAAACTGTCGTTGCCGCTTCGCCAGGCAGGACACGGGTAAGGACACGGCCGTGTCCCTACCCGTGTCATATTTTATATATAAGGGGGACAGAAAATCCTAGCCGTTTTCATGTTCATTTCATCCCCAAATTCCTGTGAGAACTCCTGGTGAGAGGGAAACTGCTGGAGCAAGTTCTACCGAAGGAGATCCGCCATTGCCGTGAAAAAGAAGATGCCGCCAAGGAGAACTACGAGATCCATGGCCGGAAATGGTGGTACCGCTGGAGCCAATGTGAGTTTCCTACCCTCTCCCTTGGTGCTAGATCTATAGTTATTTTCCTAAGAGAGACATCGACTCAAGAGAGTCTTGATGGTGAGGAGGAGTTTTCTAGGAAAGGCCATGCTAAGACTTGTGTCTTAGGTTTTAGATCTCTTCAACCACGCCCTTCTTCAATGTGATGATAAGTGATGGTTTCGTGAAGGGTTTTGGCCTCTTGAGGGTGAATAAGGGAGGAGGTTTTCTGGAATGATTTGGGAAGAATCGGCTTGAGGAGGAAGATGAACCGATGCCGTTCATTCCGCCTTAAGAAGCGTGCAGAATCCGTATTCTGCGCGCAGCGAACTTCATGGCCATTTTTAAGTGTGATATGGCCAGATCTGGGCTTTCGGCTAAACACGAAAGTTGAAGCCCTTGAAAATACCTTTCCAACGAATGGTTGCACGACTTCTGGCGAAGTCGGTAGCCACGGGAAAGTCTAATTGAAATTGGTGTTCTATAAATCTTGTATGCAGAAACTGCGTTCTGTACGCAGCGGACTTCAAGTCCGCTTTCAAATAGGATAATGTCAAATTTGGGTCGAGGCCTGAATACGAGAGTTGTAGATCTCGGAAAGACCTTTCCATCGTGGGGTTACACGTCTTCACCGGATTCCTGTAGCTTCGGGAATCTCCGGTCGAAGTTGCTGTCCAGATGCAGCCTGCACCTAATTTCTGGGCTTAATGGAAAATGAATTTTGATTCGGTGGAATTAATAATGCAAGATACTTGGCTTGGCTGAACACTTATGAGTATTCATTTGTTGCATGATTGTAGTAGCTTATTAATCAGATTTCATATTATCAAATTATGAAGCAATCTTATTTAAATGAATTGAATTGGTAGAAATTGAAAGATGGAAAATTGGGCACTTCATGTTTATATTATGACATTATCAAATGGAAAGTGTGTTAGATCTTCATATGCCCACCATATTTATATTACATTGTCATCATTTGGAAAGTCATATAGATGAATAGATTATGATCATGGACATGTTTGATTAATGAAACAAGTCTTGTAGTCCAATACTTAGAGAGTCGTCTCCCTACGGGTAGTATTGTGAAGGGATGTAAGTGCGGTGTTGACCGTCACTTGTTTTGATTGTGTTGAGATAAGGTGTGGATGGATGGTTGGGCTGTGTCCTCGTGTTTACTTCCGAGGCCCCTTCCATGATATGTTGTTGTGGTATTTGCATGTGGTGTGAGTCGACACGCGGTGTCGTAATCTTGGGTTAAGGATAGTGTGGCAGGTCTACGGGCTCGCCAGTCGTCACACCGACGGGAGTTGGCAGTTAGACTTGGTCGGTTTGGGCTGTGTCCTCAGTGTTCACGTCCCGAGGCCCCTCCGGCCATGTGAACGGTTGGGCTGTGTCCTCGTGCTTTCTTCCGAGGCCCCTTCCGGGTCACGCAAGGCCAGTTCGGGCTGTGTTCTTGGTGCACATCTACCCAAGACCCCGCTGGGCCATAATACGCATGGGCTCCGCTGTTGTGCTCTTAGCGTTGAGGCGTACGGAGGCCTAGGTGAAGTAGTGTGATACCCGCCTAGTAGTAGAAGTGCCCGTTCTACTGTCACCGCCTGGCCACGGCGGCTGATGCCTGAGAGGTTAGCTACCTGCTCGAAAAGTGGGAACTATAGTCTGTGTCGACATAGCAATTGCATGGGTGTGCATGGGTGAGTCATTGCATAGCATTCATAGCATTTCATAACATTGCACAACAAGATCCTCATCGTATAAGTTTGTATGGGCACTCCTATACGATGAGTTACTTTATGTAACTCGATCCTTAACTTATAAGTTTGTATGGACATTCTTATAAGTTAAGTTACTTTTCTGTTGTAGATTTCCTTACACCTGTTGTTATATGATGATAGCTTGTAGAACTGCTAGATTATACATTATATTCATGTACCTTGCCACCTGCTTATACTCCTTTACTTGCATACTTGTTATATACTATACTCTTGTTCCTTTTCTCCGCCCGGTGCCGAGGAGTCGCCGGGGGAACGGTTGCTACGTCTTCCTTTTTAGGAGGTCACGCCGCAGGGAGAGCAGCCGCAGACTACGCAGCAGGACAGCCAGGCCAGGACGACAGGGCCTGATGTGACGGTGCCGTCGATACCGTCGGTTACTGATGTTAGTATTTTGATTACTCTGATGTAGCCCGTTTGGGCAATGATTAGCTGTACTCTGATATTTTGTAGAAGCATGTTTAGCTTCTCATCATTTCATGTTTTGGACATTATATATTACTTAGTGTGGATTTTGACTTCTCTTGCGTATTTATTTGGTTGGGTTTGCATGATTTATTGATATTGTTGTAGCCGGCGGAATAGGCGTCTTGTGGTACAGGTTAGCCCGTGTGCTAATGTTACCGCAAGGTGGCTCTTCCGGGCATAAGACTCCCCCTTCGTGCCGTGTTTTGGGATCCGGGGAGGGGGGGGGGGGGGGGGTCTTACACCAGAAGCGTTGAGTGAATGCATTTCAATCAATACTTAGAACCAAAGCGTTGAGTAAAGCTCAAACAGTCAAAGCCTGAGAGAAGTTGATACGAGTTCTGGCTAAGTACAAAAGCATTGAGTGAAGGCAGTTCACTCAACGCCTAGAAGGGAAAGGGTTGACAAAACACAGTTCAGTTAGTGCCGCAATATTGTTTGACTTGGAAATCTATCTAAAGACAAATGCATTGAGTGAAGACAACTCGCTCAATGCCTATTCAACAAAAAATCAGTCTAAGCATAGAAGAATTGAGTGAAGGTAGTTGACTCAATGCCTATTCAATAAAACAGACAAAGGCAGAAAGCGTTGAGTGAAGACAACTCACTCAATGCCTTGATAAAGAGAAAATTGACTAAGT
This sequence comes from Platanthera guangdongensis, assembly GCA_039583875.1. Taxonomy (NCBI): domain Eukaryota; kingdom Viridiplantae; phylum Streptophyta; class Magnoliopsida; order Asparagales; family Orchidaceae; genus Platanthera; species Platanthera guangdongensis. The sequence goes on from CM077151.1 coordinate 106,140,141, forward strand.
CCAGAAGCATTGAGTGATCAAGGCTCACTCAATGCCTAGTCAGTTTTGCCACAATTGTTAATATTCGTTGAGTGATGAATGATCACTCAATGCCTGGTGGTGCAGAATTCTGCCTAAGTGTTTTGGCGTTGAGTGGCAAGTCTTCACTCAATACTTATGCTGAATTGTCTGAATTTGGCTAAATCCATAGGTACTGAGTCATGATGATGTAAGCAGAAATTCAAATATTATGTTAATGGAACAGTAGAAAACAAATGGCACCTCTTGCCTGTTGTACATCAATTAATGATAAATAAAAGTTGCAGCTACCTACTCCAGGTGGTCCAACTGCTCAAAGAGTCGTTGGACGACGGGATACAAAAGTGGTATTCTAAGGAAGACGGAATAAACTTTTGGAAATTGATAGCTTTGTGTTCTTCCTTTGAACAGAGTTGTAGAGCTTGAAGAAATTACCTTTACTATTGATCTCAAAGTTTAAGAAAGATAGTTGTTGTCATTTTCACCTTCAACAGCAAGATAGAGGATTTATCTCTTTGAGGTAGAAAAAGGAACAAAGCAAGCCCTAGTTACAGTCACTTCATAGCTCAAGCGAAACATTCTTGAAGATCCATCCTTGGAGCTGTGAAGTAGATATGGCTGAGTTATCTCAGTTCAGGAAGAGGCAGACTCAGAGATTATTTCTCTAGAGTCAATCTACATCAACAACGAACACTTCTTTTTGTAGGATCTTAACTGATCTGAGTGTAAGCCTCAACTATAAAGGTTGAGGTAGGATCTTTTCTATAGATCTGAGCTGTAGGGCCTTTCTGCCTGAGTTGTAGGATTCTAGTTGAGAATCTGAGTTGTAGGAGAGTTACTCTCTGATGTAGGATCCAATAGTGGATCTGAGTGTAGGACTTTGAGTTAAAGATTTAGGTAGGTGTTCTAGAGCAGATCACTGAGTGTAGGAGAATATTTCTCTGAGTGTAGGGCCTTGGACCTGAGGTAGAACTTGGAAGAGTATGAGAGATCCGGAGGGATCTGTTTTGTAAGCTCTTTGAGCCGAGTTTGGAGAAGTTGGTCGTGTCTAACACACTGTTAGAAAGGTGAGAGGGACTGTGGATGTACCCAAATCTTGGGGAACCACTAGAAATATATATGTGTTGATTGTGTATTCTTGAAAGCTAACATAACAATAATTCACAACACACATAAGTAACAAAATAGTAGAAGAAGACACAAAAACCTATTCACCACCCCCCCGTTAGTTGTTTTGATACTCTTGAAACTAAAGTCTTACAGGGGCGGATAGGGTACTAGATGTACAACCTCGGGCTCGCCGAGGGTATCTCAATGAGAAGTGCTAAGTTAGGGGCGAGAGGGCGAGAGGATTGCAGGGGCAAGTGGGGCCATACGGTCGACTCGCCAGTACTTTAAAGAGGCAAAACACTGTGGGCGAGACGGTAGTAGCGGGGCAGGAGAGACGGCCCTCGTGGCATATGCTGGCCTCTTGTGGCAAGATTCCTCTCGCGAGGAGAGGGACTCGCATGAAGAGCTGATAAGCTCCTCTCGCCCGCCGGTTATTTTCTCACTTACCATATGTGAAGAGGTGTTTTTACTTTCTTACCCCCAAGAGGTGATTTTACTCTTTTACCCCAGGTAATTTTACCCTTTTTCCCTTTGGGGTTTGCGTATAACTCTTCAGAACAGCGGAGTTTGGCTGTTGGCAAACCCAACCAATGGTATTTTGGAAATTTCAGGTCGGTTCAGTTTGGTTTTTGGCAGGTCAAACTCAGAGGCCTACAAGTAGACTGATAAGGTGACTTGAAGAAGGTTATTGAACCCTTTCTTCTTCTTCCTCTAAGAAACCTAGCTCAGTACTGGCTAGGGAGGGGAAGAACTTCTAATTCTTCCGAGTAAGAGGTGGGACCTCCAAGCTGAAGCCCATGGTCTATTTCTAGTTCTGAGACTCATGTCGAGAAGGAGGTTTGAGAAGAGTAGGTGTGGGTTGCAACTTTAGGTCCGAACTCTAGGTGAAGTCGGGCTACTGGCTTCAACATTTTTGGTGCGGTGAGCAAGGACCGCAGCCTACATAAAAGAATGTTGAACTACCTCATGACGGGGAATCTCGGAGAAGGAAACGGGGACAGGCCCCAGAACCCGGGAGGATTTGTAGTAAGGGAAAAATTCATGGTGTCCATCAAAGGCATCATGGACATATTGCAGGGGATCTCGCGGCAAGGCGACTGTGATGGCGAGGATGCTGATGCGGTCGTGGATCCACGACATCGAGAGTTCATGGATTGGGACGGTCGTTGACGCAAGCTCAAGGATGGGAGTCTACCACGACTTGTCTTCGCCAACGCCGCCGCCGCTACATGTTTTTGCACGTCGCCCTCCACCGCCAATAAATGAAATATATAATTATAATTATATATTTTATCATTAATATTTTAGCATTTTTATTTCCAAGCATTTCATTATTATTTTAATTTCATGTAATGATGGGTGCCTATAACCATCAAGAGTATTTTAATTTCATGCATTTAAATTTTGCATTATTTTTTTATTTCATGATGGGTGCATATAACTATTGATGAAGAATTTTATAGTTTTGAAAATTATATCCAAACTATAATCTCGAAATAGGCAAGTGCACCTATCGAAATTTAGTATAGGAAATGTCGTATTAGACTCGGGGCCTGTTGATTACTCCTACTCACGCAAATTAATATTATTTTATCGATTAATAAAAGAAGTGAATTAAAATTACAACTAGAAAATAAACTAAAACGAAAACACCTGATCTAGACTTACTTTATAATAAAATAAACATCATCATTAAGGTAAACTTCTAAATTACCTACTTCGACCGTGGAGGTTCCTAAATTACGAAAACGCCTCTCTCGAGAATACGCTCTCGACTAAACTTAGGTTGATCGATTAAGACCTCTCGGCCAGTCGAAACCCCTAAGCCTGCTTTAGGAAGTGAACCCCTCTATTGAATTTCACTCCAATCCAGAAGAGTTATGTCGTCCTCTCTCGAGGAGTGCAATCAACTCCTTTTATCTTTGAGTGATCTCCCCGTATCCGCAACCTCTCCGTCATTTAGGATATGGATCTTAGATCGAAATCGGAAGTAATAAATCAAAGATAAATCAGAAGCGATAAATCAAGAGTTGACAAAAAGAAGAAGACTAATTTATTCCAAAGCTTGACAAGATCAAGTGCAAATAGAATTAGATTCTCATTATCATAATAGAAGGATACATGAAGAGAAAAGCAAAGACATTCTAAAAATCAAAAAGCTAGAATTAAAGACTACAATTATGAAATTGGAATTATAGGAAAGAAAATACATAAAACAGGAAAACTAGCTACTTAACTACTCCTAGATTGACCTCTTTGTCCCCTCTCCAAAGCTTCTGGCTCGATCTGGAATTTATAGAAATTTTTCTTGAAGGTCACGCCCTAGGTCACGCCCGTGACCTAGGGCGTGTTAGGCTCGGAAACGCCGTCTTGAAAGCTCGGGAACGTTGGAGGAGAAATCGTCAAAATTTGTTAAATGGCGGGTCACGCCCCTAGGTCACGCCCGTGACCTAGGGCGTGTCACTTCAGTTTCTGGAAAACCGCGGGAATCTGAAAACGGCGGGAGTAAATTCTGGCAGTTCCTGAAGTGTCACGCCCCTAGGTCACGCCCGTGACCTAGGGCGTGTACTGACCGGGTCAGCAAACGACTGGAAACGACGCATTCTGGCATCAATTCGGCAGTTTCGGGTTAGTCACGCCCTAGGTCACGCCCGTGACAGGGGGGCGTGTACTTAGGAAATGTTCTAGAATTGCCCCGGGAAGATTTCTGGGGAAAATTATTTTCTTGAACTAGTCACGCCCGTGTTCACCTGGTCACGCCCGTGTCCTTGGGGCGTGTACTTGTGAAATTCTCCAGATTTGTGGAGGACGTCGTCCTCTTTCCGTTGACTGGTTGCACGTCCCGTAACTCTTTCTGGTTTGAAAGTTATGGCCATTTGAATTTCAGCTATCCGTGGCCAAAAATGTTAATTTTCTCAAAATGTTTTCAGATCTTTGCCATGAACTTGAAAATGATATTTGGAGCCCATATTGACCTGAAATATAAAAATAAATGAATTATTATATATATTAATATAAATCCAAATAAATTATACTATTTATTTATAAAAAACTAAACTAAAATAACTATATAAATTAACTTATCAAATACCCCCACACTTAATCTTTTGCTATTCCAGAGCAAAACTATGAGAAGTATTTATAAGAAAATAATATAATTTTTTTAATCAAACTAAAAAATTATCAAATCAAAAGAGAGTTAAAAATTAATTTTAGTGATTCAAATTTTTAAGTCCTAAAATATGATAGTAAAAAGTGAAGAGCTAAATATTTAGCAAAGTTTTCTCTAATAAAATAATTAGAACTCAAAATTAAGTATTTAGCAAACAAAATTAGATTAAAAATTATAAACACTTTTTCCACTAAAAAGAGATTTCAAGGAAAATCAAACTACTACTTATGCTCTCTTACAAATTTAATTTAAATCTAAGCAATTATATTGGGTTTTGGGTTTGGAAAAAGGAAAATTGAAGAGATCTTAGATTGGGGGTGATGAATTTTATCCTCTCACCCCGGACAATTTTTTTCTTTTTTTGATATTTTTTTACTTCTTTTTTTTTCTCTTCAAACAAAATTGCTTAGGAGTAATGAATTTTATCCTTTTACTCCTTTTTTTGGGGGTTGCATATGTGTACCAAGGAATACTTGATTCTCATGACATATGATCTAGCCAAAAAGAAAAAATGCATATGTGTACCAGGGGATAATGAATTTTATCCTCTTATCCCCGTGACATATGATCTAACAAGAAAGTTAAAAAAAAAGGGAAAGGCTATCAAAAATTTAGATTAAATTAAAATTGTTGGAGAGCAACTATAGTAAGTTAAAATTTCCTAAGAATCTTAAAGTTTAAAGTGGAGATAATTACAATCTAAAAATTGTTAAACTAAGCACTATAAAATTGAAACTAATTAAAATAAAAGAGAAAAAGGCTAAATAAATTTCCCTAAACAAATTTACTTCATAAATTTATTTCTTAAAATCAAATCACTTAAAAATTAAATCTAACTAACTTTGATGAAATAAAAGATTAGAAAATCAAAAATTATAGAAATTCTTATAAATAAACCCAAAAGAAATTTCTGAAAAGTCACAACGAGATTAAGTAGGGGTTTATTATATTTTTTGGATTTTTTTTCTATTTTTTTTAGATAATAAAAAAAACAAAATTTTGTAATTTTTTAAAAATTTTATATTTTTAAAAAAATTTTAAAGATTTTTTCATTTTTTTATATTTTTAGATAAAAACAATAAAGATGAATCCACCCTCATACTTAAAAATAAACATTGTCCCCAATGTTTATAAGTCAAGTAAGAGGGGAGAAATAAGAAGAAATAAAATAAAAAAAATTTAGAAGTTTTTTTTTTAAAAAAATATTAAAGATAAACAAGGGGTGTCTCCCAAGAGCGCTTTTCTTTTTCCCGTCTTTAAGCTAGATGGTTCGGGTTAGGAGAAAGGAAAATAAAAATTGAAATGAACGGGTAACTCCCTTAATTCTCGCTTTGGCAAAGATGCCAAAGTCGCTTGCCCGGCTACTCCTCCGCTTGCTTCTTGACTTTCCTTCTTGCAGTTGACTTGAAAATTTAGATTCAAATCACCTATGCATACCTGAGGTGATTTGAATCTTTCTAGATGAGCGGCAAATGGGTCGGGGACAACATTTGATTGCAACGGCTCATCTACTACATGAAAATCATTAGTTAAAGACAAATCAAGGAGAAGCGCGTCAGAAAAATCTTCGCAAGGAGGAGGCTCTTGCGAAGTTATAGGATTAGGTATAGGTTGTTTATTTTCTAAAATTAATTTTTCATCCGAAAATTTATTTAAAATAAAATCGTCGGAAGTATCAAGTTCATAAATTTTCGCTCCTAAAAAGTCATAAATTGTGCATGGAGATTCATTAATAGGAAGAAAATTGGGAGTAGTAGGAGGAGAAACATATTCTTCTTCCACTCCTCCGTGTGCATCCATACACCTAACAAGCTCTTGAAATAAAAGTTGTTGTTCTTCTTTGGTATAAACAACTACTGGGGTACATGAAGAGTCATGTTCCTCATTAGCGACATTATCCGAAGGAGAAGAAAAATCATTAAAAGTAAGAAAATTCTCACCCAAATTTTGGGGGAAAGAATCAAATTGAAATTGAGAAGATTCCCCAAAATTAAGAGAGAGAGCGCGCGGTGCGTAAGAAGAACAAAAATTAGGATCTAAATAATTGTTCTCATAACTCGGAAAGTTTTTCGGTTGATCTTGCGAACAATAAAAACCAAAATCCGAGTTAGAAGTAAAATTATTTAAATCAAAATAATCATTCGCATTTGAAAAATTATTTTCATGAGAAATAATTGAATTGGAAAAATTAGTTTCATGAAAATTTAAAGCAGAATTAGCATCAAACTGAGGATAATTATTAATTTCAAAATTATTTTCATACCAAAATTTTTTATAATAATTATAATAACAATTATCACTATGATGAGGAGCACCACAATAAGAACAAGAAATTTGATGCTGTCTTGCGGCTTGCAAAATATTGAGTTGATTTTGAAGCCTGGCTATTTGAGCGGCCAATTGAGATAACATTTTTTATAAAAAGAAAAATAAAACAACCGTAACCTAATAGAAATGAATTTGAAAAAGAAAAGAAAAAAAAAGAATTGAGGATAGCGAAAGAGAGTGATAAAAGTAATAAAATTTGCGTTTTCAAAATATCAACAAAATAGTCCCCGGCAACGGCGCCAAAAACTTGATGAAGAATTTTATAGTTTTGAAAATTATATCCAAACTATAATCTCGAAATAGGCAAGTGCACCTATCGAAATTTAGTATAGGAAATGTCGTATTAGACTCGGGGCCTGTTGATTACTCCTACTCACGCAAATTAATATTATTTTATCGATTAATAAAAGAAGTGAATTAAAATTACAACTAGAAAATAAACTAAAACGAAAACACCTGATCTAGACTTACTTTATAATAAAATAAACATCATCATTAAGGTAAACTTCTAAATTACCTACTTCGACCGTGGAGGTTCCTAAATTACGAAAACGCCTCTCTCGAGAATACGCTCTCGACTAAACTTAGGTTGATCGATTAAGACCTCTCGGCCAGTCGAAACCCCTAAGCCTGCTTTAGGAAGTGAACCCCTCTATTGGATTTCACTCCAATCCAGAAGAGTTATGTCGTCCTCTCTCGAGGAGTGCAATCAACTCCTTTTGTCTTTGAGTGATCTCCCCGTATCCGCAACCTCTCCGTCATTTAGGATATGGATCTTAGATCAAAATCGGAAGTAATAAATCAAAGATAAATCAGAAGCGATAAATCAAGAGTTGACAAAAAGAAGAAGACTAATTTATTCCAAAGCTTGACAAGATCAAGTGCAAATAGAATTAGATTCTCATTATCATAATAGAAGGATACATGAAGAGAAAAGCAAAGACATTCTAAAAATTAAAAAAGCTAGAATTAAAGACTACAATTATGAAATTGAAATTATAGGAAAGAAAAATACATAAAACAGGAAAACTAGCTACTTAACTACTCCTAGATTGACCTCCTTGTCCCCTCTCCAAAGCTTCTGGCTCGATCTGTAATTTATAGAAATTTTTCTTGAAGGTCACGCCCTAGGTCACGCCCGTGACCTAGGGCGTGTTAGGCTCGGAACCGCCGTCTTGAAAGCTCGGGAACGTTGGAGGAGAAACCGTCAAAATTTGTTAAATGGCGGGTCACGCCCCTAGGTCACACCCGTGACCTAGGGCGTGTCACTTCAGTTTCTGGAAAACCGCGGGAAGCTGAAAACGGCGGGAGTAAATTCTGGCAGTTCCTGAAGTGTCACGCCCCTAGGTCACGCCCGTGACCTAGGGCGTGTACTGACCGGGTCAGCAAACGACTGGAAACGGCGCATTCTGGCATCAATTCGGCAGTTTCGGGTTAGTCACGCCCGAGGTCACGCCCGTGACAGGGGGGCGTGTACTTAGGAAATGTTCCAGAATTGCCCCGGGAAGATTTCTGGGGAAAATTATTTTCTTGAACTAGTCACGCCCGTGTTCACACCCTGGTCAAGCCCGTGTCCTTGGGGCGTGTACTTGTGAAATTCTCCAGATTTGTGGAGGACGTCGTCCTCTTTCCGTTGACTGGTTGCACGTCCCGTAACTCTTTCTGGTTTGAAAGTTATGGCCATTTGAATTTCAGCTATCCGTGGCCAAAAATGTTAATTTTCTCAAAATGTTTTCAGATCTTTGCCATGAACTTGAAAATGATATTTGGAGCCCATATTGACCTGAAATATAAAAATAAATGAATTATTATATATATTAATATAAATCCAAATAAATTATACTATTTATTTATAAAAAAAACTAAACTAAAATAACTATATAAATTAACTTATCAACTATCATAGTTTATTTTGAATTTTGAATTTTGAATTTTGAATTAGAGGAGATGGAGTGGTGTAAGCCTATATATAGGCCATGACATTTGTCATATTTTGTAGAGAGAATGATAAGAAATTGAAACCTTATAATCTATTGAGATTTTTCTTCCTATCCAAGGCAAATTTCGGCCTCCTCTCTCCCCCTCTCTCTTTGGCCTCCGACCAACCTTCCTCCTCCCTCTCTCCCTCTTTATATCCGACCTCCTCTTCTCTTCCTCCTCCTCCTCCTCTTGTGAGAAATCCCCTCTACCAAAACCTCAGCCCTCCCTTGAAGGATTAAGGCCACAACCTTTCCTCTCCCCTCTTTCCTTATATATCTATTGGCCCTTTCAAGATACTCCCCCTTCTGGGGTTTGGCAAAGGAGAAACGACGAGCGTCTTCATCGTTCGGAGCGGATCCAAGGACTTGCGTGGAAATAGAGAATCTACCACAGTCGTGTGCGCCTCCTCCACTCATCTTGTGGACGGATTATTCTTGGGATTGGGTAACGAATTTCTTAACCACCTTTGTGTGATTTCTTCTACAATTTTGTGAGGTTTTGGTGGAATTAGAACGCTAGTTTTTAGTCCGGATTTATATTGAAATTAGTGATTAATAAAATCTTAATTTTCAAGCATTTATTTCCCGAATATTTTTCATAAAATTGGAGTCGGTAGATCTCGTGAACACTAGAAGAAATCGGGTTCATCACCCGGGATTTCCCCTTGAGTTCAAGTGATTTGGTAAACCCTCTATTAATTAATTTTGGGAATCGACTAGGACTTGATTTTAAATCACTTATTTAGGCTGGAACTTTCTTTATTGGAATTGTGAATTGCTTGCACATAATTTAATTTGAATAACTAACTGTCCGGATCGTGTGGTTCCTTTTCGCTTGAGCGAACATTGGCCTATAGCCCTTGTTCAATCTATAAAAGGGGTTGCGTCGCTTTGCGTTGATGTTGTGGAATTTGTGCCTTTTAATGCTCGAGTATTCGATATTACTATGTAGAGAAACCGCGTGCTAGATATTTAATTAAATTGTCGAACATAATAACGCATAGTTTAATCCGTAGAAATCATGGGCCTGCATCAATTTGGTATCAGAGCCAGGTTCACATCAATTTTCTAATTGGTACCCTCCCACTTTTATTATTTTTGCTGTCACGTATTTGCACGTTTCATTGCACAACATAAAAAGCAAATTTTAAAATTTTTGGTCTGCAAATAGCGGCCTACAATTCTCATTTTTGTCTCAAAATTAAAAAGAAATCCTGGAAATTCTGCAACATTTTATTAGTAAGAATCAAATAAAAATATATTTTATTTTTTCTAAGTCATTATTTTTATTAAATTATTATAAAATTTTAATTTTGGTCTGCCAATAGCGGCCTATATTTTTATTTTTTCAGCAAACAAATATCAAAAAAATGTTTTAATAATCTCTCATTTAATGTCAGTAAGAAAATCCACAAAAAATATTTTATTGTCTTACTTATTAAGCGGGAACAAATACATCTGTTGCATTTTATATAGGGTCAGGTTCATTATTCATTGCATGTGCACCAGTTCCGGGAGAGTTTTCTCTCTGGTTCTCATTATTATTCCTATGACATTTATGCTTCTCGTTTAGATTACTGGTATGTTAATCTCATGACTAAACAAATCCTAGCCTTGCCTTCATACCATGGAAATACCAACCGTCCCCACGCTTATCCTCCCACTAGAATTGAGGCACCTACTTATAACTGTTTGTGGTATCCCCAAAATTTTAGAGACTGACTTAAGGGAATAGAAAATTATTTTAATTGTCACTTATGGGACGACGACCAAAGGGTTAACATATCCCGAGATCGATTAGTAGGTCAAGCTCGCGTGTTTTGGCTAAACGAAGAGCGTCGTGTTGGTAGTTATAAACATGCTTGCCCGGCAATGCGTAGCCTACTCTCGGATCAATTTTATCCCGCCTATCTCCGCATTACTAACACCAAGCCTGTGAGTGAGTATCGTTATGGCGATATTCCCATACATGCCTATAGGAATGATTATATACCTAACGCTAGATCATTTTTCCCCAAAGGTCGGCCTACTCATAGTGTACTTACTACAACCTTTAGGGAAACCATTCCTAATAGATCTTATGCCTTGGACTCAAAAGATGTTACTTCTAGAGTTTTGACTCCTTTATCCTCGACGCCTAAGCCTCCTGATATAGTGACTGATACCCATGAGGATGCTGATGTAGATGTGGTATCTCTTGATCTTGAGGATGACCAACTAGGTGAGTGTATTCCATCTAATGAGTCTGAAAATGAGATTGGATACCCTAGTGATTTAGAAGATGATGTATGGGATGATTACGTTCCGATCTGTGAGAGTATTATGTTGCCTATTACATGCCCTACCAGCGTTGTGTCTGTTCACCCTAGTATTGAGTGCCCTCTCCAGGATACGATCACCATTATGTTAGAGCCTACGATTACACCCGCTGAGATTGTATCCAAGTTATCTGAGGAGTCTGAAAGTGAGGATGTCCCTATTATTATTGTGGATGAGTTACCATCGGAGGGAAGGGTTTTTTTGGATGATTCATTAGTTGTACACTTGGATGAGAGTTCTTTGATGATATCACCGTTGTGTGAAAATTATACTGATTTGGATGTTATCCCGGGTATGATTTTACCGACCCTTCCTCCTATTTATTTGCCTATCTTAGATGACTTTTTAGGACATGGAATCGGTAGACCTAGTCCGAGTTGTTGTGTCACGCCCACTTTATTAACTCCTACATTGGTGTTGTATCAGCGTTTAGATATTACTATGTTGAGCACATTAGTATTTGGACTTTTCACCGAACCTCATAGATATGACTACGCGTCACTTTTGACGGCTCATTTTTGTGTGTGTCCGTCTACGGTTCTATCCTCTACTATGATTGATTCTGATTCTTTGGCAATTGCGCCTCTAGATGTGGTGTCCCTTATACATACTTATATACCACACCCGGTCGCACACATTTATCCCCCGCCATTTGTTGACCCTCACTTCCCCACGTTAGTGACTATAGTTGGGATCATTGAGTTATATCGCTCGCAGATCTTCTCGCATCCGGGAGCATCCAATCAAGTGTTTATGATGAGCGGTTCGCCTTGGCATATCTTTATGCCAAGCATAACAATGTTAAAATTAAAATTAAGACTGCGGTTTTGGAGCCCATCAAAATCATCTCTGATTATAAGGCTCCCATGCCTCCTGACTTAACCCCCTTATCCTATGTGTTCAGGTCTAGTCATGTAGCACATGGATTCTCTCCTCATGCATCTAGGACGTTAGTATTTCATTTTAAGTTATGTCGCATGCACTTCCACTCCTTTTTGAGACTGTCTGATGCTAGATTTAGTGATTTTGATTTCGTCTGGTCAGTCCCCGAGCGGATGCCTTCTAGCTCCGTTAATAAATTAATATGTAGGACCGCCAACCCATCCATGATTATTAAGAATGTCGGATTTCATGCTTATATTTCAGATTTTTATACAGCACATGATGTTTCACTTTATTTCAAGTTTCCGGACTTTTTACTGTACGTCTCTATTCCACCTGGGTGCTTTTCTCATCGATTCTTCCTACCACTAAATATTCTCTTGGGTTGGGGAGTGTTAGTACTGTCGTGTTTATTTTCCACGTGGACTCCTTGTTTCTTGAACCAGATGGTAAGATTCAAGTTAATTTTCTTTTGCCTGACATCATTTTGAGTTTTGCTATTTCTACACCTGACAGGTTTTTAGTGATATGGGATGTTCAAGCTACTACGACACGGATTGCGGGGAATGATTTGCCCCATGTTGCTGCTACTTTCGACGGTTCCCACCTCATGGGCCACTCATCGATGATGAGTGATTTTGAGTGGGGGAGGATTGATGGCGACGATGCTGATGCGGTCGTGGATCCATGACATCGAGAGTTCGTGGATTGGGACGGTCGTTGCCGCAAGCTCAAGGATGGGAGTCTACCACGTCGTTTCTTCGCCAACGCCACTGCCGCTGTTGGGTACATTGGTCAAATGTACCTGATTTGAAGAAGCCTGACCCAACTCAATGATATACATCATAATGTATTTGATGTGTGTTTGAGTTACTTGTGCAGGTTAGGTATTCACTGGACTGAAGCTAAAAGTTTCTAAGTTCATGTGTCGACACCCAGAGGGAAAGTGTCGACACTTGAGAAAGCTTGTGTCGACACCCAGACAAGCAGTGTCGACACTTGGAATCATTGTGTCGACACCTGGGATGAAGAGTCGACACCAGACAGTAAGTGTCGACACTTGGAGCTGTGTCGACGCTCAGTGAAGAAGTATGCAGAAAAGCTGTGTCGACACTTAGCAGAAGTGTCGACACCTAGAAGAGCTGAGTCTACATCAGCAAGTGTCGACACTCAACACAATGTGTCGACACTCAATCAGCAGAGTCAACATATGAAGAATGTGTCGACACTCAGCACAATGTGTCGACACACAACCAGAAGAGTCAACACTTGAAGTAAGTGTCGACACTCAGCACAATGTGTCGACACTTAGCTAAAGACTCTACACTTGAAGAAAGTGTCGACACAAGGAGCTGTGTCGACACTTAGCAAAGAACAGAAAAGTTTACAAAACATTCTAAGTACAAGTGTCGACACTAAGGGAATGTGTCGACACTCAGCTGAGGAAACAAAATTAAAGACTTGTGTCGACACCAAGAAGCAGTGTCGACACTTGACAGTTTCAACACATGAAGATGTGTCGACACAAAGGAGATGTGTCGACACTTAGGAGAATACAGTTAAAGAATGAATAACAAGTACTTGTGTCGACACTCAATTTAAGTGTCGACACATGCAGAAGAATCAGTGTCGAGACATACAAGGATATGTGTCGACACCTTGTAGACTTGTGTCGACACTTACATAGCATGTGTCGATACTTAGTCTATAAGTGTCGACACTTAAGAACAGAAAGTCTCGACACTATCTGACAGTTAGAGAATTTCAAGAAGTGACTGGTTGACATGACAGCTGCCGATCCAGCCGGTCTACAGCAACTGTCAGAGAAGTCAGAAGTCTGTTATGAACCGGACCAGCCGGTTACCATGAAGGAAGCCTATAAATAGGCACTCACAGTTTACAGAAGTTGTTGTTGATATAAGAATTACAAGTTGTTCTTTCAAGTAGTGAGAATAATTAAAGTGGTTGATCAGATTATTCAAGTAATCAGAAAAGTGAAACACAGAGGATCAATACAAGAAGATCTGATAGTCTAACTGCAGATCTAAGAAGTTGGAGAGAGAGAGCTCCAATCAAGAATTCAGTCTTTGGAACTAAGGCTGAGAAGAAGGATTCAGAATCATCTGGATCTCAAGAAGCAGAGGTCAAGGATCAACTGTAGAGGATTCAGACTAATTCAGTTCTACTCAAGAAGCTTTGAAGGAAGCTAAGTCAGTTTGGATCTAACTAAGTTCTTCCAAGAACTCTTCAAGAAACTCTCAACTCCTCTCTTATTTTCTGAGTTGTAGAGTTAGTTATTGTAATTCAATCTTAACTTGTAGGATCCATTGGATCTGAGAGATTTGTAAGCCTATATTATAAAGGCTGAGGGTAGGGCTTGGTTGCCTGAGTGTAGGAGTTGAAGAACTCTGAGTGTAGGCCTTAATTGGCTGAGTGTAGGCCTGGGTGGCTGAGTGTAGGCCCTTGTGGCTGAGTGTAAGGCTTTGGGCCTGAGGTGTAGGAACCTAGTTGGGTTCTGAGATAGTGGAGAAGATTGGCTGAATCTAGTACACTGCTAGATAGGCGAAGGGGGAAAGTGGATGTACCCAAAGATTGGGGAACCACTATAAATTTGTGTGTCTGCTGTGCTGTGCTGTGCTGTGAATTAACTGTTTATATTCTGTTATTACTGTTAGCTGTAGAAATCTGTGAGATAACTGTTTTGCTGCCAACAAAGTTTTAAAAAGGTTTAGGTCACCTATTCACCCCCCCTCTAGGTGTTTAGGTACCATAACTTTCAAGTGGTATCAGAGCCAGGTTCCTCAAAAAGGACTAACTGTCTGAGGAGATCCAGTTTGGCAGATTCAGTGTAAGTCAGAACACAGTTTCAAGAAAATCAAGAAACATGAGGTTCTTCAGAGAATCACAAGGAATTGAGGTTCAATGAAACTGCCCATATGCAGAAAAGAGATTTTTGGAATCTGGAAAGAGAGGGTAAGGCTGTTCATGGAAGCCTCTGACCCTAGAATCTACATCACAGTCAAAGAGGGGCCATATGTGCCCATGAAGATCTCAGTATTGGATGCAAATCAGAGGACTCCAAAGGATTTCTCTGAGATGACCAAGGATGAAATTGTCCTAGCCACTATGGACAAAAGGGCACAAAACATAATAGTAAGTGTCATTGATGATGCAACTTTTCAGAACCTAATTCACTGTAAAACAGCAAAAGAAATGTGGGATACCCTCATTGTCTATATGGAAGGTTCTGAAGAAGTTAGGCAAGATAGAAAGTCCTTGCTTAATCAAGAGTATGAGAGCTTTAGGCAAGGAAGAGGAGATAGCATCACTGAATGCTACAAGAAGTTCTATAGAATTGTTAATGAACTCATGTCCTATGGAAGAGAGTTCACTAACTATGAATTGAATGATAAGTTCTTGAGGTCCCTAACCAAAGATTGGGACACTAAGATCTGTGCCATCAGAGAAATGGCAAAGTTGGGAGAAATTCCTCCTCCCACACTATTTGGCAAGTTACTGTCTTATGAGATGCAGCTGTCTGTGAGAAAAGAGGAGGAAAAATCAACAAGGACTGAGCACAGGGAAAGGACTGTTGCCTTCAAGTCAGAAGTACCTAGAAAGGGCAGGACTAAGTCATCAACTCCTACTCCAGAGGTAGTTGAATCAGAATCTGATGAGTCTGTTAGCACAAAGTCTACAAGCAGTGAAAGTGATGAAGACTTTGCTGCATTCACCAAACATTTTCAGAAATTCCTGAAGAAGAAACAGTGGAGGTCCAGACCTTCATTTTCCAAAGGGAAAGAAGTTCAGTATCAGGAGAAGAAGCCTTCAAAGAAGGACAAGAAAAAGACAAAGACTAGCAAGGCAACTGGGTCTAGGATAGTGTGTTACTGCTGCAATAGACATGGTCATGTTATTGCAGATTGTCCTGAGAGAAGGAAAGAATCCAGTGACAAAAAGAAGACTCACTTCAAAGGAAAGAAGGAGAAGTCCTTTGTTGCAAAGAATGAGAAGACTCTTTCAGACATTTCTTCTTCAGACACTGAGACAGATGCTGAAGCCTACATAGGGCTATTTGCTGAAGAAGAAGAGGAGTTTATGCAGATCATGGAATCAATCTATGAACAAGAAGAGTGTCAGTGCCAAGGACTGATGGCATTGACTGAAAGTACCAAAATCCTGGAGCAGCCAGGACCTAGTCAGGTACAAAGTCCAACTCAAAGTTCAGATTTCAGTTCTAGTTCAGAGTCAGATTCATCTTCATCAAGTGATGGAAGTGTTTCTGAATCTGAGGGAGATATTCATCAGCTCTTAGATGAATATAAAGTACTGTTGCAAGCCTATAAGAAAAGCAAGTCCCTTGCCAAAAGTCAGGCAAAGGAAATTGTTGATCTAAAGGCAGCTGCAACAGACTTTGAGAAGGAATTTGATCAAAAGCTCAATGAGGTAGCCAGGCTGAAACACATTACTGTGATTCAGATGGGAACTATCACTTATAAAAATGATCAAATTAAGTTACTGGAGATCAATCTCCAGAAGGAAAGAGAGCTAGTTGCTAGGTTTTCAAAACCTAAATCAGTGCTACCCTTGATTGATGAATTTGTTCATCATAAAGGAAAGGCTGGATTGGGTTTTATTAAACCAGCTAGGACTGTTAAGGATCAGTCCAAGTCCAAGGGCAAAGCCCCAACATTCAATAAGCCTGCTGTAGTCAAGACAGCCATGTCTGTACCTAAGCAAAGGTACAACAAGTTTGAATGCTGGTGTTGTGGCAAGGTTGGCCACTTTGCCTTGGATTGTTGGCACAATGCCAGTGCCAAGTTGAGTAGCAAGTTACCTGGTGGAAAGCCAGCAGGTAGCTATGTCAAGTTGCAAACTAACAATCACCAAGGATCCAAGTTTACATTTGGGTTCTAAGGTTCATTAATTTGTTTTGCAGGTGAATCCAAGTGGCCATACCCCAACATGGTACTTGGATAGTGGATGTTCCAGACATATGACTGGAACAAGGGGACTACTGAAGGACTACATTCCAATCAAAAATGGTCCTAAAGTGACCTTTGGTGGTTCTGAAAAAGGAATCATCAAAGGGTTTGGTAACATCTCTTCAAACCTTGTTACCATTACTCAAGTGGCTTATGTTAAAGGGTTGAAACACAACCTCATTAGTATAAGTCAGTTAAGTGATGTAGGGTATGACATCTCATTTGTTAAAAATGGTTGTCATATCAAGAGGTCAAGTGATCAAGAGATCATTTTGACAGGATATAGAAAGAGGAATGTCTATTGTTTAGACATTATGGTTGAGAACATTAGTTCTCCAGTTTGTCTTGTAGCTGATGAGACAGTCTCTCAATGTGTCAAATGGCACAAGAGGCTTGCCCATCTTAATTACAAGACTATTAGCAAACTCTTTAGCAAAGAGTTAGTGAGGAATGGTCCTCAAGTTAAGTGTGTCAAAGATGGCATTTGCTCAGCTTGTCAAAAGGGCAAGCAGACTAAATCCACCTTTAGAAGCTTAGACAACAAAGATGCTGTGAGGTGTTTATACCTCTTGCATATGGATCTATTTGGTCCAATGCCAGTTCACAGCTTAGGTAGGAAGGTCTATACCTTTGTAGTTGTTGATGACTACTCAAGGTTTTCCTGGGTGTTCTTCTTAAAGCAGAAATCTGAAACACCTAGTGTCTTCCATAGCTTTGTTAAGCAAATTCAGAATGAATTGAACTGTACAGTGGTCAAAATTAGAAGTGACCATGGTACTGAGTTTCAGTCTGAAAGCATGACAAAACTGTGTGAAGATTTTGGGATATTTCAAGAATTCTCTTCACCTAGAACACCTCAGCAAAATGGCATTGCTGAAAGGAAGAATAGGACCTTGATAGAGGCTGGTAGGACCCTATTAAGTGATTCATCACTGCCAGAGTATTTCTGGGCTGAAGCAGTTAACACTGCATGCCATGTGATAAATAGGGCTACCATCACTAAAAGGTTAAACAAGACCCCCTATGAAGTTGTGAAAGGCAGGAAACCAAATCTATCCTATTTCAGGATTTTTGGTTGCAAATGCTTCATACTTAACAATGGAAAGTCTTACCTAACTAAGTTTGCTGCCAAGTCCCAGGAGGGAGTGTTTGTTGGGTACAGCAATAATAGTAAGGCTTATAGAGTCTACAACTTGACTACACAAGTTGTAGAGGAGTCTGTGCATGTAGTTTTTGATGAGACAAAACTAATTAACAATGAGTTGTCTAGCAATGTATGCAGCCCCACAAGTCTTACTAAGAAGATGGACAAGCTAACCATTGAAGATGTACCTGCTGCAAGACAGCAAATAGAAGAAGATGGCTTATGTCCAGGGGGAGAACTACATGTACCAGGAGCTGAAGAAGTACAAGGAACTCAGCTTGATGAAGATGCTGAAGAAGTTCAACCAGAGTAAGGATGCCTCCAGCCAACAGGCATCTAAGAGATCATCCAGTAGAGCTGATTATTGGAGATCCAAGACAAGGTGTTCAGACAAGGAGCAGAAATCAGAATGCTGTAGTATATTCAAGTTTTCTGTCTCAAATAGAACCAAAGAAATTTGAAGAAGCAATACAAGATCCACAGTGGACTGAAGCAATGCAGGAAGAACTTAATCAGTTCAAAAGGTGCAAGTTTTGGGACTTGGTTCCTAAACCTAAAGATCACAATGTGATAGGAACAAAGTGGATCTATAGGAATAAGTTAGATGAACAAGGAGTCATCATTAAGAATAAAGCAAGACTGGTTGCAAAAGGATATAGGCAGGAAGAAGGTATTGATTTTGATCAAACCTTTGCTCCAGTAGCCAGACTGGAAGCCATAAGGATGTTCTTGGCCTATGCAACCTATCAAGGATTCAAGGTATACCAAATGGATGTGAAGTCAGCATTCCTAAATGGTAATTTGAAAGAAGAAGTCTATGTGGAGCAGCCTGCAGGTTTTGTTGATCCAACTCTACCTCATTATGTCTATAGACTTAGGAAAGCATTATATGGGTTAAAACAAGCACCTAGAGCTTGGTATGAAACCCTATCTAGTTTCCTCATTGAGAACAAGTTCTCAAGGGGGAAAATAGATAAGACTCTATTCCTTAGGGAATCTAGAGGCAAAGTCATACTTGTCCAAATATATGTAGATGACATTATATTTGGGTCTACTGAAAGTAGCCTTTGCAAAAAGTTTGCAAAGCTTATGCAAAGTCAATTTGAGATGAGTAGTATGGGAGAACTAAAGTTTTTCTTGGGTCTCCAAGTTAAACAGACTGGAAGTGGTCTATCCATATGTCAGTCCAAGTTCACCCTAAAACTCATAAGGAAGTATGGTATGGATTCATCCAGTACCATGAAGACTCCTATGTGGTCAAGTATGTCTCTGAGCAAGGATGATGCAGGGAAACCTGTAGATGAAACCTTGTATAGAGGGATAGTTGGCTCCCTGCTATACTTGACTGCAAGTAGGCCTGACATTATGTATGCTACATGTGTTTGTGCCAGGTATCAAACCTGCCCTAAAGAGTCTCACTTGACTGCAGTCAAGAGAATCTTGAGATATCTAAAGGGCACACCTTATCTAGGCCTCTGGTACCCTAGGAATGGAGATTTTGATCTAATAGGCTATTCAGATGCAGACTTTGCAGGATGTAAAGAAGATAGAAAGAGCACTACTGGATCCTGTCAATTCCTAGGTGGAAGACTCATTTCATGGAGTAGCAAGAAGCAAACCAGTGTGGCTATTTCCACAGCTGAGTCAGAATATGTAGCTGCAGGAAGTTGCTGTGCTCAACTTCTGTGGATTCAACATCAGCTAGAAGACTATGGATTTCAGGTAAGTAGAACTCCACTTTACTGTGATTCTACAAGTGCTATTTCAATAGCTAACAACCCTGTATCTCATAGTAGAACTAAACATATTGAGATTAAATATCACTTTCTTAGGGAGCATGTAGAAAGAAATGATATTGCACTTGAATATGT
The DNA here is from genome assembly GCA_039583875.1 of Platanthera guangdongensis. NCBI lineage: Eukaryota > Viridiplantae > Streptophyta > Magnoliopsida > Asparagales > Orchidaceae > Platanthera > Platanthera guangdongensis. The sequence goes on from CM077151.1 coordinate 106,159,949, forward strand.
TAAAACTGATAATCAGATAGCTGATATGTTTACTAAGCCCTTAGAAGAAGCTAAGTTTAATATGTTCAAAATTGAACTAGGTATGATAAACTTAGACTAAGTTTACAGAACTAAAAATTGGCTAAGTAAAAAGGTGTCGACACATAGACAAGTCTATGTCGACACAGAATGGTAAGTGTCGACACTTCAGGAAAATGGTGTCGACACATCTAGGAATTTGGTGTCGACACTTCAGAATGTTAGTGTCGACACATGTCGAATAGGTGTCGACACTTCAGAATGTTAGTGTCGACACATGACAAGTTGGTGTCGACACATTCAATGATGTGTCGACACTTAAGTTTTACTCAGAATTTTCTAAGTAACGTCTCGACTACATGTCGAGTAGTGTGGTGTCGACACATAACCATGTGTCGACACATAAAATCTGTTGACTAAACTTGTGTCGACACATAAGTGTCGAGACATTATAAGTCAGTGTCGACACTTATTGCCAGTGTCGACACATCTTTAGTAATCCATCCCGCCTGTTCGTCTTCAAACCAGAAAGGTATAAATAGGATTCTGTCTTTGTTTGTCGACACGCTTTCAGAGTTTCGAGACCAAAACTGCTGTGTCGACATTTCTCTTTTCTCAAGACTAAATCTCTAAACCCTAATGGCTCCCAAGCTCGAGGAGAATGTCAATGAAGGCTATGAGCTGGTTCGTGGCGCGTTCGATGATGGTGATCAAGAAATCAGATCGGTGGTAACCCTAGTCACCGATTCTGGATTGGAGTACCTGGTTTCAGAACCAACAAAAATATGGAAGAAGGAAGTTCTCGATTTCCTTACTGGAGCTTCTGTAGATGACTCAGGTTACAAGATCAAATCAAGAGTTCATGGCACCAAGGTCAAAATTTCACCCAAATCTCTGAGAAAGGTACTTCAGCTACCTAAAATTCAAGAAGAAGAGGAAGTGACTACATCTAAGACCAAAGAAGCACTTACCTGGTGTGGTCTTGATCCTAAGCTGAAGATATGATCTGTATTCAATAGGAGAGGAATGAACACTCAAGGAAAGTTTCTGTCAGAGATAGTGGGAAAGGTTATACTCAGCAAGACTGGAGGGCATGACAGGGTGTCAGCCTCCATGTTCAGTGTTATGACCAGAATTATCTTCAACCTCAAAACAGACTGGTCAATGGTTATCTTTGAAAAGATAAAGGAAAGTCTGAAGAAGCCCAATCTGGGCAGGATACTTAGTCTCTACCTGGCTGGTACAATCCCAGAGGTAATGAGCACTGTTGCAGGTAGCAAAATCAACCACATGAGAAAGATGGACATGAGGATCTTCTCAAGGTGGGAAAGGGTGCTGTCAAAGGAACTGTCCACCCCTGAGAAACAAGTTTCTAAGAAAGATTCCCCTCCAAAGAAGAAGAGGAAGATAGCTCCAGTGACACAGGAGTCCTCCAGCAGTTCAGGTAGTGAAGAACTAGTTATTTTCACTCCTGATAGTCATGAGGAAGAGGCAGTAGACAAGACCCCTGTTGCTAAAGATGTAGCTGAGATTCAGGGGGAGCTGCCTCCAGCTAGCCCCATGCAAAAGAATCCAAGCCAGGGGGAGCCTCCAGCTGTAGAACAACCCTCTACACTGGAGAGTGAGCAAGCTACACTCATTATCCAAGAGGTACTTTCTGACCTCAATACTTTAGATTTTTCTGTAATAGATTCTGATTTGTCTGATGTCCATCAGCAAACTCAGCAAGTAAATCAAGAACCAGATGTTGTTCCTGATAAAGTAGTTGAAGAACCAAGTACATCTCCTGCACAGTCACCTCCTGAATACACCATGGAAGATCTATTTCTAAATCTAGAACAGGAGGACTTTGACATGGATAAAGTTGGTGCTGCTGAAGAGAAGGGTGCTGCTGCTGAGGGGGAGACACTGCAAGTTCAGGAAGAGCCTATAAGTCAAGAAAGTGAGAAAGCACTAGATGTGCAAGCTGAAAAACCATCAAGCCCTAAGGACAGGGTGCATATAGCTAGTACTTCAGAGTCTGAGGAAGATGAGACTGCACAAGCTAAAAAGAAGAAACTCTATGTCTTCAAGAGGAGAAGTCAGAGTTACAAGAAAGCCTTGCAATCCATTGCCCCACAGCCCATAGTTCAACAAGCCCCAACTGTTGACTATAGTGCTCTACTGATTGCACTGCAAATCAAGATGGATGAACAAAGGAAGGCTATAGAAACTTATGTTGATGAAGGGCACAAGACCCTACAATCTGATCTGGCACAGGAAATCAAGTCCATAAGGTTTGAAATGAACCTTAATAAAAAGGAGATGACTGACTGTTTTACAAAGGGTGCTAATGCAGTGGTCTATCTGGCAACCCACCAAGAGAAAATAAAGTCTCAAGTAGATGATATAGCACTGAAGCAAGGCTATGTGCTGGAAAATCAGTTGAGAATGAATGATAATTTGACTGCATCCCACAATGCTATAGTCACTGAACTGAAGAATAAGCCAGCTGAATCTTCCACATCTGCTGCTGCCAAGGCTGAATTTGATAAAGCATTTCAAGATGAGATTGCTGCTGTCAAGACTGCAATTAAGGATTCACAGAAGGTCATTTCTAAACAGCTTACAAAGCTTAGACCTTATTTTAAGGATGGCATCAGGTACTTGGACAGCCAGATCAGGTTCCAGAAAGATGATGTAAGAGATCATGTTGAACAAGAAGTCATAAAGGGGGAGAGGGTGTTAGTCAAAGCTAGCTCTGACCATGCCAAATGGATTTCTAACTCCATCAGAGCTACACTGGGCTATCCTCCCCTGTGTGATGATGATAATGTAGCTGAATCAGGTATTCAAAGTGCATATCTTGGAGGTGAGCAATAGGAAGTCGCTCAGGTGATCTATCCACCTCCAGATTTTGACATGGTTCATGCAGAAGTAAGCACAATGTATAGTCCAACTACTGGAAAGCCTAGTGTTGTTCTGGAAAAGGTTGTTCAACCTGTTACAGCAGCTATGCAAGAGGCTATGGACAAAGAAGAAGAGACAAGGCTGTCAAAGAAGAAGTTCAGGGAACTAGCTGAGCAAAAACCTGATTTTGAACAGTGGAGCCCTACTTCTAGGAACATCATTCTCACAGCCTGGAAAGCAGCCAAGGACAATGCACATGAGAGGAACAAATGGTTCTCAGAAGCAGAATGAAGGAAGCATGAGATTAGGCAGGATGCCATTGTCCAGTATAGAAGGAAGGCTAAGTTAGGAAAGCTACCTCCTACAGCTGTGGAGCCTAGCAAGTACTTTCCTAAGCCCTATCATTATTTTGAGAGGCAGAAAATCAAGGCTGAAGAACAAAAGAAGAAGGACTCCAAAGGCAAGAAGACTGCTGATACTGAACCTGCTGCTGCTGTAAAGGTCAAAGTACAAGCTGAGAAAGGCATAGTTATAAAAGAGCCTGATCAGAACTAGACTGAGATTAGACTAAGACACATTGTTGTAATCTTTTACATGTGCAATATTCTTGTAAAATAATGGAAATGTATTAAAATAATGTAAGAACAATTTTTGATAAATATATTTCATGATTGTTCAGTAGAATGCGTCTAATTCTTGTTTGTTATGTAATGCTGAATGAGTATACATGTGTGCTTTATTACATGTTTAAGTTTACCCTGTTGATATATACCTGCTTTACATCATTCTCTAATTTTTAATTATGAGTGGTGTATATCATTGACTAAGGGTTATGACTTCTCCAAATAGGGGGAGATTGTTGGGTACATTGGTCAAATGTACCTGATTTGAAGAAGCCTGACTCAACTCAATGATATACATCATAATGTATTTGATGTGTGTTTGAGTTACTTGTGCAGGTTAGGTATTCACTGGACTGAAGCTAAAAGTTTCTAAGTTCATGTGTCGACACCCAGAGGGAAAGTGTCGACACTTGAGAAAGCTTGTGTCGACACCCAGACAAGCAGTGTCGACACTTGGAATCATTGTGTCGACACCTGGGATGAAGAGTCGACACCAGACAGTAAGTGTCGACACTTGGAGCTGTGTCGACGCTCAGTGAAGAAGTATGCAGAAAAGCTGTGTCGACACTTAGCAGAAGTGTCGACACCTAGAAGAGCTGAGTCTACATCAGCAAGTGTCGACACTCAACACAATGTGTCGACACTCAATCAGCAGAGTCAACATATGAAGAATGTGTCGACACTCAGCACAATGTGTCGACACACAACCAGAAGAGTCAACACTTGAAGTAAGTATCGACACTCAGCACAATGTGTCGACACTTAGCTAAAGACTCTACACTTGAAGAAAGTGTCGACACAAGGAGCTGTGTCGACACTTAGCAAAGAACAGAAAAGTTTACAAAACATTCTAAGTACAAGTGTCGACACTAAGGGAATGTGTCGACACTCAGCTGAGGAAACAAAATTAAAGACTTGTGTCGACACCAAGAAGCAGTGTCGACACTTGACAGTTTCAACACATGAAGATGTGTCGTCACAAAGGAGATGTGTCGACACTTAGGAGAATACAGTTAAAGAATGAAGAACAAGTACTTGTGTCGACACTCAATTTAAGTGTCGACACATGCAGAAGAATCAGTGTCGAGACATACAAGGATTTGTGTCGACACCTTGTAGACTTGTGTCGACACTTACATAGCATGTGTCGATACTTAGTCTATAAGTGTCGACACTTAAGAACAGAAAGTCTCGACACTATCTGACAGTTAGAGAATTTCAAGAAGTGACTGGTTGACATGACAGCTGCCGATCCAGCCGGTCTACAGCAACTGTCAGAGAAGTCAGAAGTCTGTTATGAACCGGACCAGCCGGTTACCATGAAGGAAGCCTATAAATAGGCACTCACAGTTTACAGAAGTTGTTGTTGATATAAGAATTACAAGTTGTTCTTTCAAGTAGTGAGAATAATTAAAGTGGTTGATCAGATTATTCAAGTAATCAGAAAAGTGAAACACAGAGGATCAATACAAGAAGATCTGACAGTCTAACTGCAGATCTAAGAAGTTGGAGAGAGAGAGCTCCAATCAAGAATTCAGTCTTTGGAACTAAGGCTGAGAAGAAGGATTCAGAATCATCTGGATCTCAAGAAGCAGAGGTCAAGGATCAACTGCAGAGGATTCATACTAATTCAGTTCTACTCAAGAAGCTTTGAAGGAAGCTAAGTCAGTTTGGATCTAACTAAGTTCTTCCAAGAACTCTTCAAGAAACTCTCAACTCCTCTCTTATTTTCTGAGTTGTAGAGTTAGTTATTGTAATTCAATCTTAACTTGTAGGATCCATTGGATCTGAGAGATTTGTAAGCCTATATTATAAAGGCTGAGGGTAGGGCTTGGTTGCCTGAGTGTAGGAGTTGAAGAACTCTGAGTGTAGGCCTTAATTGGCTGAGTGTAGGCCTGGGTGGCTGAGTGTAGGCCCTTGTGGCTGAGTGTAAGGCTTTGGGCCTGAGGTGTAGGAACCTAGTTGGGTTCTGAGATAGTGGAGAAGATTGGCTGAATCTAGTACACTGCTAGATAGGCGAAGGGGGAAAGTGGATGTACCCAAAGATTGGGGAACCACTATAATTTTGTATGTCTGCTGTGCTGTGCTGTGCTGTGAATTAACTGTTTATATTCTGTTATTACTGTTAGCTGTAGAAATCTGTGAGATAACTGTTTTGCTCCCAACAAAGTTTTAAAAAGGTTTAGGTCACCTATTCACCCCCCCCCCCTCTAGGTGTTTAGGTACCATAACTTTCAGCCGCTACATGTTTTTGCTCGTCGTCCGCCACCGCCAATAAATGAAATATATAATTATAAATTAAATAATTATAATTATATATTTTATCATTAATATTTTAGCATTTTTATTTGCAAGCATTTCATTATTATTTTAATTTCATGTAATGATGGGTGCCTATAACCATCAAGAGTATTTTAATTTCATGCATTTAAATTTTGAATTATTTATCTATTTCATGATGGGTGCATATAACCATCATAGTTTCATTTTGAATTTTGAATTGGAGGAGATGGAGTGTTGTAAGCCTATATATAGGTCATGACATTTGTCATATTTTGTAGAGAGAATGATAAGAAATTGAAATCTTATAATCTATTGAGATTTTTACTCCTCTCCAAGGCAAATTTCGGCCTCCTCTCTCCCCCTCTCTCTTTGGCCGCCGGCCAACCTTCCTCCTCCCTCTCTCCCTCTCTATATCCGACCTCCTCTTCTCTTCCTCCGCCTACTCCTCTTGTGAGAAACCTGTCCTCTACCAAAACCTCAGACTCCCTTGAAGGATTAACGCCACCACCTTTCCTCTCCCCTCTTTCCTTATATATCTATTGTCCCTTTCAAGATACTTCCCCTTCTGGGGTTTCGCAAAGGAGAAACGGCGAGCGTCTTCATCGTCCGGAGCGGATCCAAGGACTTGCGTGGAATAGAGAATCTACCACCATCGTGTGCACCTCCTCCACTCATCTTGTGGACGGATTATTCTTGGGATTGGGTAACGAATTTCTTAACCACCTTTGTGTGATTTCTTCTATAATGTTGTGAGGTTTTGGTGGAATTAGAAGGCTAGTTTTTGTTTGGATTTATATTGAAATTAGTGCTTAATAAAATCTTAATTTTCAAGCATTTATTTCCCGAATATTTTTCATAAAATTGGAGCGGGTAGATCTCGTGAACACTAGAAGAAATCGGGTTCATCACCCTTGATTTCTCCTTGAGTTTAAGTGATTTGGTAAACCCTCTATTAATTAATTTTGGGAATCGACTAGGACTTGATGTTAAATCACTTATTTAGCCTGCAACTTTCTTTATTAGAATTGTGAATTGCTTGCGCATAATTTAATTTGAATAGCTAACTGTCCGAGTCATGTGGGTCCTTTTCGCTTGAGCAAACATTGGCCAATAACCCTTGTTCAATCTATAAAAGGGGTTGCATCCCTTTGCGTTGATGTTGTGGAATTTGTGCCTTTTAATGCTTGAGTATTCGATACTGCTAAATAGAGGAACCGCGCGCTAGATATTTAATTAAATTGTCGAACATAATAACGCGTAGTTTAATCCGTAGAAACCATGGGCCTGCATCAGACTGCTCGACTCCTTTACCTAAGGCGCTCGCTCTCGCGCATTAGGACGAGCTCATCTCTGCAAGAATTGGAGAGGACACCCCAAGAGGCGACCCGAAAAGGAATTGCTAATAAAAGGAAGCAGGAGAGACCTGGCGTGTACGGAGTTGTACCCTAGCACTGCAAGTGCCATCTTGCCAGGAGACGTCATTGCGTGGGTGGAGGCGGCTAGACCCGTGGTGAGAGGGTCACCATTCTATGAGTTGATCCTTTCAGCTCCAGTCCCAGAAGGGTTTAGGGAGCCCGAAATGACCTACTATATGGGAAAAGACGACCCTCTCCAGCACTTATAATGGTTCGAAGATGCGGTCTCCATCAGGAACATGACGGACACATTCAAGTCCGTCTTTTCTCCATCACCTTGAAGGATAAGGCTATGGACTGGTTTCATCAACTCCCAATAAGCTCAATCTATGGCTTCGAAGATCTGAGTAGAAGTTTCCAGTTGCGTTTCTCAACCTCAAAGAAAAGGAATAAGAATCCCGAGTCGATTTTCCTGATCCGGCGGAAGGCGAATGAGTCCCTGGCCCAACACGTAGAGATGCTTCAGGAAGAAATCTTGGATATTTAGGAAGTGCCAGGATTTGCTCTCCAGATGGATTTCACTATTGGACTGTGGGAGGGTTTCTTCAAGATGAACCTATCTCGGAAGGCACCACTACCATTTGAAGGGCTGATGGAGAAGGCCACGAAAGAGAAAACGATGGAAGCGACAAACATGGCGTTCGCTAGAAAACTGCTAAGGTTGACAGAGGTCGAGTCAAGAGAGCCGGAAGGGGGAAGTCAGTAATGAGAGAGGAGGAAGGAGCCGAGGGCATCGACATATCAGGAGTTGGGTTGGAGGCAACAAGGAGGCCCTGCCCAAGGGTAAGGAAGAAGTTTTCCCCAGGGGGAAGGAACTATCCAGGAGGACCAGGAAGGCTCAACCAGCAGGGGTGGACCAAGCGAATATAGGAGATCGAGGTGGGATTGGAGTGATCCATGGGGGAGTGGGGATTGAGGCTACCCGTGAGGCAAGCCTTCATACCATGTACCGTCGGAGTGTAGGCTCGACGTCACAAGCCCCTCCCCTGAAAGAGAAAATCACCTTCTATCAAAAAGACATGTCGGACCACGAAGATCTTTTTTGTGATGCACTATGATCCGTACTGCCATTGAAAACTTCACGGTGTCGTGGATTCTTGTCGATAATGGGAGCTCAGTGAATGTCATCTTCAAAAAGGCATTCAAAGAGATGAGGGTGGAGGATGGAAGGCTGTCGGTTGCAGATGGACCGTTGTTCGGATTCTCGGGAGAAAGGAAGGAAGCCGAGGGGGCAGTAGGACTCCAGGTGACTTTGGGGGCTATCTAGGAATTATCATTTTGTCATAGTGGACGTCCCCAACAGTTACAACACCATTTTTGGGAGCCTGAAGCTCAATGTCGGGGAGACCCAGATCAGAGTACAAGGAGATTCAAAGGCAGCCATGGGGTGCTATGTGACGATAGTGAATACCATTTCTTGGCAAGAAGAGGCCGAGGAAATGGAGAAGAGGATGGAACTATTGGAGCAGGAGTTTGGAGGCAAAGTAGAGGAGGAGAAAGGAGAGATGGAGGTCGAAGGAGAAGGAGAAGTGTGGATGGAGAGAGGTATTGCGGTGGAGCTGGAAATGACAGGAGAGAAGGAAGGAGAGTTGGAAGTAGAGGAGGAGAAAATAGAGATGGAGGTCGAAGGAGAAGAAGAAGTGGAGATGGAAAGAGGCATTGTTGTGGAGCCGGAAATTACAGGAGAGAAGGAAGGAGAGATGGAGTCGAGAGAAAGTGAATGAGGGAGGAAAGAGAAAAGAAAGATGGAGGAAGTGGTGGAGTCATCCAGGATAGGAGCTCGGCCAGAGAAGAGGGGAAATTCGGCATTGGAAGAGGGAATCCTAACCGTTGAAGAGGTGGAGAAGTTTCTGATAAAAGTGGCTATGGCCGTTGAGGAGCGCGAGACAGTAGACTGTGAAGCCAAGGAACAGGAGGATATGTTGAGGGAGCAGGAGAACGAGGAAGAGCCATCAAGACTGAAGGCAGTAGTGGAGGTGCTGTAGATGATGATCCTCACCAAGGGAGGGAAGAAAAGATAAAAGTCAGTGGGGAGCTCAGTTCCGAGGACCAGGAGGAGATCAGGGCATATGTGGAAAGGAACATTGACGTCTTCGCCTGGAGCACAACTGAGATGTCGGGGGTTGACGTGAACGTGGCATGCCACCATCTCAACCTCGACCCCCATGCTCGTCCATTACAACAAAAGAAGAGAGCCATCGCCACCAAGATGGTTGGTCCCATCAGAGAGGAAGTTGAGAAGCTGCTCAAGGCGGGATTCATATCTGCAAGTAAATATCTGGGGTGGGTGAGTAATGTTGTAATTGTGAAGAAGGGAGAGGGGAAATGGAGGACGTGTGTGGACTTTTCTCTTTTAAATAAAGCATGTCCTAAGGATTGTTATCTTCTGCCTCGAATCGATGCGCTGGTTGACTCAGCCGTCGGTTTTTCACTAATGAGTTTTCTAAATGCATTTTTAGGATACCATCAAATATGCATGCACCCGCCAGACGTCAAGGATGTCACCTTTGTCATGGAGGATGGGTGATTTTGCTTCAACATGATTCCACTTGGATTAAAAAATATGGGGGTGACGTATCAAAAAATGATGGATCGAATCTTCCGGGAGCAGAAGAGGCTGAACCTCAAAGTTTATGTGGATGACCTGATGATCAAGAGCCGAGACCTCAGGTCCCACGCCCTAGATCTAGAGGAAACTTTTGAAATCATAAGGAAATACAAGATGAGACTCAACCCCCTAAAGTGTGTCTTTGGGGCCAATAGGGGAAAATTTTTAGGGCACCTCCTTACCCCATCCCGAGTAGAGCCTAATCCAGATAAGGTGAAGGCAATCCTGGAATTAGAATATCTGAAGAATGCCAAGGAGGTCCAATGTCTTACCGACAAGCTGGGCGGATTAAGCAGGTTCCTCTCCCGAGCTTGGGAGAAGTGCTCGCCTTTCTTTCGAACACTAAGATGGGGCAAGAAATCTGAATGGACCACTGAATGCAAAGAAGATTTTCAAGTTCTAAAACAACAACTCACCCGTACCCCACTAGTACAAGGGGCAAGAGAATGGGAGGGTTTGTTCTTGTACCTAGGAGTGGGGGCCGGAGCAGTGAGTTCAGTCCTTGTATGAGAGGAAGGAAAAAAGAAATTCCCGATCTATTACATGAGCCGAGTCCTGAATAAGGTGGAGCTCGGATACCCTATCCTTGAAAAGCTGGCATTTACTCTTATAATATAAGCTTGGAAGCTCAGTCATACTTCAAGGCCCATTCGATTCAAGTGGTGACGGATCATCCTCTCTGCCGCATCCTGGAAGGGGTAAAACATTCTGGGAGGTTGGCCAAATGGTCGATAGAGCTCAGTGAGTTTGACCTCACTTTTACTCCTCGGCTGGCCATCATGGCATAAGCAGTTGTGAATTTCCTGATAGATTACATGGTGAAGGTCAAAGAGGCTGAAGCACCTCTTTGAGCTGTTTGGGAGATACTAGTAGATGGAGCATCTGGAAAAGTTCTTTTGGAGGAGGGATGATCTTGGTGAGTCCAGAAGGGACCAGAATTGAGCAAGCTCTAAAGATTCACTTCGCAATCACTAACAATCAAGAAGAATATGAGGTGATTATCACAGCACTCGGGCTAGTGCAAGAGCTGGGCATATAGGGTATTAAAGTCTCCACAGACTCTCTGGTGGTAGCAGGACAAATCAAAAGAGAATTTGAAGCAAGGGAACCCACCCTTCAGTTGTATCTGATGAAGGTCAAAAACATCATCGGGTAGTTCGGCAGCTTTTCAATTCAACACGTCCTGAGGGGGGAATGCGCTCATGCTGACTTGCTCGCCAAACACGGCCATCGGGCCAGAGGAATGGTGACGGAACTCTTCAGACCATCAATAGAAGAAGGAGAATTGATGGAAGTGGATGAGAAAGGCTCTTGGATGGATCCCTTCATCATCTTTTTGACCTAGGGATGACTGCCCGAGAGGGATCTCGATAAGAATCAGATTAGGAATAAATTAGCATACTACCTGCTGAAGGATGAGACACTGTACCGAAAGACACTATCGGGCTTGTTGGCTCGATGTGTATATGAGGGAGATATTCCAAGAGTCCAAGAAGAAATTCATTCAGGAGAATGTGTGAGTCACGAGGGAAGTCAGACCTTGGAGGGGAGAGTGTTGAGGAAAGGATACTTTTGGCCTACCCTTGGGAAGGATGCGGAGGAATTCGCAAAGAGATGTAAAAAGTGTGAGGAGCTCACCCATCTCCAACTCCTTCCCGCCCAAAGATTACGCGTAATCACGGCTCCCTAGCCCTTCGCAATATGGGGACTAGATTTGGTGGGTCCTTTTCCCAAAGATAGCAGCCAAAGGAAATTTCTGCTGGTCATGCTGGATTACTTTTCAAAGTGGATAGAGGTGAAAGAGTTGGCTAAAGTAATGTCACAAGTGGTAAAAAATTTCATATGGGGAGAGATCATCTGCAGACATGGGCTTCCGTTGGCCATCATCACTGATAATGGACTGTAATTCGCTAGCAGGGAGTTCGTGGATTTCTGTGTCCAGCTGAGCATAGAGCTCTGAAAGTCCACCTACTGTCAACTATGTTCACCTAGGGGGGGGGGGGGAATAGGTGACATGCAGCGTTTTTGCGGAATTTAAGATTGTACCTGCACAAAAAAAATAAACAGCACAGAACACAGAATACACAAGCTATTTATAGTGGTTCCCCGACTTGGGTACATCCACTTTCCCCCTTCGACCTATCTCCCAACAAGGGACGACTCGGTCTCTTCACCAACAGGATTGAAATCCAATCCTTGCACTATCGGAAGGAAACCTTCCACACGTAGGAGTCAACACTCCCACAAACCGGGTTGCACCCAACCCTTACAACTAGGAACCAACGTTCCTTTACAACAAAAGTAAAATAGAATGTACAAGAAATACAAACTACGTGTGGAGACTACGGTGTCCCTCTTCGTTGACGACGTGATCTTGAAGTCTACAAAGAGTCCACAACCTTGGTCTCTCTTGGAGAGAATCTCCCCGGAACCGGCGGCGGTAAGATGGACGGAGGCTAGGTTCACGGGATCGGCGGCAACAACGATGTGTGGCTGTTGTTCTTCGGAGATCCAAACTTCGTAGCGAAGCAAGCTAGGTCTACCAACGGTCACACGAGGATCGGTCGTCTCGATCGATTCGGACGGGAAAGTTTTTCCCGATCAACAAATCGAGAGACAAGGGATCTCTGGATAGACACGTGAGACTCTAAGCTTGGCTAAGCTTCTGTCGCCGGAAGATCATGAAGAAATCTCGATCAAAGGCGGCGACCAACTAGCTCGAGCGCGATGGCGGCGAAGGAGTGGAGATCGCGATTTTAGGTCAAGGTTTTTGCTCGGCTTCCTTCTGTGTGTCTTTTTCTGGTCAAATAAATACCCGTATATATACTGTAGACACTTTCAATATGACCGTTGTGGGTCACACAAGTAGAAACCCTAACCCCGGTTCAGAATAGCGCCCGCGACAGAATCCGGTCCAGCAGCTTCCAGAGAATTTGCTAAGTCAAAATCGGCGAGAATCGCAGGTGATTCTCGACGATTCGGCGAGAATCAATTCTCAACGAATATTACTTGGTATTCATGATCTGCTCAACGATGGGTTCGGCGAGAATCACTAGTGATTCTCGCCGAATCTTACTTGACACCGTTTTGAGGTAGCCGGGTAGAGTCAGCGAGAATCACTAATGATTCTCGACGATTCGGCGAGAATCACCAGTGATTCTCGCCGAATCGGCGCGAATCACTTGGTGATTCTCGTCGAATTATACTTAGACGAATTTTCGTCTTTCCACCCAAGAGCTGCTCCTTGACCCATCCTTGCTCCATGTCTGCTCTTGTATAAACACGGCCTTGTACTTGAAAGTAAGTGCACTCCAATAGAGAGAGTACACGTAGGCCAACACACTGATCTGCTCAACGAGGGATTACGTCGTGCAGACCCGTGTATATTGACCTACTGCACCCTGACATTGGTGTGCACTTAGCGTGGAATAGCTGCAAGCACAACTTGAAATATTTTGTCAAATACATTGTCTATTTACCTTAGCTTGTCCAGAGGCTTCTTCAAATCAGGTACGTTGTGGATACAATACCCAACAAGCTCCATTTCGCCAAGGTCCATCTTCCTCGAAGCAATGGACAGGTAGAGGCAGCAAACAAGATTATCGTGAATCTTTTAAAGAAGAAAGTGGAGAATTTGAGCGGAAGTTGGGTAGAACATCTCCATTCGGTTCTCTAGGCTTTGAGGACCACACCAAATACTGCCATGGGGAGAGACTCCATTTAAACTCTCCCATGTCTCGGAGGAAGTCATACCTATAGAGTTCGGGGTCGTATCTCCAAGCGTGGCCGCTGCAAAGAAAGGAGACGTAGGATGGAGGGTAGAGAATGAGGAGGAGCAGAAACTCTCTCTTGATCTAGTGGAATAACTCAGGGATTTAGCATTGATCCGGCAGGAAGAAGTCTAGCACCGGATGTCGAGATACTTTGATAAATATATAAGGGTCAGGCAGTTCCAAAAGGGCGACTTGGTCCTCAAAAAAGTAGACGCAGAAGGCAGAGGAGCCTCGGTGGGAAAACTCAATCCCAACTGGGAAGGCCCCTTTATGGTAAAGGAGGTCCTGAAGTCAGGAGGGTACCACTATAGGATGTGGACGGGGTACCCCTCGATCGAGTCCGAAGCGGCGATGAATTAAAAAGATTTTATCCTTAATATTTTTTCATCTTTCAATACTTGTAAATTTTTTGTGACCTTCTGATATAATGGAATCTCAGGTATCTTCTTTCATGACATGACGGTGAAATGGATGAAAGGAAAGACCCTGAGCAGACCAGCTGAGCAGGCTCTCATCAAGCTAGTAGGGCTGTAGGCATACTCGGTGGTTGGAGGTTGTTTGGATACCCCGAGCAGACCCGCTGACCAGGCTCTCATCTAGCTGGCAGGGTTGCAGGCTCACTCGATGGTTGGAGGTTGTTTGGAGAGGAGACCCCAAGCAGACCCGCTGACCAGGCTCTCGTGAAGTTGGCAAGGTTGTAGGCTCACTCGGTGGTTAGAGGTTGTTTGGAGACGAGACCCCGAGCAGACCAGCTGACCAGGCTCTCATCATTCTGTCAGGGTTGTAGGCTCACTCGGTGGTTGGATGTTGTTTGGAGTGTTGACCCCGAGCAGACCCGCTGAACAGGCTCTCACTTAGCTGGCAGGGATGTAGGCTCACTCGGTGGTTGTAGGTTGTTTGGAAAGGACCCGAGAAGAACCGCTGACCAGTCTCTCATCAAGCTGGCAGGGAAGTAGGCTCACTCGGTGGCAGGGTAAATGGTAAGATCCCTCAAAGAAAAATATCTGCACTTATCAGGGAATGATGAAAGTTTGTTAAAAATAAGAAACTCCTATGGGAAGAAGTGGTTGGTGCAATACAAAGGAGGTTCGTCATCACCAGTCGGCACTCAGCGAAGGGGATCTCGCCCATAGCGAGTAGGTACTCGCTATCAAAGGTCAGGTCTCGCATAAAAATTGAAAATGGGTGACTTCCAATAAAGAGCGGGTTAATCTCGGGGGTTTACTTGCGCTGGATTCGTCTTAAGGCGAGACGTAGGGAGGAAGCTAAACGGTCTCGCACGAAGGAAGCAAAGGGAAGTCTATACCAATTCTCAAGTGAGATGGCAAGTAGCTCTACCTCGCGAGTAGCAACAGAGTAGAGGATCATCCGCAGTGAATAGAGTAAAATAAAATAAAATAAAAGGAACATCGAGCGAGAGGATATTATAAAAATTTCCTTGTTCATTACAAAGAAAGAAAGGAGTATTCTCCCATGAGGAAATACTTCAATATCTCAGAAAGCAAACAAAAGTACAAGTAAGAAGGAAGCAAAAAAGAGGGGGGAGAGGTCACGGGTCACGCGGGCACCTCTTCAGTCATCTTCGCCGGAAGTTGAATCCTCGTCCGTCTCGCCATAAAGGTGTGACACCAGGTCGCGGGCAGTGACGGACTCGGAGTCTTCCTTGATAACCCCCAGCTCCATCATCTTTAAAATGAGCTCGACAGTCTTAATGTTGGCGTCCCGTCAGATCTCTTCGACCTCGTTGAATGAGTAATGAGAAGGCAGGGGAGCTTGGAGTGGTTCCGGGCGAGAGGGAGACCGAGCGCTGTCTAGGAGATGTACATTCAGAG
Source organism: Platanthera guangdongensis (assembly GCA_039583875.1). Classification (NCBI taxonomy): domain Eukaryota; kingdom Viridiplantae; phylum Streptophyta; class Magnoliopsida; order Asparagales; family Orchidaceae; genus Platanthera; species Platanthera guangdongensis. The sequence continues at coordinate 106,175,390 of CM077151.1, forward strand.
CCTTTAAGTTTTTATTCTCCTCTTCCAGAGCCACTATGCACGAGCGCATCTAATCCGCCGTCTCGGCATCCTGCGAGAGGCCCATCAATCAACAAAAAGTATACGCGAGAGAGAGTTTGGCCAAAGATAAAATTAAAAGGCTTACCACGCCACCCTGACTCTTTGCGAGAAGATTGTCAGCAACTGTCAGCCTCTTCTCGAGACCATCCGACTTCTCTCGCTCTGCCGCCAGGCCCGCCTTGGCATCCTTCCATTTCTTATTGTTGAAAACGAGACGGCGCGAGACTCGATGCGAGAGCTCCAAGGCGTGAAGCTGAGCTTGAGCGGTCTTCAAGACAAGGTATCGTGAGGAGTCCTTGTCGAAAGGATCCATCCCAAGACCACAATAGAGGCCGTAGCTGAGGGCGAAGGCGTGGCTGGTGGGACGGTCCTGCTCCTTCCATGAGGGAAGGAGGGTGAATACCGACACCGAGTTTGCATCCTTTTCCCACAGCAGGACTGGGTCGCCGGTGACATCATTTACCACAGGCCCCATATTGTAATTTTGATGCGAGGAGGGGGATTGGCGGCTGGAGGAACCGGCTTCGTGAGATAAAAGTTGAGTTGGTTGAGCTGAAGTGTTAGGAGTCCTGTCGAATAATGCAGTCTCGCGAGACGACGAGACAGCTTGTGGGCGAGGTGATTGTGAGTCCTCTACAGAGATAGGGCTCAGGGTTCCCGACATCTCTTTCCTTTATTTCTGGGCTATCTCCTTTTTTCCATTCGGGAATGTCACAACCTTTTTGATTTTCTTCGTGGGTCTGAGGCGAGGAGCAGTGGCATCATCTCCAGGTCTCTTCTTAGAGGCGTGGGCCAACGATTCTTTTGCCTCCTCGGCTGTCATACTAGAGAGCGCGAGACCCTTTGACGGCCCAGTGCTGCTCAAGTAAGGAGGATGGGGTGCAATATTCCTCTCTCATGAATAAGTAAATGGTTATAAATGACAAAACAAGAGGATGTCGAACTTAGGCTAAAGAAGCGCGAGTGTACCTTCTCCAAGAAACAGTGGAAGAAGTGAGTAGAGATCTCGCCTTAAGAAGTTGACCTCAAAATTCCTTCTCGCAAAGTGTAACACCCCCATCCGTCACATGAGATATAACAGAAGGTCCGGCTGGGGCCCCCACGCCATATTCCACGGACAGCTAGTGGAGTTACATATTAATACCAAATTACTGCCAAAGGAACACGGGTCCTAACTCAGAGCATTTTAGCGAAAGCTTTTTAAAAACAATTATAAGAACCTAAGCCACAGCATGAATGTCCACTAAAAACACACAGTAGGAATAAGCATACAAATACACAAAGTACTTGGCCTTGTAGCCTTACAAGATTTTCCTTACATAATAAATGTCTTCCAAACATCGGCACACAGGCCAACCACACATGAGCATAATAGTAAACATTCACCTTGGCCTTCAAGGGCTGGCTCAGCAATAAGGGCGACAACCCGCTACTTGCCACTACGCTCCGCAGCACCTGCAATCAACATTCCTCCACAACGGTGGCTAACAAAAGCAATGGTCAGCTAAAGCTGACCAAATTATAACGACCCCACCCCTAGATCGGAGTGGCGGTGCTCCTTCCCTGTATTTTATTAGTATAACAAAATAAGATAGTGAAAGTACAAGTTAAGCACACTTCACCATAGGGATAGGCTCGCACGACCACACACCCTGTGCTCTCAGGGCACATTCTCGGTGAACCCGGTCCACCACTGCCCCCAGGACGGCAACATCGTGAGCATTTTAGTCTTTTCGGCTGAATCCTAAGACCCTCCCTCTATGCCATCGGTAAGTGCCAAGTACCTTGGGTCTCTTTAACCAAACCACATAGAGCAGGTACGGTTCCACTCAACCCGTTGCTCACACCACCATGACAATTTAAGCCATAAACGCGGGTTAAGCTTCCCCGAGTCCCGAATCGATCACATAATAATACATAACCCAGTTATGTACAAGTTGGCTCCCAGGCCACCAAGATGGCAGAACCACGCATCTGCCCAGTTTTTCGGGTGCACCTTGGGGTTAGTCCCCAAGGTTCCCTATTGCAATCTACCACGTAGAAAAACCCGAAAACAGCAATCGGCACGGAGTCTTCTCCAGTTATTCATGTATAGTGAAACATCACTGATCCAGACCAACTTGTCCGGGTAGGCTTCACACACCATGCATATGTCCGTACTTCGATTCCGGACTCTACATGCAAAACTAGGAGGACTATTCATATCCACCAGAAGGAACACCTCACTCTCACCGTGTAATACCCCCTATCCATCGCATAGCATATAGCAGTAGGTCCGGCTGGGGCCGGACGCCATATACCACCGACAGACCAGGTGGTTACTCAATGGAATATCATCCAACTAATAACCAACGTCCTATACAGGGTCATTCTAGCGGAAGCAATTATTAAAAGTTGCAAAATAAAGAACTCAGCCACAAGCATGAATGTCCACTCCAAAAACCCAATAGGAATGAAGTACAGTACACAAGTACAAAGACCTTAAGGCCTTACACTTGTTTACTCAAATAAAATCTGTCTTCCATAGCACGGCATGCAGGTCGCTCACACATGAATAAGCAAGTAAACAGTCAAAATTTGGCCTTCGAGGGCCGGCTCAGCAACTTGGGCTTTAGCCCGCTATTTACCACTCGGCTCCGCAGCACATGCAAGCATCAATGCACTGCACGGTGGCAAACAAAAGCAACGGTCAGCTATGCTAACCAAATTATAATGATCCCGCCCCCAAAATTCGGGGCGGCGATGCTCCTTTCCCTGCACTTTGTTAGCATAACCAAGGAGTATATATTAACACGTCATCACAGGCATGGGCACGCAAGGCCACACACCCCTTGCTCTCAGGGCACATTCTCGGTGAACCAGTCAACGTCACGTCAATTCAAGCCACAGACGTCTCGGTCACACCACCGCCACTAGGACGGCCAATCTTACGAGCATTTTGTCTTTCCGACATTGGTCACTTCATTTTAAGCCATAGACCGCCTAAGACCCTCCATCTATGCCAACGGCTCCTAGCGAACGGCATAGAGCGGGTACGGTTTCACCTAACTCGTTGCTCGCATCGCAACGACAATTTAAGCCATATGCGTGGGTCAGACTTTCCCGAGTACCAATCCGATATACACTTTACATAACCCAGTTATGTACAAGTTGGCTCCCAGGCCACCATGCTGGTAGCATCACGCATCTGCTTAGTTTTTCGGGTGCGCCTTGGAGTTATTCCCCAAGGCTCCCTGTTGTAATCTACCGCGTAGAAAACCCGAAAAAAAAACATCAGCACAGAGTCTTCTCCAGCCACTTATGCAATGCAACATCACCGATCCATACCAACTTGTCTGGGTAGGCTTCACACATCATGCCTATATCTGTTCTCGATTACGGACTCTACATGTACACAACGGGGACTATTCATGTCTACTCGAAGGAACTCCCCAACTCACCGCAAACTCGCGAGAGCGGACTTCCTATGCAAAGGAAAAGAGGACTTCACATGTCCTAGGATGAGAATCGTTACCCTAGCATTTTTTCTTAGATCCATGGAAATGTATGCTGATGAAAAGCACCACAATCTCTTCGCCTCTATAGATCCGAAGTCGGCTTGCGATTTGGAGCCCCGAAGCTCCGTCGGTGACCGGATCTAGCCTCCTTTCTTATTCCTTGATCTCCCCTCTCTCTAGACATTAGAAAGAGACTAAGTGAATGAAATGAGGGATTTGAAACCCTATTCCCGGGTATATCCCAGCAGGAACAACCCCCAGCCATTGGATCCCAATATAAGGAAACGAACAGCCAGGATTCGCCATTGAAATCCAAAATCTGAGTCGAACATGGCCTGTGACACGCCCTTGTCCAGGGCAGTGCTCCCCATTCGCCGTCGAAACCGACCCGTCCTGTAAAGAATACGGGCAACCGACACGCCCGTGTCAAACTTGACACGCCCATGTCATCTAGAACTAGGCCGTGTACTAAGCCGTGTCACTCCATCGACACAGGACCAACACCAACCCGAGACGCATACGGGTCTTGGACACGCTCGGGTCCCAATTGACATGCCCGTGTCTACCTGACACGACCCGTGTGCCGACCCCGTGTAAAACACACGCCACAGCCCGACTTCAACCAGAGAAGGACACGGCCTCTGACACGCCCGTATCCCAGGCCGCGTTCGCTGCTCGATGATCGCCGACCTAAAATTCGTCGACCTCTCGACCAGATCGTCGACCCAAGCACGACACGCCGTAGGACACGCCCGTGTCTCGGGCCATGTTCGCTGCTCGACGATCGTCGACTCCAAAATTCGTCGACCTCTCAGCCAGATCGTCGACACGAGCACGACATGACCCTGGGACACGCCCGTGTCCCAGGCCGTGTGCCCCTTGCCAAATTCCAAACTTAGCTCAAAACGCCTCACGTCGCTCTTTTGAGTTTCGGGGCGTTACAACTCTCTCCCTCTTAAAAGAATTTCGTCCCCGAAATTACATAAAGGAAAGATAAACACAAAACTTAAATGGTACCTGAGTGGAATAACTCCGGGTACTCCTCAAGCATGGTTTACTCTCGCTCCCACGAGAGCTCCTCCCGACCGCAGTTGTCCCAATAGACCTTGACCATCCTAATCTCTTTGTTGCGAGCTGCTTGACTTTCGAGTCCTCAATTCGTACGGGCTTGACCTTCGTCGTCAACCCATTATCCACCGGCACTTGATCCACTGCGATCACAAACTAAGGCTCTTGCACCGCCTTCCGTAGCACCGATATATGGAATACATCGTGTAGACCACTAAGTTCCACTGATAGCTTCAGTCGATATGCTGCTTCGCCAATCCGCTCCAAAACCTCAAACGGTCCAAGGTACCTCGGGCTTAGGTTCCTTAAGCGCCGCACTGGAGAGACACCCTTGAACGGCTTGATCTTCAAGTACACCCAGTCCCCCACAGAGAACTCCACGTTCCTGTGCTTGACATTATAGTACTTAGCCTGGAGGTCCTAAGCGATTAGCAACCTTTCCCGAATGGTTCGCACCAATGTAGTAGCATCTTCCACCTCTTGTCGTTTGTACAACTTTGACTCGCCCGTTTCCAACCAAGATAACGGCTTGTGACATCTTCTACCATAAAGGGCCTCAAAGGGCACCATTTGTATGCTCGCCTGGTAGCTATTGTTGTACGCGAACTCCACCAAGTATAGGTGGTCTTCCCACTGTTTCCCAAAGTCCAGGATGCACATGCGAAGCATGTCTTCCATCATCCTATTGACCCTCTCGGTCTGCCCATCCGTTTGAGGATGAAAGGCTGTGCTGAAATTCAGGTTTGTTCCCAACATCTGCTGCACCAGCATCCAATCATTGGACGTGAACCGCCCATCACAGTCACTAACGATGCTGCGGGGCACACCATGAAGCCGCACAATATTATCCACATACAGCTTTGCCAATTTCTCCATGGGATCATCCTTCCTATGCGGAATGAAGTGCGACACCTTCGTTAGACGATCTACGACAACCCAAATGGCGTCATTCCCTTTTTGCGACCTCAGCATCCCGTGCACAAAGTCCATAGTAATGTCGTCAAACTTCCACTCCAGAATAGGCAAGGACTTCAAGAATCCTCCCGTCTTTTGTCACCAAGGCGCAAGTCTGACACTTCTCCACGTATAGTGCCACATCCTTCTTCAGTCCTGGCCACCAGAACAATTTCTTCACATCGCGGTACATCTTCGTGCTCCCCGAGTGAATCGTGTACTTGGTATGATGCTCCTCGTACAACAATTCCACCCGCAAAGTACCCACATTCGGGACGCACAGATGACCGTCTTTCCAAAGCAATCCATCCACAACCTCATATTGGGAATTTGAACCATCCAAAGCCTCTATCATGAGCTGCTTCATTCTGCTATCCACATCCAAAGCCTACCGAATCTGATCAGCCAGGTCGAACTGAACTTCCGTCTAGTTCAATAGCACTTCAGCACTCGACTGCTTGTCTACGCAAGAGATCTCCAACGCCTCCAACTCCCGAACCAACCGCTCGTCATGGACCGACAGCCAATTGGCTTGAGCTGGGGCCCGGCGACTCAACGCATCCGCAACCGCATTGCCTTTACCAGGCACGTAATGGATCTTGAATGTGTAGTCCCCGAGGAACTCCATCCATCTACGCTGCCGCATGTTTAGATCCTTCTGATCCAACAAATATTTTAGGCTTTTATGGTCGGTATAGATATCGACCCTTACCCCATATAAGTAGTGCCTCCACAGCTTCAAGGCAAAAATCATGGCTGCTAACTCCAAGTGATGGACAAGATAATTCCTCTCGTGCACTTTCAGCTTTCTCGAGCCATACGCTATCACACTTCCATGCTGCAGCAGCACACAACCCAAGCCACTGCCCGATGCATCGCTATAGATCTCAAAACCTTCTATCCCACTCGGCGAACTCAACACAGGCGCTGTGATCAACCGACACTTCAACTCCTCAAAATCTCGTGCGCACTCCGGCATCCAAATGAACTTCTGCTCCTTCCTTGTCAAAGTCGTGAGGGGTAACACTATTCACGAGAAGTTCTCCACGAAGCGCCTGTAATAGACGGAAAGCCCCAGAAAACTTCGGACTTCATCTACCGTAGCAAGCACAGGCCACTCTCGTATCACAACAATCTTCGCCGGATCCACCGCAATTCCCTCTGCACTAACTATGTGACCAAGGAACGCCACTGAAGACAAGCAAAACTCACACTTGGAGAACTTGGCGTACAATTGATTTATCCTCAGCGTCTCTAGCACCAAATGCAGATGCTTGAAGTGATCCTCCTCACTCTGCGAGTACACCAAAATGTCGTCGATGAAGAAGATCACAAAGTGGTCCAAGTACTCCCTGAAAGTCTTGTTCATCAAATCCATGAACACCGAGGGCACATTAGTCAGCCTAAACAGCATGACCGTAAACTCGTAATGCCTGTATCTTGTACTAAAAGCCGTTTTGGGGATATCACTCTCCCTTATCCTCAGCTGATAATATCCAGACTTGAGATCCAACTTTGAGTACACCATTGACTCGACTAACTGATCGAACAGATCGTCAATCCTCGGGATCGGGTACTTGTTCTTCTCCGTTAGCTTGTTCCAATCCCAATAATCAATACAAAGTCTCAAGCTTCCATCCTTCTTCTTAACAAAGAGGATCGGTGCGCTCCAAGGCGACGAACTTGGACACACATACCCCTGCTCCAACAACTCTTGTAGTTGAACCTTCAGCTCTGTCATTTCCTTAGGCGCTAGCCAATACGGAGAGCGTGACACAGGTTTTGCACCTGGCACTAGCTCAATCGTGAAATCTATCTCCCGTTGAGGCGAGGCTCCAGGAAGATTGGCAGGGAACACATCAGGGTACTCAGCTACCACTGAAATACTATCCATCGTAGGCTTAGGCTTTGTAACCTCCACTAGCGTGAAAATTGCTCTGCTCCAGCACGAACTGCCTTCACCACCTGAAGAGCAGACATCAACGTCTTGCTCGACCCTTTCAATCCCGTAAAAGTTGTCTCACGACATTTTCCCAACTTGACTTCCTTGCGACCACAATAAATAAAAGCTTGCTGCTCCGAGAGCCAGTCCATGCCAAATATTACGTCGAACTCCACCAACGGCAGTAGCGACGCTAGCAAATGGAACTCATGACTCCCAATACGAATCTTAACGCCACAGTTTCTCTCAGCGCGCATCGAACACCCATTCGGCAACAACACATCTAGTTTGTCCTTCGCCATCGAAGAAGGTACTCCGATGCGTAATATGAATCCTTCGGACAAAAAAGAGTGCGAAGCTCCCGTATCAAAGAGTGCTCTCGCTGGATTTTCACAAATCAAAACAAATCCTAAACAAGCAGTGGTAAGGTAACACGTGCATAACAAGTATTTAAAATTTAACTTGCTATGAATTTAAACCATACCTGTCACCACATCCGCTTGCTTAATGGCCTCCTGTTGGCCAAGATTATAAACTCTTGGTTGAGCCGGAGCATAATGGGACGCGGTTGACTCCACCGCCATGCCCTTCTCTTCATACGTTGCTCCAGGCTTCCTTTCTGACTTGGGGAGTCCGCTCCAGCAGTCACGGGCAAAGTGCCCCGGCTTCCCACAAGTAAAACATGCACCCGGGGTTCGACCCGTAGTCGCCCCAGAAGCACCAGAAGAAGAAGCTAGACCCGAAGTCCTAGCCTTCTTAAGGAACTTACGGTACCCAAACTTTGAGGTAGTCGGCACATTGAACTCAGTCTTCTTATCACCAGAGCTTTTCTTTGCTTGTACATTCTTCAAGTCCTTCTCCAAAGACCGGGCCGTGTTGACCAGGGTCAAGAAGCCCTGCATCATCGGCCCCGAGAGCAGTAGCCTCAAGTCATCTCTCAGACCTTGATAGAAACGGTTCATCTTACGCTCCTCATCTGCGAATGTGGAGCTAACATACCGACCCAACCGAGTAAACTCGTGGAGATACTCACACACGCTACTCTCTCCTCGCACCAACCTTTGGAACTCATTCTCCAAAGCTATCCTCTATGCCGAAGGGAGGTACCATGCCAAGAACAGTCTCGAGAACTCCTCCATCGAGACGTCTGTCAGTTGCCGTCCTCTCAAGAGATGTAGCTCTAGACCTTCCCACTACAGTCTCGCATCCCTGTCCAACAGGAATGTAGCTATAGTGGTCATCTTCCACTCCTCCGTTTCAGTAGCTGTCAGGATTCTCTTCACTCGGGAGTGTAACGTCCCGGTTTAGAGCTCAGAGGCTACCGCACCCGAATGGGCCGCATAGCGTGTCTCGCCCCGGTGCCCCGTCACAGGACTGCAGTCTGATACTAAATTATAACACCCCCTATCCGTCGCATAGCATATAGCAGTAGGTCCGGCCGGGGCCCGACGCCATATACCATAGACAGACCGGGTGGTTACTCGATGGAATACCATCCAACTAATAACCAACGTCCTACACAGAGTCATTCGAGCAGAAGCAATTATTAAAAGTTGCAAAATAAAGAACCCAGCCACAAGCATGAATGTCCACTACAAAAACCCAATAGGAAAGTAGTGCAATACTTAAGTATAAAGGCCCTAAGGCCTTAAAATTGTTTACTCAAATAAAATGCGTCTTCCATACCACGGCACGCAGGCCGGTCACACATGAATAAACAAGTAAACACTCAAAATTTGTCCTTCGAGGGTCGGCTCAGCAACTTGGGCTTTAGCCCGCTATTTACCACTCGGCTCTGCAGCACCTGCAAGTGACAATCCACTACACGGTCGCAAACAAAAGCAACGGTCAGCTATGCTGACCAAATTATAACGATCCCACCCCCAAAACTCGGGGTGGCGATGCTCCTTTCCCTGCACTTTGTTAGCATAACCAAGCAGTATAGATTAACACTTCATCACAGGCATGGGGACGCACGACCACACAACCCGTGCTCTCAGGGCACATTCTCGGTGAATCGGTCAACGTCACGTGAATTCAAGCCAAAGACGTCTCGGTCTCACCACCGCCACTAGGACGACCAATCTTACGAGCATTTTGTCTTTCCGGCATTGGTCACGTCATTTTAAACCATAGACCGCCTAAGACCCTCCATCTATGCCAACAGCTCCTACCAAACGGCATAGAGCGGGTACAGTTCTACCTAACTCGTTGCTCGCATCGCAATGACAATTTAAGCCATATGCGCGGGTAAAACATTCCTGAGTCCCAATCCGATACACACTTTACATAACCCAGTTACGTACAAGTTGGCTCCCAGGCCACCATGCTGGCAGCATCACGCATCTGCCCCGTTTTTCAGGTGCGCCTTGGAGTTAATCCCCAAGGCTCCCTGTTGCAATCTACTGCGTACAAAACCCGAAAAACAAACATCCGCATGGAGTCTTCTCCGACCACTTATGCAATGCAACATCACCGATCCAGACCAACTTGTCCGGGTAGGCTTCACACATCATGCCTATATTCATTCTCGATTATGGACTCTACATGTACACAACGGGGACTATTCATGTCTACCCGAAGGAACACCCCAACTCACCGCAAACTCGCGAGAGCGGGCTTCCTATGCAAAGGAAAAGAGGACTTCACATGTCCTACGATGAGAATCGTTACCCTAGCATTTTTCCTTGGCGCCATGGAAATGTATGCGGATGAAAAGCACCGCAATCTCCTCGCCTCCGTAGATCCGAAGTCCGTTTGTGATTTGGAGTCCCGAAGCTCATCCAGTGACCGAATCTAGCCTCCTTTCTTCTTCCTTGCTCTCCCCTCTCTGTAGACTTTAGAAAGACACTAAGTGAAAGAAATGAGGGTTTTGAAACCCTATTCCCGGGTATATCCCAGCAGGAACAACCCCCAACCATTGGATCCCAGAATAAGGAAACGAACGACCAGGATTCGCCATTGAAATCCAAAATCTGGGTCGAACACGGCCTGTGACACGCCCGTGTCCAGGGCTGTGTTCCCCATTCACCGTCGAAACTAATGCGTCCTGGAAAGAACACGGGTATCCGACACACCCGTGTCAAACTTGACACACCTGTGTCCTCCAAAACACGGACGTGTACAAAGCCGTGTGTAACGCCCCGAAACTCAAAAGAGCGACGGGTGACGTTTTGGGCCAGTTTTGGGTTCTGGCAGGAGGCACACGGCCTGGGACACGGGCGTGTCCCAGGGCGTGTCAGGCTTGTGTCGTCAAGTCGGTCGAGAGGTCGACGAATTTTGCTCGATGATGTGTCGAGACAGGGCACACGGCCTGCGACACGGGCGTGTCGCAGGGCGTGTCGACCCGTGTCGACACTCAGCCCGCGAAGTCGACACTCTGCGCTCGACGAAGTGTCGAGACATGGCACATGGCCTACGACACGGGCGTGTTGCAGGGCGTGTCGACACGTGTCGATACTCGTCCCGGGGAGTCGACGAATTTTGATCGACGATGTGTCGAGTGAAGGCACACGACCTAGGATACGGGCGTGTCCAAGGCCGTGTCATGAGGTCGACGAACTTCACTCGACGAAGTGTCGAGTGTCGAGACCGTGTACACGGCCTGGAGCCCAGGCGTGTTGAGGTAGACATGGGCAAGGACACGGGCGTGTCCTAGAACCCGTGCAGTTCTCGGGTTGTTTTCGGGCTAAATCGATGGGGGTACACGGCCGGCCATACGACCGTGTCAGGTGGAACACGAGCGTGTCAGGTCGAACACGGGCGTGTTCGATGCCCGTGTGTTGTTCCAGTCGCGTCGATTTTGACGGTGAATGAGGCACACAGCCCTGGACACGGGCGTGTGCCAGGCCGTGTTCGGTCTAGATTGGACATTTCAGTCCCGAATCAAAGCCGTTCGTTTCTTTAATTGGTGATCCAACGGCTGGGGGTTGTTCCTGATGGGATATACTCGGGATTGGGCCTTAGAAACCCTCACTTTTACTTGAGTGGTTATCTTTCTAAAGCTTAGAGAGAGAGGAGAGCCAAGGAAGGAAGAAGAAGCTAGATCCGGCCATTGGAGGAGCTTCGAAGCTCCAAATCTCGAGCCGACTCCGGATCCACGGAGGCGAAGAGAGTGCGGTGCTTTTCATCCGCTTACTTTTGCATGGCGCCAAAGAAGAACGCAAGGGTAATGATTCTCTTCTTGAGCATGTGTAGCTCTCCTTCTTTGCATAGGAAGCCCGATCTCGCGAGTTTGCGGTGAGTTGGAGGCGTTCCTTCGGGTAGATATGTAAAGTCCCCGTTGTGTAGAGTCTGTACGCGAGAATGGACATATGCTTGATGTGTGAAGCCTATCCAGACATGTTGGTCTGGATCGGTGATGTTGCATTGCATAATGCCGGAGAATACTCCGTGCTATTGGTTGTTTTTCGGGTTTTCTACACGGTAGATTGCAACAAGGAGCCTTGAGGATTAAACCAAGGTGCACCCGAAAAACTGGGCGGATGCGTGATCTTGCCAATTTGGTGGCATGAGAGCCAACTTGAACATAACCGAGTTATGTGAATTGTGATGGAAATGGGACTCGGGAGAAGTTTGACCCGCGCAAATGGCTTAAATTGTCATTGCGATGTGAGCACGGGTTAGATGGAACCATACCCGTTCTATGTCGTTCGGTTAAAGAGACCTAAGGGTACGTGGCACTTGCCGTTGGTATAGATTAGGGTCTTCGGCGGTCTATGGCTTAAATTGTCGTGACCCAGGCCAAGAAGACAAAATGCTCATAGGTTTGGCCGTAAAAGTGGCGGTGGTGAGTCCGGAATGTCTATGGCTTTAATTGACGTGACATTGACCGGTTCACCGAGAATGTGCCCTGAGAGCACGGGGCGTGTGGCCGTGCGAGCCAACGTCTGTGATGAAGTGAATATTGATATATTGCTCGCTTATGATAATGAAATGCAGGGAAGGAGCATCGCCGCCCCGAGCTGTGGGCGGGATTGTTATAATTTGGTCAGCATTGCTGACCGTTGCCTTGTTTTGCCACTGTGCGGTGGTTTGTTGGTTGCAGGTGCTGCTGGACCAAGTGGTCAATAGCGGGCTAAAGCCCAATTTGCGAAGCCGGCCCTCGAAGGCCTAATTGGAGTGTTTACTGCTTTTATTCATGTGTGACCGGCCTGCGTGCCGTGGTTTGTAAATCATGTAATATGAAGTGAACAATTTTGTAAGGCCTTAAGGCCTGTACTTGTGTATGTACAACATTCCTATTTAGTATTAGTGGACATTCATGCTTTAGTGCTGGGTTCTTTATTGCAACTTTTATAAACTGCTTATGCTAGAATGCTCTGTGTAGGACGTTATGATTGGTTGGATGGTTTCCCTGAGTAACCACCCGGTCTGTCTGTGGCATACGGCGTCGGGCCCCGGCCGGACCTACTGCTATATGCTATGCGACGGATAGGGGGTGTTACACCGTGTCACTCCATCGACACAGGACCAACACCAACCTGAGAAGCACACGGGTCTTGGACACGCCCGTGTCCCAATTGACACGCCTGTGTCTACCTGACACGGCCTGTGTGCCGACCCCGTATAACACACACTCCACAGCCCGGCTTCAACCCGAGAAGGACACGGCCTGTGATACGCCCGTTTCCCAGGCCGTGTTCGCTGCTCGACGATCGCGGACCCAAAATTCATTGACCTCTCAACCAGATCGTCGACCCAAGCACGACACGCCCTGGGACACGCCCGTGTCTCAAGCCGTGTTCGCTGCTCGACGATCGCCAACTCCAAAATTCGTCGACCTCTCGGCCAGATCATCGACACGAGCACGACATGCCCCTGGGACATGACCGTGTCCCAGGCCGTATGCCCCCTGCCAAATTCCAAACTTGGCTCAAAACGCCTCCCGTTGCACTTTTGAGTTTCGGGGCGTTACACACCGCATACTCGTGAGAGCGTGTTTCCTATGCAGAAAGCAAGAGGACTTCACATGTCCAAGAAGAGAATCGTTACCCTAAAGGTTCGCTTTGGCGCCATGGAAAACTAGTCGGATGGAAAGCACTGCAACAGCCTCGCCTCCGCGGATCTGGAGTCGGCATGCGATTTGGGGCTCTGAAGCTCCACCGGCGGCCGGATCTCTCCGTCTCCTTCTTCCTTGCTCTCCACTCTCTCTAACACTTTAGAAAGAGAAAACCTAAGAGAAAATGAGTGTTTAACCCTCAACTCCCGGCCTTATAACAGTAGGGAGATCTCTGGGACGTTGGATCCCAATTGAAGGAAATGAACGGCCACGATTCGCACTTAAAATCAACTTCCTGGGCCGAACACGGCCTGTGACACGCCTGTGTCACAGGCCGTATCTCACGATCTGAACACTATCGTCGAATGCAGAATAGGACACGGGCTCAGACACGCCAGTGTTACTCTTGTCATGCCTGCGTCAGCCTCTAACACTCCCGTGACTCAGGGCGTGTACCTCAAGCGGCGATAGAAACCGCCGCGTCCCGACCAGGAGACAATCTTATACATGCACATGTTATCATTTGACATGCCAGTGTCGACCATTACACGCCCGTGCTCCCGGCCGTGTTCCTCACCCAACACAGCCCGACTAACACAGAGCAGGACACAACCCTGGACACGCCGGTGTCTCAGGCCGTGTACCCGACCTACAAGGATCGTCGAATGCATTTCATCAACCACACAGAAAATCATCGAACTCGTATCAGAACACGTCCATGGACACGCCCGTGTCCAGGGAATGTGATCCTTGTCAGACCCTAGATTGGCCTTAAGATGCTACCAGATCATTTCCGAGTTTTGGGGTGTTACAATTCTCCCCCCTTAAAAGAATTTCATCCCAAAATTATAGAATAGAAAGTACTCAAACTTAAACGGTACCTGAGTAGAAGAGCTCGGGATACTCCTCAAGCATGGTCTGCTCTCGTTGCCACGAAAGCTCCTCACGACCGCAGTTGTCCCATCGAACTTTGACAATCCTGATGGCTTTGTTACAAAGTCATTTGACTTCAGAGTCCTCAATACGAACGGACTTGACCTTCGTCGTCAACCCACTATCAACAGGTAACTGATCGACCGCAATCACTTGTGAAGGCTCTTGCACCGCCTTCCGCAACACCGAAATGTGGAACACGTCGTGTAGACCACTCAACTCCACAGATAACATCAGTTGATAAGCCGCTTCACCAATTCGCTCTAGAATCTCAAATGGTCCATGGTACCTCAGACTCAGCTTCTTCAAGCGTCGTACCCGAGAGACACCCTTGAATGACTTAATTTTAAAATATACCCGGTCGCCAACAGCGAACTCAACGTTCCTGTGCTTGGCGTTATAGTATTTAGTCTGCCTGCCCTGAGCGATCAGCAATCATTCTCATATTGTGTGTACCAACAAAGTGACGCCTTCCACTTCTTGTCATTTGTACAGCTTTGACTCACTCATCTCCAACCAAGACAACGGTGTGCGACATTATCTACCGTAAAGGGCCTCGAAGGGCACCATTTGAATACTCACTTGGTAGCTGTTGTTATAAGCAAACTTCACCATGTACAGGTGATCTTCCCACCGCTTTCCGAAATCCAAGACGCACATGAGAAGCATGTCCTCCATCGTCCTGTTGACCCTCTCGGTCTGACCATCCGTCTGCGGATGAAATGACGTGCTGAAACTCAGCTTGATTCCCAACATTTGTTGTACCAACCTCCAGTCATTGGATGTGAAGAGCCCATCTCGGTCACTCACGATGCTACGGGGCACACCGTGTAGTCGAACAATATTACCTACATAGAGTTTTGCTAGCTTATCCATCGAATCATCCTTCCTATTCAGAATGAAGTGCGACACTTTCGCCAATCGATCTACGATCACCCAGATGGCGTCGTTTCCCTTCTGCGACCTTGGCAACCCATGCACAAAATCCATTGAAATATCATCAAACTTCCACTCCGGGATAGGTACGGACTTCAAGAAACCTCCAGGCTTCTGGCACTCCACCTTCACTAAGGTGCACATTTGACACTTCGCCACATAAAGTGTCACGTCCTTCTTATGTCTTGGCCACCAGAACAACTTTTTCATATCACAATACATTTTCGTGCTCCCAGGGTGAATCAAGTACTTGGTATGATGAGCCTGGTACATCAATTCCTCCCATAGTTTACCCAAATTTGGGATGCATAGACGACTGTCCCTCCATAACAGTCCATCAACGCTTCATGTTGTTATCCAAGTCAAGAGCTTGTCGAATCCTATCAGCAAGGTCATACTGCACCTCTGTCAAATTCAATTATGCTTCGGCACTCGTCTGCTTGTCAACACAAGAGATCTCTAATGCCTCCAAATCCCGAATCAAACGCTCGTCATGAAACGACAACCAATTGTCCTGTGCGGGGGCCGTGCGACTCAACGCATACGCCACCGCATTGCCTTTCCCAGGCACAATATATCTTGAATGTGTAGTCACCCAGGAACTCCATCCACCTCCGCTGCCGCATGTTTAGGTCCTTTTAATCCAACAAGTACTTCAGGCTCTTGTGATCGGTATAGATATCGACCTTCACACCGTACAGGTAATGCCTCCACAGCTTCAGGGCAAATATCACGACCGCTACCTCCAATTCATGGACTGGATAATTCCTCTTGTGCACCTTCAGCTGACGCGAGCCATAAGCAATTACACTCCCATGCTGAAATAGAACACAACATAAGCCACTCCCTGAAGCATCATTGTAAATCTCAAATCCTTCGGTCCCACTTGGCCAACATAGAATAGGCGCCGTGGTCAACTGACTTTTCAGTTCTTTGAAAGCTTGCGCGCACTCCAGCGACAACACGAACTTTTGATCTTTCCTCATCAAATTCGTGAGGGTTAATGTTATCCGCGAGAAGTTCTCTACGAAGCGCTTGTAGTAGCCCGCTAGTCCAAGGAAACTTCGTACTTCTGCCACTGAAGATAACACAGGCCACTCCCGTATCGCAAATATTTTCGCCAGATCTACCGCAATCCCTTCTACACTAACTATATGACCAAGGAATGCTACCGAGGATAACCAGAATTCGCATTTGGAGAATTTGGCATAAAGTTGATTCCTCCTCAATGTCTCCAACACCATATGCAGATGCATGAAATGATCATCCTCGCACTGCGAGTACACCATTATATCGTCGATGAAGACTATCACGAAGTGGTCTAGGTACTCTCTGAATGTTCTGTTCATTAAATCCATACACACGGATGACACATTAGTCAGCCCAAACGGCATGATGGTGAACTCATAATGCCCATACTGTGTGCTGAAAGCTGTCTTGGGGATGTCCCTTTCCCTTATCCGCAGCTGATAGTATCCGGATTTCAGATCCAACTTTGAGTATACAGTCGACCCCATCAGCTGGTGGAACAGATCATCAATCCTTAGGATCGAATACTTATTCTTCTTTGTTAGCTTATTCAACTCTCGGTAATCGATACAAAGCCGTAAATTTCTGTCCTTCTTCTTAACAAAGAGGACCGGTGCGCTCCAAGGTGATGAGCTTTGACGAACATTACCCTACTCCTACAGGTCTTGAAGCTGTACTTTCAATTCTGCCATCTCTTTAGGCGCTAACCGATATGGAGAGCATGACACAGATTTGGCACCTAACACCAGCACAATAGTGAAGACGATCTCTCATTGAGGCAGGGCTCTAGGGAGATCGTCAGGAAACACGTCAGGATACTCAGATACAACTGGGATACTGTCCATACTAGGCTTAGACTTCGAAGCCTCCACTACTGTGAAAAACATCTCTGCACCAGCACAAACTGCCTTAACCACCTAGAGAGCAGACATAAAAGTCTTGCTCGACCCTTTCATGCTCGCAAATGTCGTCTCACGATCAGTTCCCAATTTGACCTACTTGCGGTTGCAATCAATGTATGCCCGCTGCTCCGAGATCCAATCCATCCCAAAGATCACGTCGAACTCCACAAACGGCAGTAACGACGCTTGCAAGTCAAACTCTTGACTCCTGATCTGTATCTTTACGCAATAAACTCTATCCGTGCGCATTGAACATCTGATTGCGTGTAAAAACTCCAAAAAAATTTACGGTCACGCGGCGACCCGGCGGTTTTATTTAAGTAAAGTGGAAGTCGTTTTTTATTTAGAAAACGGGGCGCGTGTATTTATTTATTTTGGATATAAAAAAGTTGTGATCGAGTTTTAACGAAAGAAGGTAAGTGCACCTATCGTGAGTAGTACAGGATATTCCGGGTGGAATATCGAGGTCGTATTGTTCTCGGGGTCGGTTCGATTATTTCTACTCTTCCATGGAGGGGACTATTATTTTACCGATAATTACTTGTCGGGTAATATTTTATATATAATAAAAAGACAGAAAACATAAAATGAAAGCATAAAAAGAAAGCTTGAAGGTGGAGCCGATGAAAATCTTAACGCAACGACATCGAATTGATTTAGAATTAAAATATACTTTAAATAAAAAGAGATCCTAAATTTCTAATTAATTAAGGCGGAGACTTGGCCGTGGAGGTTCCACTAGAATGAGCTCACTTATCTCTAGGACTATTGCTCACCTGAACGCTAAAACTATTCGACCAAACGTTAGTCCAACGAAGGATTCCTCTTAACGCCCGCATTACGCTAAGAACCCCGCTATTGGGTGGGGAACCCAATCCGGTAGAGTTGGCGCGCCTCCTCTCTCGAGAGTTAGTGCGGAACTCTCTTTGCCAAGGGGTGACCTGTCCATACGCACGGCCTCTTGGCTAGCGTATAGAAAACGGAAATAGGGCCCACACATCGATATATGGTCCTACGCGTCATTAACCCCGGGCAAACCATAAGTACTTTAATTAATTAGAAAAATGAGACCTTTAATTATTTTAAGCTATTTTATTTGTCCCAATGCTGTTCGATACTAAGGGCTAAGAACAGTTAGCCACTCATCGGAATGGGGACGGTTTGCGGGAAAAGCAGAAAATAAAGCAGTAAAGTAAGCGGTAAAAGAAAGTTGTAAATGAAAGCAGTAAAAATAAAGCAGTAAAGGAAAGTTGAAAATTGCAAGTCCTACTCAAACGAGTAGGACTGAAATGAAAGCAGTAAAATGCGAGTCCCGGCGCAAATGCGTGGGCGGGAGAAAGAAAGCGGGTCCTACTCAAACGAGTAGGACTAAATAAATGCAACACACGTACGCACTCTACATAAAGTAAAACTCACGAACACACTCTCTCGACATAAAGTAAAACACACACACACACTCGACATAAATGAAAACGCACGCACACTGCAGGAAAGTAAACACACTGCACACACTCTACTGAAATGAAATAAAAGCATTGCGCCATTTAACTCTTAACGAGTAGGCGGAAATAAATGCGCACACAATAGAAATTAAAAAAAAACTAAGTTATCAAAAAAATAAAACGACTGCATTTCTACCGCTAGAATGCGGTAGAAATGCGTAAAAAACAGAAATAAAAATAAAACGAGCAAAAGGGTTGCAAATAAACGCAAAAACGGAAATGCTCGAAAAATTAAAACAAATACATTTCTACCGCTAGAATGCAGTAGAAATGCATAAAAAGAGAACGAAAAAATTAAATAAGCAAAAGTTTTAAATAAAAGCTATAAAAATTCCTAAGTTAAAAAAACTAAGTAAGAAAATTAACTAAAACATAAAACTAAAAAGCTATACTCATACACACACACCCATTTAAAAGAGAACAAAAACTAAGTTAAAACAAATATAAATAAGATTGCATAAGAGAAGAGTCGCATAGATCCATTCCAAAGCCACAATAAGAGAAGAAAAAGAACACATTTTATTAAATAAAAAGACGAGTTACAAAGACACAAAAATAAAAGCTAAGGAGACGGGGAGAAATATCCCTTACATAAACTTTGGAAGCATCCAGGCAGCATTTCCCCTATACAAAATGGATCCAAAAGGGGAACATGATTACAAACAGCAGCTGCTTATTTATAGACAGAAATTTCAGGAGACACGCCCCCTGACACGGGCGTGTAGGCGGGCGTGTCAGCACTGTACAAAATGCGGCCGTCGATTTGACGGGAAAGTGGACTTTGGGATGGACATGTGTCTGTCTCGCGTTGGTCACTCCCCATGTCATGGGCGTGACGGTGGGCGTGTCGAGGAGGTAGATCTGGGCGCGGTGCGTCAAAAGTCGTCGCGTGGGCCATGTCGGCCAGATGGAGAAGTCACGCCCCAGGTCACGGCGTGACTCTGGGCGTGTCGGGGGTTCGACGATCGTCGAGCGGAAAGTCGTCGAGCGGCAAAATCATCGAGTGGGAAGATCGAGTTTGACGATCGTCGAGCGGGAAGATCGTCGAGCGCGGGTCTTTGTCAGCCAGGTGGAGGAGTCACGCCCTTGGTCACGGGCGTGACGCTGGGCGTGTCGAATTGGTCGACGATCGTCGAGCTGAAAAATCGTCGAGCGAGAAAATGGGTTTGACGATCGTCAAGAGGTATGGACACGGGCTTGGGTCACGCCCCGTGTAGGTGACACAGGCGTGACGCCAGGCGTGTCAAGCTTTTCTCTTCAAAAATCATTGATTTCCCTGGAATTTGATGGGTCACGCCCTGGTCACGGGCGTGACCAAAATTACACGGCCGTGTACTGCCCAATTTTGGGCAGATTTTGGAATTTTTCTGAAAAATAAAATAAAACAAGTTAGGAAAATATTTACAATAAAAGGAGCATTTTATTAAACAAAAACAAGTAAAAATGACGAAAATAATTGAAAACGACTAAATTAATGTACATAAAACTAGGTATATTTACAATTCATCAACAACCATTAGGAAACAACACATCCAATTTGCCCCTTGCCATCGAAGAAGGTACTCTAATGCGCGATATAAATCCTTCGAACAAAAAGGATGTGAAGCTCTCGTATCGAAGAGTGCTCTCGCCGCATAATCGAAAATCAAAACAAAGCCTAGCACAAGCAGTAAAACGCTAACGCACAAAAGGATAACAAATATATAAAGTTAATCTGCTTTTAATTAACTCATACTTGTCACCACGTCGGTCTGCTTTATGGCCTCATGAAGGCCAAGATTGTACAGTATAGGCTTAGATGGAGCATAGTGGGATGCGGTTGACTCCACCAACTTCCCCTTTTCCTCGTATGTTGCTCCAGGATTCCTCTCAGACTTTGGACGTCTGCTCTAACACTCTCGTGCAAAATGCCCCGGCTTTCCACAGTTGTAACATGCGCCCAGGGTTCGACCTGTAGTTGCCCCAGATGCACTAGGAGAAGGTGTCGGACCCGAAGTCCTAGTCTTCTTATTCCACTTACCGAAGTTAGAATTTGATGAGTTTGGCACCTTGAACTCCGTCTTCTGAACACCCAAGTCTTTCCTCCCTTGGATTCTCTTCAGATCTCTTTTAATAGATCGGGCCAAACTGACCAAGGTTAGAAAACCTTGCATCACAGGCCTAGCAAGTAGTACCCTCAGGTCATCGCGCAAACCATCAAAGAACCGGTTAGTCTTACGCTCCTTATCGCCAAACGTAGCGGCAGTGTAACGACCCAACCATGTGAATTCATGTAGGTACTCATCCATGCTACTGTCTCCTTTCTTCAACCTTAGAAACTGATTCTCCATCTCAATTCTCTCAGCTCAGGGTAGGTATCTAGCCACGAATAGCCTTGAGAATTCCTCGATCGAGATGTCAGCGAGTTGTCTCCAAACTAAGTGATGCTGCTCCAGATCTTCCCACCGTAACCTTGCTTCGCCGTCTAGCAGGAAAGTGGCTATGGCGGTCTTCTGCAATTCCTCAATTTCCGTTGTCGATAAGATTCTCTTAACTCTAGCGAGCCAATTCTCAGCTTGAGTTGGGGTTCTAATCCCTGTAAATATTGGAGGTCTGAAACTCATCACATGTTTAAGTTGTCTTTCTATCGCTCTTCTTGGCAGCAAAGGTTTTTCCACCACGCGTTCCACAACTCTAGGCTTTGCTGCTCGAAGCGGTTCTTGTTCCATCGCAGGGGCTGGGTGCTACACCTGCCTTGCTGGCTGGGCATTTATCATTGCAAACACTGCTTCTGCTACGAGTCTTATAGTTTCTGCTGAAAGTGTGGTTGCAGGCACATCATTAGGTGCACTGTTCTCCGCCGATTGCGGATGTTCTAACTGTCCAACACCACACCTAGTCACCTATAGTAGCAAAAATCATTGATTAGGTGGCACATAGATTGCTAAAAGCAATCATCAGAACACTCAGGTTCCTCAAAACAAGCGTATTTTCATTCCTAAGTGCACATTCATGGGTTTTTTCAAGTTATAATGAAGACGCACATACATGTGCTCACCACCCCTTAAAAGAATTCGCTCACGAAATCAAATAAGCAAGACCAAAACCATACCACTGATACCAAATTGTAACAACCCCATCCGCCACATGGCATATAATAGAAGGTCCGTCCGGGACCCCACGCCATATACCATGGACAGCTAGTGGAGTTACGTATTAATACCAAATTACTGCAAAAGGAACACGCGTCTTAACTCAGAGCATTCTAGCGGAAGCTTTTTAAAACAGTTATAAGAACCCAAGCCACAACATGAATGTTAATGTGCGGAAACGGTACTGCCTAGTTAATATGGGGGGAGGTGTTTGATCTCACAAGCTAGGAGAGGAAGAGGATGAAGGTTGCGGGGAAAGATGAACCTTTTAAGTGCTCGAGAGTGGAGCAAGCGCTTGTCAAAGGGGTTGCGGGGATAGAGGAGAGATTTTCTGAGAGCAGCGGAGGAGGTTGATCAGGAGCTGTCGAGCAGACGGTTACTATGACGGTTGTGGAAACCACCCGTCACCACACATCTTCCCAAAACCCCGAGGTGATGGTAAGGGGAGACGGGGGTACATAAACACCAAGGACCACCCGCTGCAGGCAATGTGGGACTAATCCAACCACGGGATGGCGGGGATATTCCGCCACACGGGGGCCCACCGGGGTCAACACCCAGACCTGGAACGCGATGGGGAAGCCCAAATATGCGGTCCCACACACACCCAATCCCGCTGGACCTTGGTCCTCAACACACCCCCGCAGCGGGATGGCTCTGATACCATGTTAGAACCCGCCAACCCATTAGTTCATCTCAAAACCCAGGTGATGAGATGAAGGGTGGCGGGGTACATGAACACAAAGTGGAGAAGTCTGCAGGCGGTGTGGGATTAACCCCAACCACAGGACCGCGGGGATATTCCGCCACACAAGGGGGGCCCACCGGGGTCAACACCCAGACTTGGAACGCGATGGGGAAAGCCCAAACATGCGGTCCCACACACACGTGTCCTGCTGGCTAATATAATCTCAACACCCCCCCGCAACAGGACAACCTGCTTTGATACCATGTTAGAACCCGCCAACCCATTAGTTCATCTCAAAACCCAGGTGATGGTAAGGGGAGACGGGGGTACATAAACACCAAGGACCACCCGCTGCAGGCAATGTGGGACTAATCCAACCACGGGATGGCGGGGATATTCCGCCAGACGGGGGGCCCACCGGGGTCAACACCCAGACCTGGAACGCGATGGGGAAGCCCAAATATGCGGTCCCACACACACCCAATCCCGCTGGACCTTGGTCCTCAACAACGGTTGTGCTTGCAGGTTGATGCCGAGAGAGAGCTGAGCTTAGCTAAGAAGAAGAAGAGAGAAGGCCGCTAGCAGCGACAACAACAGACTTCGCCCGCCGCGGCTTAAATGTCACTCTTGCGACGGGCTTTACTTTGATTAATACCGAGAGTTACAGCTTGGCAATACACCTTCACAAGAAAGTAATAAAGGGGTACAAGGAGGAAGCTGGCGGCTAAGGAAGAGGTGTCAAAAGACATTGCACGGACAGAAGAGTCAGGTCGGCAGGCCGCGCGACTAAGGGAATAAGTGAGGCCGCGCGGTTTGGCAACTAAAGCCGGCAGGCCACACGCGGTTACAGAAATAAGGATGACGGACTGAGAAATGGAGTCCGCAGGAGGTGATCACTTGAGCTTGCTATGGGCTGTCTTCGAGCATGAGCACCTTGTCGATGATCCGTCCTCCCTCAAAGGATAGGCATGGGGGTCTATTTATAGGCCCGAGGAGGTAACGGCTTGCAGTGACGTTTCCTCCGGTGAGACGGTAACTTGAGCGAGAAGGAGACGAAGTCCGCTGAGTCTGCAATAGGCCGCGCGGACTGGGGCTTGCTTCTGGAGTTGGTTCTACTGATGACGAACTGAGAGACAGTGGGGGACTGCGAGGAGAGCCCGCAGAGTTCGCCGCTGCTGAGCTGATCGAACCCGCGACAAGAATGTGTCTGCTAAAGGAGACCGCGCCAAGGTTGCACGGGCTGAGGGATTACCTACCCGCTGTTGGGAAGCGGGAGCTAGAAGGTATGCGGCAGACTGCGAGGAGAATCCACGGAGTCTACCGCTGCTGAACTGAGCGAACGCTAAGGGTGCGAGCTGAGTGCCCGCTGAGTCTGCCGAGTCTGCATGAGGCTATGCGTTCTAGGACTGCCTTGAGGATGTTCCGCTGCCTGGCGGGCTGGAAGGAGTCCACCACTACTGACTGAGGAGAGATGGAGGCAACGGAGTGGCGAGCTGCATGGCAAGTCCGCTGAGTCCGCCACAACTAATTGAGCCCGTGCTTAGACTGCGGGCTGAGGGAGGTTGACCCTGCTGCTGGAGAAGAGCGGGTGGAGGCCATGGAAAGGCACACTGCATGGTGAGTCCGCTGAGTCCACGGAGTCCGCCTCTACTAGCGAGCTGAGTCCGCCATAGATGAGGACCTGCTGAGGAGCTGGAGCTACTTATCAATGAATGCGGACTGGAAGTCTTGACTGTACTTCGAGTCTGCCCAGCTCGCGAGGATCTGGAATATGACTGCCAATCTTTGCGGGTAGCCGGGGAATTGGAGTGGCCGTGCTCTGCAGGCGGACTGAAGGAGTTGGTTGCCCATGCTGCTGGTGGCTAAGGGCTGAGTGACCTGCCGGACTGACGAGGCAGGCCGCGCGTGTTGGCGAGGTGGAAGCTGAAGTAGCTGGCTGGCGGCCTAGGGGCAGGTCGCCACTGTTGTTTGGCGGTTTGAGCGGTCTGACCTTCTTGGAGAGCGACCTACAGGAGCGGGCTAAGGAATTTCAATTCCTGCAAGGGATGCGGCTTGTTGCCGAGCTGGGCTGACAGGCATCCGAGTTCGGTAAAGGGAAACCTGCGGAGACATGCTTGCGATTAAGCTAAAAAAGGGGGTGGCCTGCAGAGGCGGACTGCGGAAGCAGTCCACGGCCCCTGCCGACCAAAGGAAGGAGCGCGGCCTGGGCAGTTAGACCGCTGAGACCGCTGAGACCGCCCAAGCCGTGCGGCCTGAGCGGACAGAATTCTCTGTCCGCCCACACTAAGGCGTCGCGACCTCTAGGAGCAACCTGGGGTAGGCCGCGACGAGCGAGCTGGCTGTCTTGGGAATGATCGCCGATTTCAGGTTTAACATTATCCCCGCACTTTTTAAGTTCCGAATAGAACTTCGAAAAGTAGGAGACCCACGAAAATCGTGATCCACCCCAAAGGAAAAGTAGGCTGCAAGGAGAGATAGAACCTGATGTCTCTCCTTTAGAAGGTTGCCAATGCCTGTCTATTTCCTGCAAAGAAAAAGTTAGTGTAGGCATGGAAGGTACGTCGTGTGTGTACCTGGGTTTTCCTTTGCAAAACAAAGAAGATGTGTCTTCTACTGAGTTCTGTAAAATGAAAGTGACAGAAAAGCATAGAAGCATAATAACTTGCAAGTACCTGATGGAGGCTTGCAAGTACCTGTTATCTTCTGCAAAAAGAAGTGTGAGGAGTATGCAAGAGAGAAAAAATGAGTTCCAAGTACCTGAAAGGAACTTGCAGGTCTTTGCTGGTTTCTACAAAAGAGAAGTTAGAAGAAGCCGCAAATACCTGAAGGCAACTTGTAGGTGTCTGCTGGTTTCTGCAAAAGAAGAGTTAGAAGTAGACATTATATGAGAGTAACTTGCAAGTACATGTGAAGAAACTTGCAAATATCTGCTGATCTCTGCAAAATGAGTGTTAGAAGCAAATATGGGATAAAAGTAGCTTGCAAGTACCCAAGCGGAACTTGCGAGTGCCTGATGATCACTGTAAAGAGAAGAGTGAGCAACAGACATATTATAACAAAGTAAGCTGCAAGTACCTAGATGAGGCTTACAGGTGTTAACTGTTGATCTCTGCAAGAAAAGGGTTTGGAGCAGACAAAATATATGGGAGTTGCAAGTACCTGTGAAGAAACTTGCAAGTTTCTGCTGATTTCTGCAAAAGTAGAGTTAGCAGCAGATATGATGAAAAGACTAAGCTGCAAGTACCTGGAAAAGACTTGCAGGCATCTGCTGATCTCTGCAAGAGTAGAGTTAGCAGCAGATATGATGAAAAGACTAAGCTGCAAGTACCTGGATATGACTTATAGACATCTGCTGATCTCTGCAACAGTAAAGTTAACAGAAGATATGATGAAAAGACTAAGCTGCAAGTACCTGGAAAAAACCTGCAGGCATCTGCTGATCTCTGCAAGAGTAGAGTTAGATGCAGATATGATGAAAAGTCTAAGCTGCAACTACCTGTATAATACTTGCAGGCATCTGCTGATCTCTGCAAGAGTTGAGTTAGCAGTAGATATGATGAAAAGTCTAAGCTGCAAGTACCTGGATAAGACTTGCAGGCATCTGTTGATCACTACAAGAGTAGAGTGAGCAGCAAATATAAAATAAAAATCTAAGCTGCAAGTGCCTGGACGGAACTTGCGGATGCTAAATGTTGGTGAGATAAGGTCGATATGACCAAATAACAGAGGAAATGCCTGAAGAACTCTGCTGATAATTGAATGAAGATCAGACTAGAAAGTTGTGATCTTCTTGCTATATTAGAGATGTCTTCAACATGAAGTCCAGATCAATATGTCGAGCGTTCACATTTGATAAGAGTAGTGAAGAGCTTATAAGTGATCATCAGATAGAGCTTTGAGCAAGCAATGCATATAAGATGAGCATAAGCAAAGTGAATGTTGTGAATCCTTTTGGTAGGTCGGAGTAACTTGTTCACCTATGAAAAAGGCAGTTTGGAAAGGAGGTTTATACTCGGAGATGACCAAGAAAAACTGGATGCTGCCACAGGAGATCACCCGTAGGCCTTATGCATCGCTTGCCTGAGAAAGGTCATCACGAGTATAACCCTACTAAGAGCGGGCTAGTCGCGCATCCTCTAGGAGAGCACAAAAGAGAAAAGCAAGGGAAATCCTGAGAAGGATCGCTAGATGCACTGATCCCATGCTTCGGGTTAATACGTCACTGATAAATGTGACTAGTTGAGCCAAGAGTCCTATAGCTTTTCTGTGGATTGATCAGTGGAGTTGAGGAACCCGCGAAAGCATGGATTGAGAGCACTAGAGAGCGTTAGGCCATCACAATTATGAGATGATCGAAGAGACAAGGCTATGCTTGGTCGCCATTTCTTGTCAAGCAAAGATCACCGCAACTGTAATGGATCCTAACGGAGCACAACAGAGCTAACACATGGGGGCCTCCCTGGCACGCACTCTATGTCAGATGTCGGCTAGGATCATAAATCCCGTATTCCTCCGCATGAGAGTTGGATAGCCCCCGCTACACACATATGTGAAATCTCCCCGCGATATGTGGTCATTGTGGTCTTACGCCAGAATCCAATGCCGAGGGGGCCTATAGCAAGACTTGGCGATATCTCAGTGGCTCAGTGATCTTTTGGTAAAAGAAAGAGTAGAGGAAGAAGCATTACAGGAAGAGAACTGTGTCAGTATTAGATCCCTGATAAAAGCTTTATTGAAAAGCAGGAATGAACACTTAGAAGTGTTTTGAAATGAGAATGTTTTAAAGGCTAAAAGTAAGAGTAACCGATAATGGTTGCGAGAAAATTTGGTGGACTATGATGTCACAGCCCGCATTTTCTCACACATTTAAATAAGATCAGAGCACGAGAAAATACGTGTCGTGATGCCACGCCGTGCAGGGGATAACTGCACGCGCTCAGGCAAAACCTAAACTCGCGTTCGTTGAATAAATCATCATTTTTTGTTTTATGCAAGTAAACCATTTATAGTTTGATGGCCGTATCCCTCGGCACCATGGATCAGCAAGTCCACATGAAAACCTATAATTTTATACGCAGCAAAAATACATAGTTAAGGTAAGTTGACATCCTACATGAGTAGAATCGTCCCCAACGGACCCCTCATGGAATGCAGGACTCTAGGTGACTCATAATATCTAGAAAATAGCTTTTTACGTACTCGAGAAATAGTGCGTTAGTGTTTTAAATCATGACATGCATGGGATACATATATTATTAATCTAACCTGCAACCTAGCCTACAACAGTCCCAGAAGCAAGTAAACAACCTCCAACAAAAAGGCAAAACTAGCAGTATTTAGTTCATAGTTCATCACGCAAAGGAAACCATCAGTGGGCGTCAACAACCTGACACGAACCCACTGGTGGGTGTGTATGTCTATACAGAAAGAAGAAAAACTACCTCGCCAAAACGAGGAACAGCAACCTCAGTGGCCACAAGCAAGCTCCACCAAGAGAACACTGGCCGCTCACTCGGCTATCACCAGGACCTGAGGCATTCCAACAAAAAGAATACCTCAGCAAGTATATAAGGAAATAGAAAGGGAGCATTTCATCAAAAAGTAATACACTGCCCAAGGCAGGATCAAGATGCACTAAGTGCGAGAGCTATCAACATAGCCTGCTAAAACCTGCAGGAGCAATAAGGCCAACATATGCCAAAATACCAAAAGAAAGAACAGATCTAATTCGTGATGCATTAACATTGGTAAAGTCATTACTCAAGGGTTCAACGGTGGCAGCCCTTAAGGTGGAACACACCAACAAAAAACAGCCCATATCGGGGCCAAAAGTGCTCTCTACACCATAAAACAACCAGCCCATTATCTGGGGCCAAAAGGTGCTCTCTACACCATAAAACAACCAGCCCATTATCCAGGGCCAAACAGTGCTCACCATGCTCTACACCACAGCACCCCTTATAGAGCCATCAGACAAACCACATGCCATACTTCACGATTTAACCGGCAAAACACGCCGAAACACACTAACAACCCAAACTCCCTAAGTAACCACAAATCTGAAAGTTCATCCTAAGCAAGTACGCAACATGATCTAAGTTCCTACTTCCATATGTCTACCTTCAACCATGAGTTGGATACAAAATCAATAACCCTAATTTCAACTGCACCATAGCCATATAACCATAAGAGATGAAAGAAAAGAAAAACTTGGCAAGGGCAAGAACACTACTTGCCTCAACCTTCAAGCACAACAACCGCTATCACAAACTAGGTGAAAAACCTGAGGTGAACAACATAAGAGAAAAACAACTAAGAAATTTGACAACCCATCTTCTTTTCCACTAATCCAAGAGCAAAGAAATGTTACCTGTACCGCCCACGATTTTTCTGCGATTATTTAATTCTCGTTTGGAGTTACGTTGACGCGTTTCCAGCATGTGCCGTTTGTTAGAGCATGGTCTTAGCACTTTTGGTTCCTTGTATGGTTATTGGTAGTCTTTTTAGCAAGATCTCCTAGCAAGCCGGGTCTGTTTTGGTGATCGGTGAGGCCTCTCGGGGGATGCTTGTGTTTTGGCTTCGGGTAGTGATAACCCGAGTTTTGTTTGTTGAAAGTTGATTTCGACTTCACCGTTGCGTTCGTAGCGTGGGTGTTTAACTACGGTGCGAATTTCGTCGGATTCCGATGTGGTTCGGTTTTTACGTCGTTTTGGTGTGTTAATAATAATGGATGTAATGATTAATTAATTTGTAAAGTTTGAAATGAGTGGTTTTAGGTGGCAGTTAGGTTGAAAAGACGTATCCATGCATCATATATATAGCCTTAAGAAATAAACTAGACTATTCATTGTCTCCTATGAGAGAGAAACCGCTGCCTGATCGAGAGGAAAAAAACCGTCAACCCTGTACCCTTCAGACGCTGATTTTGGGAGCGTTAGTGGACGAAATTCGATTCCGAAAGTGGATTTGGATTGCTCTCGCCTAGACCTTCATTCCTACGGTAAGAGATTCAATTTTCATGATGTTTCTAGAGGACTCAGAATTTTTGGTTTGAACCTTTTCCGCCATTAAAACCTTAGATCCTGTTTAGGTGCTGTTGCGGCTGGTGCCGAGAGAGAGGGGAAGGGCTGTGCAAGTTAATTTTTGGATTTGAGGCAAGTGGTGTTCCTACCCTTACCAAGCTTTCCTTCTCCTTTTCATGGTCAATTTACTGTAATCATTCAAGTTTTCCATGAAATTATTATTTGCTCTGTTTTCCTGTCAAAATTATGTGAATCATTAACCATAATGCCCCTTTAAGTTCTGTTTGCATTCTCTCAAGTTTTAAAACTCATGTCTTTGGCTGGAGTGCTGTAACCTTGTCTGTTTTATCAAACGTTTTCCTGTTAATCTTTCAAATGGTTCCCTGTTAAAAACCTTTGTTTGGGTAGACATTAGCCTTCCAACCCTAGAATCAAATAACAGTGAGATTTTATACTTATATTGCCAGTAATAGGTTTGGTTAGGCTAACAAGTTGGACGAAAATGAAGTAAGAGGTTCAGGATTACTGTGCACTCAATGCAGCCAGATCGACGGAAATCGTCGATCTGGGTTCGACGATTATCGTCGAGCGGAGCTCGACGACGAGCCTTAGTTCTGGGTCTGACGGAAATCGTCGAACGGAGTTCGACGATTTTCCCGTGACCTCTGTTCGACGGAGGGAAAATCGTCGAACGGCGTCCGACGATATTTTCCCCGTGGTTTGTATTAGACTTTTTCCCTGTGGTCTGCGTTTAACGGTAAATCGTCGAACGGAGTTCGACGATTCCCCGTGGCCTTTGATCGACGAAAGGCAAATCATCGAACGGAGTACGACGATTGCCTGTGTCCTGTGATTCGACGAAAAACGTCGAGCTGCGTTTGACGAGTTTCCTGAGTTCGACGATTTTGTTCCAGCGTTCGACGAAAAACGTCGAGCTGCATTCGACGATTCCTGTAGGCAGAATTTTATTTCTTTTCAATTACCTTTCTTCCCGAGTGATTACGTCCTAGTGGAATTGTCGTGTCGGCCTTTCGTTCTTCCTTTAATTTGAGGGCCGAATCGTGGGTTAAGGCAGGTAGTAGTGTTTTGACGCTCTAAAGGAGCGGGATGTTTTGTGTGTGAGCCGTGGCCGCCACTTTTAGGCCCAAGTACGGGATGGGCATTTGCTGTGGCCGCCACCTTTTTTATTCCAGGTACGGGCTGGATTTGTGGTGGTTTTGTGCCGATAGTGGAAATTTATGTTTTTGTTGGAACTGTTTGTTTGGGGGACTGTTTTTGGTCACCAACTCAGGACCATTTCTGTTTACTACAGTCATTAACTCACAAATTAGGATTGTTAGGCGTTTCTTCCTGGTAGAATGCAGCATATTATGGCAAGTTTACCTTGTATTTTGCCTTGTAGCCTCTGCAGGATTTGAGCAGGGCTTGGTGTTGTTGCTTGGTGTAATTTTGGTTTACTCTGGACAGTGTTTGCTTTTTACTTCTTGTTTACTTACTCTCTTGTTCCATTATAATTTAATGCCATAGTTCAGATTTCCTTGTTTTACTTGCTGAGGTGTTCTTTTCTTTTCTGAATGCCTCAGCTTCTGACTAGTAGCCGAGTAGACGGTTAGATTTGTTGTGGTGTTTGTTGGTGATCCCTTGAGTTGTAGGGATCTTTCTCTTACTTTTTGTGAGGTAGTTTTCTTGCTTTTCTTACAGACGTACATGCTTGCCAGTGGGTTCGTGTCAGTTTGTTGGCGCCCTCTGGTAGTTTTACCTTATGATACAAAATATGTTTCTTTTACTGCTACCTTTTCTTGAGATAGTCTACTTGCTCTTGGGAAATTTTATGCTAGGTTACTAGTTACTTTTAAACCTAAAACACTACTATATGTATACCTCATGATCAACATGTTTTATAAACTCATACACTACTTCCCAAGTAACGTAAAAAGAACGTTTTCCCTACTTATAATATGATATAAATTTAGTGTCTTGCATAGTATAAGCTGACCCCGGGTGGTCACTTTTGCACTCTCTTAGGATGTCAAAGCAATAAACAAAGTATTTTCCGCTGTGTATAAATATAGTTTTAAACTGTGGACTAGATGATCCACTGAGCTGAGGGATACGACCTCTAAAAGATATCTGATTTTCTAATCATTAAACTTAAGAAACTTTCATAGTCTAGTTAGATGGTGTTCGCCTGAGCGTCGACAGTTATCCCCTGCTCGACGTGGCATCACGACACGTGTTTTTCTCATACTCTGATACTTCATGATTTCGGAGAAAAATGCGGGTTGTGACAGTTGGTATCAGAGTCAGGTTGCTTGACAATTTGTCGGGCAACCTTTCCTTATAGGTATTAGGAGTTTAGCATCATATCACACACACACTGATATTGTAAGACCCCCACTTTTTTTTCTTTTTCAACACCGGGGCCTTAGGCCTAGAATCGTCGTTTTGCGGTGACTCCTCCACGCCCTGAAGGGTCATCACCACAAAGCGTCGTTTCTGCAGGCCAAATTCGATCACAGAAAAGTAGCACAATAAAGTAAATGCAACTAGCAGTCGACAGAAAATCACATATCATAGTAAATAAATCTCCACGAAGGGAGTGTCCATAAAAAAATACATGAGAGTAGTAAAATACGGGCTTATGCCCGGTACATCATGCCCTCACTACAAATCACTCATGCGGAAGCAAATGCTAAAATCTACTCAAGCTCGAGACTCACAGTCCCGGCTGTATGAACTCCGGAGCTAGACTGCCCCATCTCCAAGCGTACCGGTCTCTGGGGCTGCTCCTCCATGCTGGGCTCCACGATCCCCCAAATGATGCGGTTCGAAAACCGTTAGTCTGAAAGACTAAGCCCTATCATCCCCCGCCCCTTCCCCCATGACTCCTAAGCACCGAGCGGAGAGGAAGAAAGGGGAAGACTTGAAGGTGGAGAATATCAAAAACGGATGGCAGCGGACCTATACTAGCAATTCTATAACAGGTATAGACAATAAGCTGAAATATAAAAAGTAACCTTCACTTATGTGAGAACACATAAGCCAAGGGATCTTCTGCAAGGCTCCCATCGTATAAAAAGTCTCATACCAATTTATACGTTGGGGTGTCGGTTATCAAACAACAGTAAATATAAATATCAAAATTGACCTTAATTTATAAACTTGCCCACACAAGCTTATAGACCAAGGGGTCGTTTTGTAGGGCCTAAAGTATAAGCGTCCCATTCCACTTATACTTTAGGTGTCAGGGTTGAATGAATCGATTATGCTATGACATGCAAGTGTGTATGATGGAACATGCAAGTGCAACACACACATCCGACTCTGTGCACACAGACCTTTAGTTCCCCCTTTCTGGAGCCGTAACCTCCCAGGATACCTCCGTAGTGGCAGACGGAAGCGGTGGGTTGGGCCTCGCCCACCGCTAAACCAGTAAAGCACTACCGATCAGACCTATCGCATGCCTCAACACTTGGTGCACGAAGCGGACTCCTGCGTACTCTTGCCGGCTGGCGCACCGAACTTCGGTTGGCGAAGTGCTAGCCATACTTGGAGAGTCAGCGTATTGGCGTCGGTGCATCGACCCTCCAATACCGAAGACCCACCACCTTAATTTCCTTTCCTTTTATGCACATGCAAATTTAGCGTAATCAAAAACCGAGCCGAAGCTCCCCGGACCAAAACGTCCGTCTCAAATAATCGAGCCGAAGCTCCCCGGACCCAAACGTCCGTCTCTTAACGATCCGAGCCGAAGCTCCCAGCTATCTTCCTGTGCTATCTGTGTTTGTGAAAGGTGCAACCCTAATTACTAAGTTACTCTTTTCAGCTTGTTAATACAGTTTACGTTAACCCAGGACTGCCCCCGGTATTCCTTGTGAAGGGCTCTCAAGGGGCACTAGTAACTATGTTGGGATTACGCCCAGCGTTCCCTTTCGCAATGTACTTATTATTATTATTCATTGATTCCCTTACCCATTACTTCCTCATGTTACGATAGGCTAAACTTAGGGTGATTTGACTCTACCTCACCTCGGGAAGGACGATCTTTCGTCGCACTCGAGCGCCTCTAAACCCTAGCCAAAACAACACCCTACTCATTTTATCTTCCAATGATGCTCCTAATTCTATTTATCCCTTCCAGCAAACCAACAAAACCCAACTCATGTGCTCTAATTCATATTCCAACTTATTTCTTGCAGTTTTACTAAATGCAGACCACTTAAACTATATGACCCGTAAAATGGGAAGTATACCAAATGATCATCCAGTACTCATATAATAATTATTGGAGGGCTATACTGGCATTTGTAGCCTAAATACATAATTTCCTAATTTTTATAATTTAACTGATAATTTATTTATTTATTCTAATAATCAAAAGTTTCAAGTTTGAACATGAAGTACAAGTTTTAGACAAGATAAAATTTCCCTAAATTTACGTTAAATGCTAAATGAATAATCATCTAAAAATCCAGAATCTCCCAACTTTTCAGCAAGGTTTAAGCCCTTAAATTGTATTTCAAATTTATTCCATAATAAATCATTTTAAGGGGATGCATAACAATAATACTTCCAAAAATTCAGAGAAAATTCCAGGATGATTAGAAGGACACATAAAACCTCTAGATAAAGTTTCATAATTTATTTAGAAAGAATCATTCTCTGAATTACTTAAATATCAAGGTCTCAAAATTATGGACTTGTAAAGGAAGTGCTATAAACAGCTCTCTAAAAATTATGAATAAATTTTTACAAGTATATTTTGGCCTGAAATGATGAAAACTTAAGTCTCATGATTTTTTAACAGATAAATCATCAATAATTAATTTTAATCTACCAAGCCCCTTTCCAAAACCTGTGAAGGAAGTACTAAATAAAATCAAGTAAAAATTATAATAAAATTCAGGGATATTCAATTAGACCCATAAGATCGTCTGACCAAGTTTCATTAGATTCAAATGGAAAGAATAACCATAAGAAAATCAAACATCATTTTGGGCCTTTTGGTAATTAACAAATGAAGTACCAGGAATAAAATCAACAAAATTCTATAGAAATTACCATGGGTTCTAGATGGACTAAAACCTACTTTACCCAAGTTTCATAGCTTTTGGGGAAGGTTTAGTGGTTGAATCTTCAAATTTGTGCTCCTACCCTAAAACTAGGGTTAGGGTTTTGAGGTGCCTACGTTCCTCCAAATCCTATAAGATTCCTTTTAGGGAACTTAGGATACACTACCTCCATTCCTACTGAGTTTCCAAGGTCATACAAGGGTATTTGCCCCCATGTCCTTCACAACCCCCAAAAGTCCTTCCTTAGGGTTTGAGGTTGAACCCTAGGGTAAATCAAGCCTAAATAATCTCATTTTACTTGAGAGGGTGACATTGGCCATGCCAAGTCAGTGTCCAAAACCTCAGCCTCTGTTGAGGGGAGGGGACCACCCTAAGTCCATAGTGCACTTTTAATCAAGAATACCACCTTAAAGCCTAACTAGTGTTTTGTGATTCCCTAGCCAAAACCTATCCAAATGAGGTAACATTTTGTACAGAACTAGGTGTTGATGCCAGGGACCACTCACCAAAATTTGGGAGGGTTTGGAGGTAATTTGACCACTTAATTAAATTACCATAGCATTATTAAATAAAAGTAAAAACTTTAGGCAAAGTGTCTCAAAAAATTTTGAGTTTTGGGCAGGCCCTAGGTATAGCTAGGTTAGACTCCCTGCCAAAATTTCAAATGATTTGGGCCAAGGATGAGGTGTGGGCACTCAGTTTATTGACTCCCTAGCCCTAAGTATATGTCCCACCAAAATGGGTGCCCTGGTCAGACCATGCAGCAAAATGGGTTCAAACCAATTTTAAAATAAAGCTAAGCCAAAGGGCTACAACGTTCATGTTGAAGGTTTTCCCACCCGGTGAGCCTAGGTATTTTTAAAATTTAAAACCAATAATATCAAAATCTGTGACATAAATCACATTATTATAAATATATTTCCTATAGTTTAAAATCGAATGGAGCACGAATCTTGGCACGTATTTGACGGGATCCCATCGTCTTCTTCCTTGAGCCGACGGCCAGGATCTAACCCGCTTGGAGCCGCTTCCAAGCTCTACAGCCGGCGATCCAGCCCCTTCCCCGGCCGGCCACCGCCACCACCACCTCCGTTGAGGTGGTGGCTGTCGCCAGGCGGCGGCACAGCCGCCGTAGGGGTGTTTTCCGGCGGTTCTAGTAGGAATGTTTTTTGCCAAAAAACCATGAAAATCATGGTTTGGATCGGGCTCAATTGAGCCCGCACCTTTAACCTAAGGAAACCTACGATCTACCCGTGAGTTAAGGAGAGGGGGAGGACCTCTCTGGCGGCCTGAATGCGAGAGGAACGGCGGGATGCCATTGTCGACGGCGGCGGCGCTTGGATTCTGCAACCACACAGTGGGACGACCTGTTCCCTCCAGGTAAAAGCTCGAAAATGTTCCCCTCCTCCCACTGATGATGTTTAAATGGACAATTGGAGAGGGGGGCGACTGGTTCTTCAATGCCCATCAACACCATTAATGGTGTGGCTCGGGTTGAGTGGGGGGAGGGGGGGCTGAATCTACCCCTTGGTGGCCGGGAAACGGCTGAAATCAACTTCTCTTCCCTAGAGGAGTTGATTGCAGCCATTAAGAGTGGATGTTGGCCTCCCTTTGGCCGACTCCCACTCTCCCCTTCCTCTCCCCCATATTCTCTCTCCACCATTAACATGAAGGGAGGCTCCCTTCTATCTCCTAGTCACCCATGTTGACTGGTCAACACCATAGGCTATGTGCAGCCCACTTAGTCATGATGGTTATGAATAATGATGTTAGACTAAGGGAGAAATGGTTTAAGCTTAGGTTAGCCCATTTGGGCTAAGTTTGACTTGGCTTAAGCTAGGGTTGACTTAGGTCAATCTGATCATTTAGGTTGACCTCATTGGGTCCTTGGTGACCCATTGGCCTCCACTAAGGCCTATATGGGGTTATGTAGGGTTACCTTACACTTTAGAGGTCACCTACCCTTAGTAAGGGCACTTGACCAGATTTGGGAGCTTGAGTTGACTTGGGTCAACTTGGCGTCTAGGGCTGACCCCAATGTGTCCTTAGTGACCCTTTGACTTCACTTTAGGGTTAGGAGGGCATAGGTGAGGTCCTCTAGGCTAGGAGTAGGTCAATTGACCCTAAGTAGGCTAGTTTGACCCATTTAGGGTTAGGGTTGACTTTGGTCAATTGAGTCTCTTTGATTGACCCCAGTGGGTCCTTATGGCTCTAATGGGCCTCCCAAGGTATTAGGGGGTGTTGTGGTAGGGTCTTGGGGTCAAGGTGTAGCCCCATGGTCATCCTAAACCATTGTTCAGAGTTCTACTATTTGCAGATCATGATGATTTTCAACACTTTGTCTCCTATCTCTTGGCCCATTTCTGGCTTCCTAGGGTTTGTCATGACCTAGTCATGGACAAAACCACTCCTAGGGGTCTAGTTGGAAATGGGATGTTACAAATCTCAATAAACAAAACAAAGATTTTGTCCCCGAAATCAAGGTTAAACCTACGGGAATTTCTACCGTAGAAAAGAAACTTGTAACATCCCATCACGACGCCGGGTTTGCTAGATTAGGTTTTGAGGGAAACCTAAGTCTATACCCAATTGGCCTAATTGGTGAGCCAAGATCCCAATAAACAAAAGATAAGCCCCCAATAAACAAAAGATAAGCCTCTACCTGTCTAAAGCAACCCTTACTAGTTTAAAGCAGGAAAATAATTTAAACATATTGAGGGTTTGTGAGGTATACCTGACTGAACAGCTCTGGGTATCTTTGTCGCATCAGGTCCTGCGGCTCCTAGGTATGCTCCTCCTGGCCGTGGTTCCTCCACAGGACTTTGACTAATGAGACCTTCTTGCGACGCAAGATCCGTACTCCTCGGTCGTCGATCCTAACAGGCTCCAAACGAACTGACCGGTCTGAAGGTACCGGCCCTTCAGTGGTCAAAATCTGCTGCTCCGGGCATAGCAGAGCCCTCCTCAGCGAAGAAATGTGGAAGATGTCGTGCAGAGCTTCCAGCTCTGGTGGCAACTCCAGCCTATAGGCTAGGGGCCCGATCCGCTCCAGGATCCTGTAAGGGCCCATGTACCTAGGGCTGAGCTTCTTTCTCCGACCACGCACCCGCGAGACTCCATGCATGGGCCGAATCTTCAAAAACACTCGGTCCCCCACCTGGAACTCCACCTGCCGATGTCGGGCGTCATAGTACTTAGCCTGTCTGCTCTACGCCTCTAGCATCCTGTCTTTGATCAGCCTCACCTGAGCCTCGGTGTCTTCAACAAAATCTGATCCCAACACCTTCGGATCTTCGTCCTGAATCCAAGAAAGCGGGGTCCGACATTTCCTTCCATACAAGGCTTCGTAAGGCGCCATCCTGATGCTGGACTGGTAGCTGTTATTATAGGAGAACTCGACCAGGGGTAAGAGCTTCTCCCATGGTTCCCCGCGGTCCAAAATGCATAGCCTCAAAAGATCTTCCAGCGTCCGATTGGTGCGTTCTGTCTGCCCGTCCGTCTGGGGATGGAACGCGGTGCTGAAGGTCAATCGCGTGCCTAAGTAAGCTTGCACGGATCTCCACTCTCTGGAAGTGAACCGGCCATCCCGATCTGACACGATCGTCTTGGGTACCCCGTGATATCGAACGAACTGCTCCACAAATCTCCGTACTAATACTCCCACAGCGTCGTCCTTCCTGATCGGAATGAACCTGGCTACCTTTGTCAACCGATCGACGATGACCCAAATCGAGTCATTTCCTATTCGTGATTGGGGAAGTCTGTGAATAAAGTCCATCGCGATGTCTTCAAACTTCCACTCTGGTACCAGGAGTGGTTGCAACAAACCCGCGAGGTTTTTGCACTCCGCCTTCACTAGCTTGCAAGCTTCGCAGTGGGTCACAAACCGAGTGATATTCTTCTTCATGCCAGGCCAGTACATAGTCTTCTTCAAATCTGCAGTCATCTTCGTGATGCCCGGGTGCACCGAGTATCTGCTGTGGTGGGCCTCTGCCATAATATCTTCCCGGACCTGGCCTCCTTCCGGTATATAAGTCCGACCTCTAAAGCATACCACACCATCCCTCATCGTGTAATCTCCTGCTGCACCGTTCTCCAAGGCCCAGAATATCGGCTCCAATTTGACATCTCGCCTCTGTCCCTCCCTGACTCGGTCCCGGATATCGTCGGTAGTACTCACCGCAGCTAAATACTCCATGTAAAGCTCGGAGTCCTCGGATGACACTAGTGTGATGTGCATATCCTCCAATCTCCTCACCAGCTCCATAGACATAACTTGGGGCCCGGCCTCGAAAGTGGCAGCTCTCCGACTCAATGTGTCAGCCACCACGTTTGCCTTCCCTGGATGGTAGTGCATCTCATACTGATAATCTACTAAGAACTCCACCCAGCGCCTCTGCCTGATGTTCAGTTCCTTCTGCGTGTCCACGTATTTCAGGTTCTTGTGGTCGGAGTAGATGTCGCAGTGGACTCCATAAAGATAATGGCGCCAGATCTTCAAAGCAAAAACGACCGCACCCATCTCAAGGTCGTGCACCGGATAGTTCTGTTCGTGATTCTTCAACTGGCGAGACGCATATGCAATCACATGACCCTTCTGCATCAGTACAACTCCCATACCCTGGTAGGAAGCATCAGTGTAGACCTGAAATCCTTCTCTCCCCGAGGGAAGAGCAAGTATGGGAGCCGAGGTGAGTCGGTTCTTCAGCTTCTGGAAAGCTGCCTGGCACTGCGGGGTCCACACGAAAGGTACCTCCTTCTTCATCAAAGATGTGAGCGTGAGGGCGATTCGAGAGAATCCCTCCACGAACTTCCGGTAGTAACCGGCAAGTCCTAGGAAACTTTGTATG
Source organism: Platanthera guangdongensis (assembly GCA_039583875.1). Lineage (NCBI taxonomy): Eukaryota > Viridiplantae > Streptophyta > Magnoliopsida > Asparagales > Orchidaceae > Platanthera > Platanthera guangdongensis. Next base: position 106,214,977 of record CM077151.1, read on the forward strand.
TCGGTGGCTGTCTTCAGCTGCGGCAAATCCTGAATTGCCTGAATCTTTGTCGGATCCACTGCCAACCCGGCTCCACTGATAATATTGCCTAAGAAGCCCACCTCCTTCAGCCAGAACTGACATTTGCTAAACTTTGCATATAAATGATTCTCCCGCAGTCTCTGTAGGGTCAGTGCCAGATGGCGAGTGTGCTCCTCCTCCATCCTCGAGTAGATGAGGATGTCATCGATAAACACAATGACAAACACATCTAGATACTCCTTGAAAACCTGGTTCATGAGGGTCATGAATGCCGATGGTGCATTGGTGAGCCCGAATGGCATCACCGTAAACTCAAATAATCCATATCTGCTACTAAAAGCAGTCTTCTGAATATCCTCCTCTCGAATCCGAAGCTGGTAGTATCCCGACCTCAAGTATAATTTCGAAAAGAACTTCGCTCCCTGCAGCTGGTCGAACAGCTCGTCTATCCTTGGGAGTGGATAGGTATTCCGGACCGTCAGCCGATTTAGTGCTCGGTAGTCGATGCACAATCTGAGAGTCCCGTCTTTTTTTTAATGAACAATACCGGGGCTCCCCATGGTGAAGAGCTTGGCCGGACAAATCCGGCTTCCACTAACTCCTGAAGCTGGCTCCGAAACTCTGTCAATTCCCTTGGGGCCATCTGGTAAGGGGACTTACATGCCGGCTTGGCCCCCAGCACAAGCTGTATCTGAAAGTCCTGCTCCCTGCGCGGGGGTAGTCCGGGTAATTTTTCTGGAAAGACGTCCTCAAACTCCCTCACCACCGGGATATTCGATATAGAATTCGTGGCCTCCGCCATTTCAAACAGTACCTCGTAGACTTCCTCCCCCTGTAAATAGGCCTTAACGGCCTGTACTGAAGATAAGGGTATACGTGAGGCAGGTCTTATACCTTCGATGATGATGATGGAGTCCCCGTGCCTCACGGTGATCCTCTTCGCTTGACAATCAATCTGTGCATGGTTCTATTGTAACCAAGTCATGCCCAAGATCAGCTCGAAGATGGGCATCCTTAGGACCATTGCAGATACCTCGAACGGCTTTCCTCCAATCTCCGCCTCCATGCTGCAGTGGGCAGAGGTGAGTATCTCCGATCCGTCGGCTAGACGCATCCTTCTCATCCGGCCTGTGAATCGTTCCACTCCTTCCAGCCCTTCCAGAAAGGCCTCCGACACAAACGAGTGTGAGGCACCCGTGTCGAACAGAGTATAGGCGGGCTTGCCGCTGATGAAGACTATACCTGGGACGGTTAAATGTCTTAGTAATTTATAACGAGTTTTTTCTTCCTATTTATTCTACTTAGGGAAGTTCTACTGGTTGGGCAATTGAGAAAGAGAATTTAATTTAAACAATTTTAAATATCTGGGCATACCTGCTATGACCTGCTCTGGATTCCGAGGCTGCGCTAGGTCTAGAGCATACACCTGCTCCCTTTCCTGTCTTCGATCTCCTCCCTGGTAACCACGTCCTCGGCCGCGTCCTCGACCTCCGAAATGCTGAGCAGGTGGGCCACCCTGTGGTGCTGGAGGTGGTGCCCCCCTCATGGGGCAGTTTCTCCGGAGGTGTCCCACCTGATGACAATGGAAGCACTCCGGTGGGGGATACGCCATACCCCCGGGTCTCGGCATCTCCTGTATCCGAAGAGGTTGAGGGGCCAAAACCACCTGCTCTCTCGGCTCCTGCCTCACCTCCTGATGAGGCTGGTCCTCTGTCCTTCTCCTATCTGGTATAACACCTCGCCGTTGATCATTTATGGCCCTCCGGCCCTGATCCTCCGCTTGCCGCCTCCGGCCCCGAGTGGTGTGCCAATCTGCCTCAATCCTCTTTGTCATCTCCAAAATCCGGGAGATAGGCCCGTCAGATACAAACAACAAGGCCTCCCTCAACTCCTCTTTCAGACCCTTATAGAATCTCTTGATGTATCATGCTTCGTCCAGCTGGTAAGAACCTGCATATCGAGCCAAATGGTCGAACTCTCGATGGTACTCCACCACCGTCCTGGTGCCCTGCTTCAGCTGTAAGAACCGCTCCTCCAACTCATCCCTGGCCGACTGCGGAACAAAATGCTCTAGCAGCGTGGCCCTGAATTCCTCCCAGGTAATCTCCGCAACCTCCCTATCGGCAAACATCGTGTCCAACAGCGTCTTCCACCACCTCGTGGCATGGGACTCCAAGCAAGATACCACCAAAGCCTCCCTCTCCTCCTAGGGGCACCGTATCCCGGTCAACATCTCGTACATAACATCCAGCCACTCCTCTGTTCGCACTGCCGACTCTGTCCCCAAGTAGGATGGGGGAGAGAGTCCTCGGAAGGTGCTCATCCAGTTGGCCCCTGGGTTTGGCTGCTGGGCCGGAGCCTGTTGAGCTCGGAAGGCCTCAAGGATAGCTGTAAGAGTTTGCCCCATGTCTTACTGAAGGAAAGGTGTGGGGACCATGGGAGGTGGTGCAATGTCCGGAGTCTGCTGAGCTCCGCCTTGTGGGGTGGGCTGAGCAGGGGGCTGCAAAACGAACTACATTAGTAGGTAATCGACTCAATACCTAATAAGAAGTGGACAATTTACATGTGATCCCTCATATGGGCACACCACTGCTTATGCTGCTCAGTTTGTCCCCAAACTAAACTCGTGCGGTGGTGACCAGGGTTGTGGATTGCTACTTTTTGATCGAGGTTTCGCTCTGATACCACTTGTAAGACCCCCCCCCTTTTTTCTTTTTCAACACCGGGGTCTTAGGCCCAGAACCGCCGTTTTGCGGTGACTCCTCCACGCCATGAAGGGTCATCACCACAAAGCGCCGTTTTTGCCGGCCAAATTCGATCACAGAAAAGTAGCACAATAAAGTAAATGCAACTAGCAGTCCACAGAAAATCACATATCATAGTAAATAAATCTCCACGAAGGGAGTGCCCACAGAAAAATACATCAGAGTAGTAAAATACGGGCTTATGCTTGGTACATGATATGTCATCAGCACGTCTTGGCTGAAGCACGAACACTACACTCATAGCATAACATGAAGTATACGGGGCATATTATGTAGTATGAGATGCATAATATGTGTCTGTATATGGATCCACCATAGGGGCAACATGTGAGTGTTATGTAGTATGGGATGCATAACCTCACCACATGAATGCGACTAGCACATTTCTTTTCGTTGCATGAGAATGTTATGTAGTATGGGATGCATAACATTTTCATGTGTACGCCTCTCATGACATGCATTAGGGCCTTTTTAGAATGCATAGCACAATCATGCATAGCATAATATTGCATAAGCACAACGTGCCAAGTTAAAGACTTGCAGGATGACATATGTACACACATGGTTTTAAGTCAGAAAAAAAAGAATATAAATTCATGCATTCCCGATCTAGGCACAAGAGTTAGATGGTGGTGGTTAACCATCCTAGGTTAGGCATAACATCATTTTTGTTAAAATAAACTCCCAGAGCGAGTTTAGCAGTTTTAAGATCATATTTATGTATGTATTGTCTGTACTTATAGTTAGTTCCAACTATTGTAACGGGATTTGGCTAATGTTTAAATGATTTTAGGATGACGAGACGTCCTTCGACGAGGTCGACACCCCTGTTTGACGGTGAGACTTCTGGAGCGCAGAGTGATGCGGTGATCGAGAGCTTGCGGTTGAGCAACGATTCCCTGACCAGGCAGATGGTGGAGATGCAGGTCCAGATCCAGTCTCTGGCGGCAGTTATGGCAGGACAGACTCAGGGAGTGCAAGACCCTGCAGGGGGTTCAGCTACCCCTCCCCCTCCTGCTCCCCTGAGGCCTCCAGTGGTGGTTCCAGCGGAGATGGCCTTCATTTCTCAGTTTCAGAGACTTAGCCCTCCTATATATGATGGGAAGGCAGATTTCATGGTGATAGATGATTGGCTGATCTCCATGGAGGAGATGTTCTCGTACTCCGGTGTTGCAGATGATCAGAGAGTGATGTTAGCCGCCTATCAGCTAGAGGGTTTGGCTAAGAGCTGGTTGCTTAGTGAAAAGGAGAGCTTGGTGGCTGGTTGCACTTGGGCATTGTTCAAGGAGATGCTGTTGAGGAAGTTCTTGCCTTCGGTCGAGCGTGACCGACCTATGAATGACTTCCTTCACCTGAAGTAGAGGCAACTCACAGTCAGTGAGTACGAGATAGAGTTCGGCAAGTTGAGAAGGTTTTCCCCTGGGTTGGTGAGTGTTGAAGCAGATCGAGTCAAGCGATTCCTTGGTGGCTTGAGGAGCGAGGTTCAGCAGTTATCCAGTACTTATGGATCAATGACTTATGCAGGAGTTGTGGAGGATGCTCTGAAAGTGGAGGCAATTGAGACCGCTAAGAGCAGAGGCCAGCAAATGAGGAAGGACAAGAGAAAGTCTGCTGAGGAGAAGAACCCCCAGGTACTTGATGCTGCTTCAGGAAAGAAGAGCAGGGTAGTGTGTAGCTTCTCTGGCCGGTCAGGCCACCCTGTTGAGAGGTGTTTCAAGAAGGCGAGAGCTCGGAGGAAGGAGCAAGTTCATGCCATTCAAGTTGCTCCTAGGAAGGATGTTTCCTGTGTTATTGTAAGTGACCCGGGCATGATGCTGCCCAGTGCTGGTCCAACGATAAGGTCTGCTTTCAGTGTGGCCAGAAGGGCCATATCAAGGCTAGGTGTCCTCAGGTCCAGCCTATTCTTCAGGCAGTTCCACTCCAGGCTTTACCTCCGCCTCAGCGTGTGGACAAGGGCAAAGGAAAGCTGAACGTGATCTCTTCCGAGGAGGCTCAGACTTCGACTCAGGTCATCTTAGGTTAGTCATTTTTCCTAGCTTGAAAGTTTTATTTGCTAGCATGGTTTTAGTATTGTTCTGGTAGTGCCTTAGTTGCTTATATACTCCTATAGGGAAATTTAAGGTGAAGAACCGTTGGGCGCGTGTTCTGTTCGACTCCGGCGCTACCCACTCGTTTGTGGCTAGAGCTTTTGTAGAGCGATATCGGTTGATTCTAGATCAAGTTCGTGATACCTTCCGCGTCAAGTTCCCTTCTGGTGAATCTGTGTTATCAGATTTGGGCATTTTGGATTGCCCTGTTTTGTTGGGGGACTTTTTGGCGAAGGCAGACTTGAAGATGATTGATCTAGAGGACTTCGATGTTATTCTGGGCATGGACTGGTTGTCTAGGTATGATGCGGTTATTCAGTGCAAAGGGAGGCGCTTGGACTTCATAAAGGACAACGGTCAGCCTGGAAGTGTGTATGCTGATCCGTGCCAGGATTTTCCTATCTTTTCTGTAGTATGTGCTCAGAAGCTGTTTCATTCTGATTGTTTTGCTTGTTTAGTCTCAGTGGTTGGGACTGCTGTTTGCGTACCACGCTTGGAGGAGATTCCTGTTGTTCGTGGTTTCTCTGATGTTTTTCCTGATGACCTTCCTGGTCTTCCCCCCGAGCGGGATGTTGAGTTTGTGATTGATTTGGAACCGGGTACGCGTCCTATTGCTAAGGCACCTTACCGGATTGCCCCTCGTGAGTTGGAGGAGTTGCGAGTCCAGTTGGACGAGTTGATGGCTAAAGGTTTTATTAGGCCGAGTTCGTCACCTTGGGGTGCTCCTGTTCTATTTGTGAAGAAGAAGGATGGGTCGATGAGGCTGTGCATCGATTATAGGGAGCTGAATAAAGTTACCATAAAAAACAGGTACCCTCTGCCGAGGAGATCAGTTGCGTGGTAGCACGGTGTTTTCCAAGATTGATCTTCGTTCAGGTTATCATCAGCTCAAGATCCGTGAGTCGGACATTCCACGGACTGCTTTCAGGTCAAGGCATGGGCATTTCGAATTTCTGGTTATGTCATTTGGTTTGACCAACGCGCCATCAGCATTCATGGACATGATGAACCAGATGTTCAAGGACTTTCTGGATAAGTTTGTGGTCGTATTTATAGACGACGTTCTGATTTTTTCTCGCAGTGCTGAGGAGCATGAGCAGCATCTGCGATTGGTTTTATCTGCTTTGAGGGACCATCAGTTATTCGCCAAGTTGAGTAAATGTGAATTCTGGTTGTCCCAGGTTTCCTTCCTGGGTCATGTGGTGAACAAAGACGGCATTTCGGTTGACCCGTAAAAGATTTCTGCAGTGATGAATTGGCATAGGCCGAGCACACCCAAGGATATTAGGAGCTTCTTGGGGTTGGCCGGCTATTATAGAAGATTCGTGGAGGACTTTTCCACACTGGCAGCGCCCTTGACTAAGCTGACGCAGAAGAATGCGGCGTTCATTTGGAGCGAGAAATGCGAGGAGGCTTTTCTGGAGCTGAAAAGCAGGCTGTATTCTGCTCCTATTTTGGCATTGCCTACGGAGGGCATGGACTATGATGTGTATGTGGATGCCTCGCATGTTGGGCTCGGAGGTGTGTTGATGGAAGAAGGGATGGTGATTGCGTATGGGTCGAGGAAACTGAAGACTCATGGGAGGAACTACCCTACGCATGATCTTGAGTTCGCGGCAGTGATCTTTGCCCTGAAGTTGTGGAGATATTTACTTTATGGTGCTCAGTGCAAGATCTACACCGATCATAAAAGCCTCAAGTATGTCTTCACCCAGAAAGAGCTGAATTTGCGCCAGCGGCGTTGGTTAGAGTATGTGGCCGATTATGATGTGGATATACAGTATCATCAGGGCAAGGCCAATGCAGTGGCCGATGCCCTGAGCCGGAAGACAGGGAAGTTCTTTAATCTCACCGCCGATCGTTTAGTGGAAGAATTCCTCTTGATGGATATTTCCGTGGGACGCTGTGACTTGCAGAGCAGTTTGGCAGTGGTAGAGCCATCTTGGATTGCACTTACCAGGTTGCACCAGAAGGATGATCCGGATCTTCTGCACTTGTGCCTCGGGACTGAGAGAGGGGAGTTGCAGGATTTCTCTATTGATGATGCGGGTACTTTGAAGTACCGTGGCAGGTTCTGCATTCCCGCTGTTGGAGACATCAGGGTTATGATTTGCAGAGAGGCTCATGGATCCAGTGTTGCCTACCATCCAGGATACACAAAGATGTATCATGAATTGAAGTAGATTGCATGGTGGTATGGGATGAAGGGTGATATAGCCCGATTTGTTGCTGAGTGCCACACTTGCAAGCGTGTGAAGGCCGATCATGGAAGGCCTGGTGGCAAGTTGACTCCATTGGAGATCCCTACTTGGAAGTGGGAGAGTATTTCTATGGACTTCATTACGGGCTTGCCGAGATCTCCTATAGGTTTTGATTCTGTTTGGGTTATAGTGGACAGACTGACGAAGTGTGCTCACTTTGTGCCATATAAGATTGATTATCCGATGAAAAGGATAGCGGAGCTGTATTTGAATGAGGTCATCAGATTGCACGGGGTACCAGTTAGCATCATTTCGGATCGAGACTCCCATTTTACATCTCGCTTCTGGAGGAGTCTGCAAGAGGGTTTGGGTACAGATTTGAGGTATTCTACATCTTACCACCCGCAGACCAATGGTCAGGCTGAGCGAGTGAACCAGATAGTTGAGGATATGATCAGGTGCTACATCTTGGACCACGGTGGAGCGTGGGATGAGCGTTTGCGGCTTATGGAATTTGCATACAACAACAGTTACCAGGAGAGCTTGCAAATGGCTCCATTTGAGGCTTTGTATGGAAGGCACTGCAGAACTCCCTTGTTTTGGACCGAGGTCGGTGAGAGGCCTGTGTTGGGTCCGGATGCGCTCGAGGAGATGGAAACTACTGTGAAACTTATTCGGGAAAAGCTTCGTATTGCTCAGGAGAGATATGAGAAGAACGCCAACCGGCGTAGGTCTGACTTGGAGTTTTCTTTAGGGGACCTTGTGTTTCTTAAGGTTTCCCCGATTGTTGGTGTTAAGAGGTTCGGTAAGAACCAGAAATTGGATCCGAGGTATGTGGGCCCGTTTAAGATTGTTGAACGGATTGGTGTGTCAGCTTATAGACTGGATTTACCGGCAAATTTCCCGGGTATTCATAATGTGTTTCATGTAAGCCAATTGCGGAAGTGTGTGCGAAGCAGTGGGCAAGTTTTGGATGTTGTGCCCCAGTTGGAGCCTAATCTTTCTTATGTTGAGGTGCCGGTCCGCATCTTGGATACTCAAGATCGGGTGCTGCGGACGAAGCCTATCCCGATGGTGAAAGTTCTATGGAAGAATCAGGATTTGGAAAGCGCGACTTGGCAGCTAGAGTCGGCTATGAGGGAGGCGCACCCTCATTTGTTCCCTTGATTTGTTTGGTACGTTTCCTTTCAAGTACTCTTGTTTGTTACTTTCCTTCTATAGTAGAAGTGGTGTATATAAAGTTTCGGGACAAAACTTTCTTTTAGGGGGAGTGACTGTAACGCCCCCGATTTTTCCGGCATGTGCCATTTGTTAGAGGATGGTCTTAGCTCTTTTGGTTCCTTGTATGGTTATTGGTAGTCTTTTTGGCAAGATCTCCTAGCAAGCCGGGTCTGTTTTGGTGACCGGTGAGGCCTCTCGGGGGATGCTTGTGTTTTGGCTTCGGGTAGTGATAACCCGAGTTTTGTTCGTCGAAAGTTGATTTCGACTTCGCAGTTGCGTTCGTAGCGTGGGTGTTTAACTACGGTGCGAATTTCGTCGGATTCCGAGGTGTTTCGATTTTTGCGTCGTTTTGGTGTATTAATAATAATGGATGTAATGATAAATTAATTTGTAAAGTTTGAAATGAGTGGTTTTAGGTGGCAGTTAGGTTGAAAAGACATATCCATGCATCATATATATAGCCTTAAGAAATAAACGAGACTATTCATTGTCTCCTTCTGTGATAGAGAAACCGCCGCCTGATCGAGAGGAAGAAAACCGTCAACCCTGTACCCTTCAGACGCTGATTTTGGGAGCGTTAGTGGACGGAATTTGATTCCGAAAGCGGATTTGGAGTGCTCTCGCCTAGACCTTCATTCCTACGGTAAGAGATTCAATTTTCGTGGTGTTTCTAGAGGACTCATAATTTTTGGTTTGAACCTTTTCCGCCATTAAAACCTTAGATCCTGTTTAGGTGCTGTTGCAGCTGGTGCCGAGAGAGAGGGGAAGGGCTATGCAAGTTAATTTCTGGATTTGAGGCAAGTGGTGTTCCTACCCTTGCCAAGCTTTCCTTCTCCTCTTCATTGTCAATTTACTGTAATCATTCAAGTTTTCCCTGAAATTATTATTTGCTCTGTTTTCCTGTCAAAATTATGTGAATCATTAACCATAATACCCCTTTAAGTTCTGTTTGCATTCTCTCAAGTTTTAAAACTCATGTCTTTGGCTGGAGTGTTGTAACCTTGTCTGTTTTATCAAACGGTGTCCTGCTAATCTTTCAAATGGTTCCCTGTTAAAAACCTCTGTTTGGGTAGACATTAGCCTTCCAACCCTAGAATCCAATTACAGTGAGATTTTATACTTATATTGCCAGTAATAGGTTTGGCTAGGCTAAGAAGTTGGACGGAAATGAAGTAAGAGGTTCAGGATTACTGTGCACTCAATGCAGCCAGATCGACGGAAATCATCGATCTGGGTTTGACGATTATCGTCGAGCGGAGCTCGACGACGAGCCTTAGTTCTGGGTCTGACGGTTCCCGTGACCTCTGTTCGACGGAGGGAAATCGTCGAACGGCGTCCGACGATATTTTCCCTGTGGTCTGTATTAGACTTTTTCCCTGTGGTCTGTGTTTAACGGTAAATCGTCGAATGGAGTTCGACGATTCCCCGTGGCCTTTGATCGACGAAAGGCAAATCATCGAACGGAGTTCGACGATTTCCCGTGTCCTGTGATTCGACGAAAAACGTCGAGCTGCGTTCGACGAGTTTCCTGAGTTCGACGATTTTGTTCCAGCGCTCGACGAAAAACGTCGAGCTGCGTTCGACGATTCCTGTAGGCAGAATTTTATTTCTTTTCAATTACCTTTCTTCCCGAGTGATTACCTCCTAGTGGATTTGTCGTGTCGGCCTTTCGTTCTTCCTTTAATTTGAGGGCCGAATTGTGGGTTAAGGCAGGTAGTGGTGTTTTGACGCTCTAAAGAAGCGGGTTGTTTTGTGTGTGAGCCGTGGCCGCCACTTTTAGTCCCAGGTACGGGCTGGGCATTTACTATGGCCGCCACCTTATTTATTCCAGGTAGGGGCTGGTTTGTTGTGGTTTTGTGCCGACAGTGGAAATTTATGTTTTTGTTGGAACTGTTTGTTTGGGGGACTGTTTTTGGTCACCAACTCAGGACCATTTATGTTTACTACTGCCATTAACTCACAAATTAGGATTGTTAGGCGTTTCTTCCTGGTAGAATACAGCATATTGTGGCAAGTTTACCTTGTCTTTTGCCTTGTAGCCTCTGCAGGATTTGAGCAGGGCTTGGTGTCGTTGCTTGGTGTTTGGTGTAATTTTGGTTTACTCTGGACAGTGTTTGCTTTTTACTGTCTTGTTTACTTACTCTCTTGTTCCATTGTAATTTAATGTCATAGTTCAGATTTCCTTGTTTTACTTGTTGAGGTGTTCTTTTCTTTTCTGAATGCCTCAGGTTCTGACTAGTAGCCGAGTAGACGGCTAGATTTGATGTGGTGTTGCTGGTGATCCCTTGAGTTGTAGGGATCTTTCTCTTACTTTTTGTGAGGTAGTTTTCTTGCTTTTCTTACAGACGTACATGCTTGCCAGTGGGTTCATGTCAGTTTGTTGGCGCCCTCTGGTAGTTTTACCTTATGATACAAAATATGTTTCTTTTACTGCTACCTTTTCTGGAGATAGTCTACTTGCTCTTGGGAAATTTTATGCTAGGTTGCTAGTTACTTTTAAACCTAAAACACTATTATATGTATACCTCATGATCAGCATGTTTTATAAACTCATACACTACTTCCCAAGTAACATAAAAAGAACGTTTTCCCTACTTATAATATGATATAAATTTAGTGTCTTGCATAGTATAAGCTGACCCCGAGGGGTCACTTATGCACTCTCTTAGGATGTCAAAATAATAAATAAAGTATTTTCCGTTGTGTATAAATATAGTTTTAAACTGTGGACTAGATGATCCACTGAGCTGAGGGATACAGCCTCTAAAAGATATCTGATTTTCTAATCATTAAACTTAAGAAACTTTCATAGTCTAGTTAGATGGTGTTCGCTTGAGCGTCGACAGTTATCCGCTGCTCGACGTGTCATCACGATGCATGTTTTTCTCATACTCTGATACTCCATGATTTCGGAGAAAAATGCGGGTTGTGACATTACCTAAGGGGCAAATCCAAAGTAGCTGGTCTCTCTTCCCTTTTCTCCCCGTGTACTCTCCCTCTTTGGAAATGGGGAATGATAAGAAGAAGAAGAAGAAGAAGAAGAATGAAACCAAAATGGAAGGAGAAAGACATTAATCTCGGCCTGATTCCCAGGGAAGAAGTTTGGTCCCTTGGATTAAAACAATAAAGGAAGAACGAAAGGCCGTGTCACTTAAGCAGTGGGAAACCGCCTCACATCCAAACAGTACACGGCCTGTGACACGGGCGTGTCACAGGCCGTGTCACGGGACATGCCTACGTATACGGCTGTGGCACTGGTTGTGACACAGCACACAGCACCCAGCCAAACAACCCCAGCAGGATACAGCCTTGGGACACGCCCGTGTCCCAAGCCGTGTCACCCCACACTCGACAATCATCGAGTGAACTTCGTCGACCGAAATTCGTCGGACACATGGGACACGCCCTGTGACACGCCCGTGTCACAGGCCGTGTACCAGACACGCCCTGGGACACGCCCGTATCCCAGGCCGTGTCACCCAAATGTGCTCCAGGTCTTTGACCTCTTATACCTCTCCCCTGCTACAATAAACTGCAGCCATAATTTTTGGCACCTGAGGGGGGGGGGGGACAAAAACTAGCAACCAAAACAGCATAGCTTCATATCCATATGTTACTCCCGAGCTAGATGATCCGGGTTCGAAAAAACTACCTCGGAATGTAACGAAATTCACATTGCAGCTAACTACCCACACTACGACTCTAGGGGGGAAGCGAAATCAGCATCCGACAAACAAAACTTGGGCTAACCTTGCCCGAAGCCAAAACACAAGCATTCTCGAAGAGGCACCACCAAGTCACCAAAACAGACTCCGGCTTGCTAGGGAATCTTGCAAACAGGCTATCAACCAAGCCACTAAAGGCCGAAAGAGCGAAGAATACGCTCTAACAATAGCAAAAGCCAACGTAATGCCAAACAAAATTACATACTAGCCATAAAAAAAACCGGGGGCGTTACAGTCATTCCCCCTAAAAGAAAGTTTCGCCTCGAAACTTTACATAACAAGGACATAACAAGTAAAGAGGTAAATGGAAGAAACCATACTAGACAAGCTTAAGGAAACAGATGAGGGTGAGCCGCCCTCATAGCCGACTCTAATTCCCAGTAGCGCTTTCCACGTCTTGGTTCCTCCATAACACCTTCACCATAGGAATCTTCTTTCTTCGCAACATACGATCTTGCGAATCCAAAATGCGGACAGGCACCTCCACATAAGAAAGATTTGGTTCTAATTGAGGCACAAATTCTAACACCTGCCTGTCGTTTCGCACACACTTGCGGAGTTGTCTTACATGAAAAACATCGTGAACACCGGGAAAAGTTGCGGGCAATTCCAACTTATAAGCTGATACACCAACCCGCTCAACAATCTTGAACGGTCCCACAAACCTTGGGTCCAATTTCCGAGCTTTCCCAAATCTCTTTATGCCAACCATCGGGGAAACTTTAAGGAATACCAAGTCCCCCACAACAAACTCCAAATCTGATCTCCGCTGATTGGCGTTCTTCTCATAACGTTCTTGCGTGATCCGAAGCTTTTCTCGAATACGCTTTACAGCAACTTCCATTTCTTCTAATGCATCAGGACCCAATAAAGGTGTCTCGCCAACCTCAACCCAAAAGAGAGGAGTTCTGCAATGTCACCCATACAGGGCCTCAAACGGAGACATTTGCAAGCTTTCTTGATAGCTGTTATTATACACAAATTCCACAAGCCGCAAACGTTCATCTTATGCCCCTCCGTGGTCTATGATATAACATCGAATCATATCCTCTACTATCTGATTCACTCGCTCTATTTGACCATTAGTCTGCGGGTGGTATGCGGTAGAATATCTCAAATTCGTGCCCAAACACTCTTGTAAACTCTTCCAGAAGCGAGATGTAAATCGTGAGTCTCGGTCGGAAATGATATTGCGGAAAACACCATGCAAGCGGAGAATCTCATTCACATACAGTTCAGCTATCTTCTTCATCGGATAATTAATCTTATATTGTATGAAGTGAGCACACTTCGTTAATCGATCCATGGTCACTCACACGGAATCATACCCTCTAGGAGATCTCGGTAGACCTGTAATGAAATCCATCGAAATACTTTCCCATTTCCAGGTTGGAATTTCCAATGGTGTCAACTTGCCACCAGGCCGTCCATGATCGGCCTTCACACGCTTACACGTATAGCATTCCGACACAAATTTAGCTATGTCTCTCTTCATCCCATCCCACCAGGCAATTTGCTTCAAGTCATGATATATCTTCGTCGACCATGGATGGTAAGCAACGCTCGAATCATGAGCTTCTCGGCATCACATATCTCGGATTACCATAACAACAGGAATAAAAAATCTGTCGCGGTACTTCAATGTACCCGCAACATCAATCGAGAAATCAAGTAACTCTCCTTTCTCCGTTCTCTTATATAAGTGCAGTAACTCTGGATCATCTTTCTGATGCAGCCGTGTCAGCTCAATCCAAGAAGGTTCTGCTGCCACCAAACTACTCTGCAAATCACAGCACCCGAGAGAAATATCCATCAACAGAAATTCTTCCACTAATCGGTCGGCGGAGAGATTAAAAATCTTTCCCGTCTTCCGACTTAGGGCATCGGCCGCCACATTAGCCTTGCCTGGATGGTACTGGATTTCTACATCGTAGTCGGCAACATACTCCAACCATCGCCGCTGGCGCAGATTCAATTCCTTTTGGGTGAATACATTCGTTAAACTTTTATGATCAGAAAAAAATTTGCACTGCACCCCATACAGTAGATGTCTCCACAATTTCAACGCAAATATAATAGCGGCAAACTCCAAATCATGTGTAGGATAGTTCTTCTCATGAGTCTTCAATTACCGAGACCCATATGCAATCACTTTGCCATCTTGCATCAACACACATCCAAGTCCAACATACGATGCATCTACAAAAACATCATAACGTAAGCCTCCGTAGGCAGAGTCAAAACAGGAGAGGTACACAATCTATTCTTGAGTTCAAGGAATACTTCCTCACACTTATCATTCCAATCAAAAGCCACATTTTTTTGAGTTAACCGAGTCAAAGGTGCAGCCAAAGTAGAAAAGCCTTCCACAAATCTTCTGTAATAGCCGGCCAACCCCATGAAGCTCCTGATCTCCTTGGGAGTATCTGGTCTTCGCCACTCCATCACTGCAGCTATCTTCTCTGGATCAACTGAAATTCCATGCCTGTTGATCACATGGCCTAAAAACGAAACCTGAGGTAATCAAAAATCGCACTTACTCAATTTGGCAAACAATCTATGGTCCCTCAAAGCAGACAAAACCAAACGCAGATGCTGATCATGCTCCTCAGCATTGCGGGAATAGACAAGAACATCGTCGATAAACACAACTACAAACTTATCCAAAAAGTCTTTGAACACTCGGTTCATCATATCCATAAAGGCTGAAGGCACATTGGTTAAACCAAACGACATTACTAAGAATTCAAAATGCCCATGCCTTGATCGAAAAGCAGTCTGTGGAATATTTGACTCACGGACCTTAAGCTGATGATAACTAGAACGAAGATCAATCTTAGAGAACACTGTGCTACCGCGCAGTTGATCAAACAAATCGTCAATCCTTGGCAGGGGATACTTGTTCTTAATCGTGACTTTATTTAGTTCTCGGTAATCAATGCAAAGCCGCATCGACCCATCTTTCTTTTTAACGAATAGAACAGGTGCACCCCAAGGCAACAAACTTGGTCTGATAAAACCCTTTCTTAACAACTCATCCAGCTGGTTACGCAGCTCTGCCAGCTCTCGAGGGCCATCCGGTACGGTGCCTTTGCAATATGAGGCGTACTCGGCTCCAACTCTATCACAAATTCAACATCTCTGTCGGGCGGAAGACCAGGAAGATCATCAGGAAAAATGTCTGAAAACTCGCGCACAACAGGAATCTCTGCTAACCGCGGCAAACTACCAACGGTCTCCAAAACTGAGACTAAACAAGCAAAACAGCCGGAACATAGCAACGTCCGAGCACATACCGCAGAAATAGCTGGAGAATCCTGGCGCAAATCACCATAAACACTCCCAGGCTGACCGTTGTCCTTTCGGAAGTCCAAGCTCTTACCCTTGCACTGGATCACAACATCTTACTTCGACAACCAGTCCATGCCTAAGATCACATCAAAATCTTCCAGGTCAATCACCTTCAAATCTGTCGTAGCTATGAAATCACCCAACACAATCGGACAAGCCAAAATGCCCCAATCGGAAACCACAGAATCACCAGAAGGGAACTTGATGCAAAAGGCATCCCCCACTCGATCTGGTTCCAAATGATATCGATCCACGAAGGCTCTCGCCACAAACGAGTGGGTAGCGCCAGAGTCAAAAAGAACACGCGCCCAGCGGTTCTTTACCTTAAACTTTCCTAAAAAGGTGCACACCGATCACATATCTACGAAAACAAATGAAATACGATAATGACGAACGAAACAGGAGAACTAGGGAGGTGTCTAACCTGATACAACCTGCGTAGAAGTCTGAGCGTCGTCGGAAGAAATCACGTTAAGATTTCCTTTGCCTTTATCCAATCTCTGAGGAGGTGGCAATGCCTGGAGTGGCACCGGCTGCAACACAGGTTGCACTTGCGGGCACTGAGTCTTAATGTGCCCCTTTTCTCCACAATGATAACACACTTTCTTCGAACAACAATGGGCAACATCATGCCCCTTTCTCATACAGAACGTACACTCCAAGTCCCTCTGAGGAGCACCCTGAATCGCATGAACCTGCTCCTTCTTTTGAACACCTAACCTTTTGAAACATCTCTCGTAGGGGTGGCTTGACCGGCCACAGAAGCTACAAACTTCTTTGCTCTTCTTCCTTGAAGCAGCATCAGGCACCTGAGGGCTCTTCCCTTCGATTAGCTTCCTCTTATCTTTCCTCATCCACTATCCTTTTTTCTTAGCATTTTCGCTTGCCTCAACTTTCAAAGTAGCTTCCACGAAGGCAGCATAGCTTGTTGCTCCATATGCACTTGCTAACTGCTGTACCTCATTTCGTAAGCCACCAAGAAAATGCTTAACTCGATCCGCCTCAGAAGTTACCAGCCAGGGGCAAACAGACTCAGTTTACTGAACTCAATTTCATACTCACTAACTGTGAGCTGCCTCTGCTTCAAGTGTACGAACTCATTCATCAACCGGTCCCGCTCGACCGAGGGTAGAAACTTCCTTAGGAGCATCCCCTTAAACGACACCCAAGAGCATCCTTCCGTCAAGCTCTCCTTTTCTCACAACCACCAACTCTTTGCTAATACCTTTAGCTGATATGCAACGATCATCACTCTCTGATCATCAGTGATGCCAGAGTATAAAAACATTTCCTCCATTGCTATCAGCCAATCATCCAATACCATGAAATCCGCTTTGCCATCATAAGTAGGTGGTCCAAGTCGCTGAAACTGGGAAATAAATGTCATCTCAGGTGGAACCACTACGGGAGGCACCAACGGAGCAGGAGGGGCAGGAACAGCTGGACCCACAGCAGGGTCCTGCACCCTCAGAGCAAGCCCAGACATCATGGAAAACATAGACTGAATCTGGGACTGCACTCCGCCATTTGCCTTACCAAGGCCTCATTACTCTGTCGCAAACTTTCCATACTTGCATTGTTCTGGGCAAACGAAGACTCGCCCTCAGACTGGTGAGTCTGCCTCATCACAGGACGCTTTGACATCCTATATTCCAATCAAAACGAATCAAGAACTAGCCCAACTGCTAGCACAAAACGACTCTGTTCAGACACACATACACATATGAACTTCAACTGCTAACTTGCTCTGGGAGTTGTAAATGATGTTATGCCTAACCTACGATGAGTCACCCTCATCACACTAATTCATGTGCCTATACCATGTATGCATGAAGTTATATTCCTTTTGACTCAAAACCATGTGTGTACAGGCATCATCATGTCAATCTTTAGCTTGGCACGTTGTGCTTATGCAATGGTATGCTATGCATGTTGTGCGATGCATTCTAAAAAGGCCCTAATGCATGCCATGGGCGGCGTACGCATGAAAATGTTATGCATCCTATACTACATGACATTCTCATGCAACGAAAAACAAAATGTGCTAGTCGCATTCATGTGGTGCGGTTATGCATCCCATACTACATCACCCTCACATGTTGCCCCTATGGTGGATCCATATACAGACACAAATTATGCATCTCATACTACATAATATGCCCCGTATACTTCATGTTATGCTATGCGTGAAGTGCTCGTGCTTTAGCGAAGACGAATTGATGACACCTCGGTGTGTGTATGTTATGCCACTGCCCGACCCAAAGGCAAGCAAAACCTCGCTTTGATACCAACTGTCACAACCCGCATTATCTTACACATTTAAATAAGATCAGAGCACGATAAAATACGTGTCGTGATGCCACGCCGTGCAGGGGATAACTGCACGTGCTCAGGCAAAAACTAAACTCGCGTTTGTTGAATAAATCATCATTTTTTGTTTTATGCAAGTAAACCAGTTATAGTTGGATGGTCGTATCCCTCGACACCGTGGATCAGCTAGTCCACATGAAAACCTATAATTTTATACGCAGCGGAAATACATAGTTAAGGTAAGTTGACATCCTACATGAGTAGAATCGTCCCCAACGGACCCCTCATGGAATGCAGGACTCTAGGTGACTCATAATATCTAGAAAATAGCTTTTTACGTACTCGAAAAATATCGCGTTAGTGTTTTAAATCATGACATGTAAGACCCCCCCCCCCTCCCCGGATCCCAAAACACGGCACAAAGGGGGAGTCTTATGCCCGGAAGAGCCGCCTTGCGGTAACATTAGCACACGGGCTAACCTGTACCACAAGACGCCTATTCCGCCGGCTACAATAATATCAATAAATCATGCCAACCCAACCAAATAAATAAGCAAGAGAAGTCAAAATCCACACTAAGTAATATATAATGTCCAAAACATGAAATGATGAGAAGCTAAAAATGCTTCTACAAAATATCAGAGTACAGCTAATCATTGCCCAAACGGGCTACATCAGAGTAATAAAAATACTAACATCAGTAACCGACGGTATCGACGGCACCGTCACATCAGGCCCTGTTGTCCTGGCCTGGCTGTCCTGCTGCGTAGTCTGCGGCTGCTCTCCCTGCGGCGTGACCTCCTAAAAAGGAAGACGTAGCAACCGTTAGTCGAAACGACTAAGTGGTTTCACATCCGCTCCCCCGGCGACTCCTCGGCACTGGGCGGAGAAAAGGAACAAGAGTATAGTATATAACAAGTATGCAAGTAAAGGAGTATAAGCAGGTGGCAAGGTACATGAATATAATGTATAATCTAGCAGTTCTATAAGCTATCATCATATAACAACAGGTGTAAGGAAATCTACAACAGGAAAGTAACTTAACTTATAAGAATGCCCATACAAACTTATAAGTTAAGGATCGGGTTACATAAAGTAACTCATCGTATAGGAGTGCCCATACAAACTTATACGATGAGGATCTTGTTGTGCAATGTTATGAAATGCTATGAATGCTATGCAATGACTCACCCATGCACACCCATGCAATTGCTATGTCGACACAGACTATAGTTCCCACTTTTCGAGCAGGTAGCTAACCTCTCAGGCATCAGCCGCCGTGGCCAGGCGGTGACAGTAGAACGGGCACTTCTACTACTAGGCGGGTATCACACTACTTCACCTAGGCCTCCGTACGCCTCAACGCTAAGAGCACAACAGCGGAGCCCATGCGTACTATGGCCCAGCGGGGTCTTGGGTAGATGTGCACCAAGAACACAGCCCGAACTGGCCTTGCGTGACCCGGAAGGGGCCTCAGAAGAAAGCACGAGGACACAGCCCAACCGTTCACATGGCCGGAGGGGCCTCGGGACGTGAACACCGAGGACACAGCCCAAACCGACCAAGTCTAACTGCCAACTCCCGTCGGTGTGACGACTGGCGAGCCCGTAGACCTGTCACACTATCCTTAACCCAGGATTACGACACCGCGTGTCGACTCACACCACATGCAAATACCACAGCAACATATCATGGAAGGGGCCTCGGAAGTAAACACGAGGACACAGCCCAACCATCCATCCACACCTTATCTCAACACAACCAAAACAAGTGACGGTCAACACTGCACTTACATCCCTTCACAATACTACCCGTAGGGAGACGACTCTCTAAGTATTGGACTACAAGACTTGTTTCATTAATCAAACATGTCCATGATCATAATCTATTCATCTATATGACTTTCCAAATGATGACAATGTAATATAAATATGGTGGGCATATGAAGATCTAACACACTTTCCATTTGATAATGTCATAATATAAACATGAAGTGCCCAATTTTCCATCTTTCAATTTCTACCAATTCAATTCATTTAAATAAGATTGCTTCACAATTTGATAATATGAAATCTGATTAATAAGCTACTACAATCATGCAACAAATGAATACTCATAAGTGTTCAGCCAAGCCAAGTATCTTGCATTATTAATTCCACCGAATCAAAATTCATTTTCCATTAAGCCCAGAAATTAGGTGCAGGCTGCATCTGGACAGCAACTTCGACCGGAGATTCCTGAAGCTACAGGAATCCGGTGAAGACGTGTAACCCCACGATGGAAAGGTCTTTCCGAGATCTACAACTCTCGTATTCAGGCCTCGACCCAGATTTGATATTATCCTATTTGAAATCGGACTTGAAGTCCGCTGCGTACAGAACGCAGTTTCTGCATACAAGATTTATAGAACACCAATTTCGATTAGACTTTCCCATGGCTACCGACTTCGCCAGAAGTCGTGCAACCATTCGTTGGAAAGGTATTTTCAAGGGCTTCAACTTTCGTGTTTAGCTGAAAGCCCAGATCTGGCCATATCACACTTAAAAATGACCACGAAGTTTGCTGCGCGCAGAATACGGATTCTGCACGCTTCTTAAGGCGGAATGAACGGCATCGGTTCATCTTCCTCCTCAAGGCGATTCTTCCCAAATCATTCCAGAAAACCTCCTCCCTTATTCACCCTCAAGAGGCCAAAACCCTTCACGAAACCATCACTTATCATCACATTGAAGAAGGGCGTGGTTGAAGAGATCTAAAACCTAAGACACAAGTCTTAGCATGGCCTTTCCTAGAAAACTCCTCCTCACCATCAAGACTCTCTTGAGTCGATGTCTCTCTTAGGAAAATAACTATAGATCTAGCACCAAGGGAGAGGGTAGGAAACTCACATTGGCTCCAGCGGTACCACCATTTCCGGCCATGGATCTCGTAGTTCTCCTTGGCGGCATCTTCTCTTTCACGGCAATGGCGGATCTCCTTCGGTAGAACTTGCTCTAGCAGTTTCCCTCTCACCAGGAGTTCTCACAGGAATTTGGGGATGAAATGAACATGAAAATGGCTAGGGTTTTCTGTCCCCCTTATATATAAAATGTGACACGGGTAGGGACACGGCCGTGTCCTTACCCGTGTCCTGCCTGGCGAAGCGGCAACGACAGTTTCCATGTCGGTTCAATACTTGACACGGGTAGGGACACGCCCGTGTCCCGACCCGTGTCCACATGACACGACCGTGTGCCTGGCCGTGTCCTTGGTCGTGTCCTTCTCGGGTTGCATCTCGACACGCCTCGTCGAGCTCAACTCGACGCACACGGGTAGGGACACGCCCGTGTCACTACCCGTGTCACTTGGTGTCGACACAGTTCGACGATCTCGACACGGCTCGTCGAGCTCAACTCGACGCACACGGGTAGGGACACGGCCATGTCACTACCCGTGTCACTTGGTGTCGACACAGCTCGACGATCTCGACACGGCTCGTCGAGCTCAACTCGACGCACACGGGTAGGGACACGGCCGTGTCACTACCCGTGTCACTTGGTGTCGACACAGCTCGTCAGTCTCGACACGGCTCGTCGAGCTCAACTCGACGCACACGGGTAGGGACACGGCCGTGTCGCTACCCGTGTCGCTACCCGTGTCACTACCCGTGTCACTACCCGTGTCACTACCCGTGTCACTTTTTGTCTTTTTACACTGATTTCTCCACTTCTCCACAAGTGCAGTCCAATTCCCTGCACTTCTCAGGACTCGAGTCAACCCTCCTGACTCAAAACACACACACTAGGGGCCTAGAGTGATTCGGGACGTTACATCTGGACTTAACTAGATTTCTGTTTTGGAAATGTTGTGGCTTTGACTGCCTAGGCTTTACTCAATGCTTAAAGCCATCTGGCGTTGAGTGAATTGCCTTCACTCAACTCATCTGGACTTAGGCAGATTTTTACCCATTCAACATCCTGTCTTGTGTCCACCAGTCATTATTGCTTAGACAACCTATTTAACGAGTGAACAAAGAGCAACCTGCATACATAGAACTTAAAGCATGCTTCAAATACAATACTGTGTATATCATTATCTTATAGGCCTTCTTCAAATCCAGGACATTGTGATCAACGGACCCAACAGTCTCCCCTTATTTGAAGAACTCAAAACCTTAGACAATGATATTCACTAACACATATAGAAGTTCAATCATACATAGAAAATTGAGAACAGAAATTGAAGCACACAAAAACATATGAATATATTTAAATGCATTAAGCATAAATATCTAGTGTGCTTAAAATAATGTTCACATTCCAAAATGCCCTTACAGAAAATTTCCAAAAACACATCATGTTTCAGGTTCCTCAATTACTATTCCCCTGTTTGGTTTCTTTGCAGTCTTTACTTCATCTTCTCTCTTTTCCTTCTGCCTCTCAAAGTAGGTGTAAGTCTTGGGTATTTTCTTGGATCCAATGCATCTGGTGGCAGAACATTGTCTTCTTGTCTCTTCTATACTTTCTCCTTGCTTCTTCATTTCTCTCTAGCTTTGCACATTCTAGGGAGCTGTAAAGCTTTCCCCTCTCAGTTTTCTTGGAGTTAACTTGATCCCAAGCAGACAAAATTATAGTCCTAGATTGAGGACTCCATTGCTCAAAATCTGGCCTGGATTCCATTTCTTCTCTATACCACTTCTTGCTGAGCCTGACCTCTTCTTCTTCAACAACAGATTTGCCTTTAGCCCTGACTATCTGCTCAACAGTGGGGCTGAAAGAGGGAATTTAATAGCAGTAGTTGTGTAACACCCCCTATCCGTCGCATAGCATATAGAAGTAGGTCTGGTCGTGGCCCGACGCCATATAGCACAGACAGACCAGGTGGTTACTCGATGGAAACCATCCAACCAATCATTAACATCCTACACAGAACATCTAGCGGAAGCAGTTTTATAAGTTGCAATTAAATAACCAAGCAACAAGCATGAATGTCCACTAAACACCAAATAGGAATGTAGTACATACACAAGTACATGCCTTAAGGCCTTACAAAATGGTTTACTTCAAATTACATGTTTTACAAACCACGGCACGCAGGCCGGTCATACATGAGTAAAAGCAAGTAAACACTTCAATTAGGCCTTCAAGGGCCGGCTTCGGGCTTTGGGCTTTAGCCCGCTATTGACCGCTTGGTCAAGCAGCACCTGCAAGCAACAAACCACCCCACGTTGGCAAACAAAAGCAACGGTCAGCAATTCTGACCAAATTATAACGACCCCGCCCCCAATTCGGGGCGGCGATGCTCCTTCCCTGCACTTATTAGCATAACCACGCAATATATAAATATATATTGCATCACAGACGTTGGCACGCACGGCCACACGCCCCGTGCTCTCAGGGCACATTCTTGGTGAACCGGTCGATGTCACGTCAATTTAAGCCATAGACATTCCGATCTCACCACCGCCACTTTGACGGCCAAACATATGAGCATTTTGTCTTCTTGGCATGGGTCACGTCAATTTAAGCCATAGACCGCCGAAGTCCCTCATCTATGCCAACGGCTCTAACCGAACGACATAGAACGGGTACGGTTCCATCTAACCCGTGCTCACATCGCAACGACAATCTAAGCCATATGCGCGGGTCAAACTTCTCCCGAGTCCCGTTTCCAACACAATTCACATAACCCGGTTATGTATCAAGTTGGCTCCCAGGCCACCAAGTTGGCAAGATCACGCATCCGCCCAATTTTTCGGGTGCACCTTAGGGTTAATCCCCAAAGCTCCATGTTGCAATCTACCACCTAGAAAACCCGAAAAACAAACAATCGCACGGAGTCTTCTCCGGCATTTATGCAATGCAACATCACCGATCCAAACCAACATGTCCGGATAGGCTTCACACATCATGCCTATGTCCGTTCTCGTTTATGGACTCTACACAACGGGGACTTTACATATCTACCCGAAGGAACGCCTCCAACTCACCGCAAACTCGCGAGAGCGGGCTTCCTATGCAAAGAAGGAGAGCTTCACATGCTCAAGAAGAGAATCGTTACCCTAGCGTTCTTCCTTGGCGCCATGGAAATGTAAGCGGATGAAAAGCACCACACTCTCTTTGCCTCCGTAGATCCGGAGTCGGCTCGCGATTTGGAGCTTCGAAGCTCCTCCAATGGCCGGATCTAGCTTCTTCTTCCTCCTTTGCTCTCACCTCTCTCTTGACTTAGAAAGAGAACCACTCAAGTAAAAGTGAGGGTTTCAAAGGCCCAATCCCTGGTATATCCCCGTAGGAACAACCCCCAACCATCGGATCCCAAAATAAGGAAACGAATGGCTACGATTCGTAGCTGAAAAGTAAAACCTGGGTCGAACACGGCCTGGCGAACGCCCGTGTCCAGGGCCGTGTCCCCCATTCGCCGTCAAAATCGACGTGCCTGGAACAACACACGGGCATCCAACACGCCCGTGTTCGACCTGACACGCCAGTGTTCCAACGGACACGGCCGTGTGGTCGGCCGTGTGCCTCCATCGACACAGCCCCGAAAACTACTCGAGACTCACATGGGTATTGGACACACCCGTGTCCTAACCCGTGTCTACTCGAATACGCCTGGGTGCCAGGCCGTATTCACAGTCTCGACACTTCGTCGAGTGAAGTTCGTCGACCACCCGACATGGCCTTGGACACTCCCGTGTCCTAGGCCGTGTGCCTTGTCTAAACACATCGTCGAGCGAAATTCGTCGACTACATGACACGGCCTTGGACACGCCCGTATCCTTGGCCGTGTGCCTTGTCTCGACACATCATCGAGTGAAATTCGTCGACTCCCCGGGCTGATCGTCGATACGGGCTCGACACGCCGTGAGACACGCCCGTGTCTCAGGCCGTGTTCTCTGCTCGACGATCGTCGACTCCAAAATCATCGACCTCTCGACCAAATCGTCGACTCCATCCTGACACGCCCTGGGACACGCCCGTGTCCCAGGCCGTGTGCCCACTGCCAGATTCCAAATCTGGCCCAAAACATCTCCCGTCGCTCTTTTGAGTTTCGGGGTGTTACAACTCTCCCCCTCTTAAAAGAATTTCGTCCACGAAATTATATAAAGGAAAGACACGTACCAAAATTAAATTGTACCTGAGCGGAACAACTCCAGATACTCGTCAAGAATAGTCTACTCTCGTTCCCAAGAGAGCTCCTCTCGACCACAATTGTTCCAACGGACCTTGACCATCCTGATCTCTTTATTGCGTAGCCGCTTGACCTCCGAGTCCTCAATCCGCACGGGCTTGACCTTTGTCGTCAACCTTCACTATCAATCGGCACTTGATCGACCGCAATCACTTGCGTAGGCTCTTGCAGCGCCTTCCGTAGCACCGAAATATGGAATACATCATGTAAACCACTAAGCTCCACTGAAAACTTCAACTGATAGGCTGCTTCACCAACCCGCTCCAGAACCTCAAACGGCCTAAGGTATCTCGGGCTTAGCTTTTTCAATCGCCGCACCCGCGAGACATCCTTGAACGGCTTGATCTTTAAGTACACATAGTCGCCCACAGCGAACTCCACGTTCCTGTGCTTGGCATTATAGTACTTCGCTTGCCGGTCCTGAGCGATAAGCAACCTCTCCCGAATGGTACGAACCAACGAAGTAGCATCCTCCACTTCTAATCGCTTATACAACTTTGACTCACCCGTTTCTAGCCAAGACAATGGCGTGCGACATTTTCTACCATATAGGGCCTCGAAGGGCGCCATTTGAGTACTCGATTGGTAGCTATTGTTGTACGCAAATTCCACCAAATAAAGATGGTCTTCCCATTGCTTTACAAAGTCCAAGACACACATGCGGAGCATGTCTCCCATAGTTCTATTGACCCTCTCGGTCTGCCCATCTATTTGCGGATGGAAGGCTGTGCTGAATTTCAACTTTGTTCCCAAAATTTGTTGCACTAGCCTCCAATCATTGGACGTGAATCGCCCATCTCGGTCGCTCACGATGCTGCGGGGCACACCGTGAAGCCGTACAATATTATCCACATACAGTTTTGCCAACTTCTCCACCGGATCATCCTTCCTATGCGGAATGAAATGCGACACCTTCGTTAGCCGATCTACGACCACCCAAATGGCGTCGTTCCCCTTTTGCAACCTTGGCAAACCATGCACAAAGTCCATAGAGATGTCGTCGAATTTTCACTCCGGAATACGCAAGGACTTAAGAAATCCTCCCGGCATTTGGCATTCCGCCTTCACCAAGGCGCAAGTTTGGCATTTCGCCATGTAGAGTGCCACATCTTTCTTCAAACCCGGCCACCAAAACAGTTTCTTTACATCGCGGTACATCTTTGTGCTCCCCGGGTGAATTAAGTACTTCGTATGGTGTGCCTTGTACAACAATTCCACCCGCAAATTGCCCACATTTGGGACGCATAGACGACCGTCTTTCCAAAGTAATCCGTCCTCCACAACGAATTGGGAATTTGACCCATCCAGAGCCTCTACCATGAACTGCTGCATATGGACATCCATATCCAAAGCCTGCCGAATCCGATCAGCCAGGTCATATTGGACTTCAGTCCAATTCAGTACTGCTTCAGCACTTGATTGCTTGCTTATCCACACAAACAATTTCCAACGCCTCCAACTCCCGCACCAACCGCTCATCATGCACCGATAGTCAATTAGCTTGAGTTGGGGCTCGGTGACTCAATGCATCCGCAACCGCATTACCTTTACCAGGCACGTAGTGGATCTTGAATGTATAGTCCCCCAGGAACTCCATCCATCTACGCTGCCGTATATTCAGATCTTTCTGATCAATCAGATACTTCAGGCTCTTGTGATCGATGTAGATATCAATCTTCACACCATACAGATAGTGTCTCCACAGCTTCAAGGCAAAAATTATGGTCGCTAACTCCAAGTCATGGACCAGATAATTCCTCTCGTGCACTTTTAGCTGTCTCGAGCCATAAGCTATTACACTTCCGTGTTGCAGTAGCACACAACCCAAACCGCTGCCCGAAGCATCGCTATAAATCTCATAACCTTCGGTCCCACATGGCGAACTCAGCACAGGCGTCGTGGTCAACCGACATTTCAACTCCTCAAAAGCTCGCGCGCACTCCGGCGTCCAAACGAACTTCTGCCCCTTCCTCGTCAAAGTAGTGAGAGGTAACGCTATCTGCGAGAAGTTCTCTACGAAGCGCCTATAATAGCCAGCAAGCCCTAGAAAGCTCCGGACTTCCGTTACCGTACAAAGCCCAGGCCACTCCCGTATCGCAACAATCTTCACCGGATCCACTGCAATACCCTCCCCACTCACTATATGACCGCGGAACGCCACTGAGGATAACCAAAACTCGCACTTCGAGAACTCGGCATACAATTGATTCCTCCTTAGCGTCTCCAAAACCAAATGAAGATGCTTGAAGTGATCTTCCTCACTCTGCGAGTACACCAAAATATCGTCGATGAAGACGATCACAAAATGGTCCAAGTACTCCCTGAAGGTGATGTTCATTAAATCCATGAACACTGACGGCGCATTAGTCAGCCCAAACGGCATGACTGTAAACTCGTAATGCCCGTATTTCGTACTGAATGCTGTCTTCGGGATATCACTCTCCCTTATTCGCAGCTGATAGTACCCGGACTTGAGGTCCAACTTCGAGTACACCGTCGACCCGACCAACTGATCAAAAAGATCATCGATCCGGGGGATCGGGTACTTATTCTTTTCCGTCAACTTGTTGAGCTCCCGATAATCAATACATAGCCTCAAGCTTCCGTCCTTCTTCTTAACAAAGAGGACCGGCGCGCTCCAAGGCGAAGAACTTGGGCGCACATAACCTTGCTCCAACAACTCTTGAAGTTGAACCTTCAGCTCCGTCATTTCCTTAGGCGCTAGCCGATATGGAGAGCGTGACACCGGCTTTGCACCTGGTACGAGCTCTATCGTAAAATCTATCTCCCGCTGCGGCGGGGCTCCAGGAAGATCGCTAGGGAACACATCAGGGTACTCTGATACCACTGAAATACAATCCAATGCAGGCTTCGGCTTTGCAACCTCCACTAGTGTAAAGAACAGTTCTGCACCAGCACGAACCGCCTTCACCACATGAAGAGCAAACATCAACGTCTTACTCGACCCCTTCAAGCCCGTGAAAGTCGTCTCACGACCTGCTCCCAGCTTGACTTCCTTGCTACCGCAATCGATATAGGCCTGCTGCTCCGAGAGCCAGTCCATGCCAAAAATAACGTCGAACTCCACCAACGGTAGTAACGACGCTTGTAGATCGAACTCTTGATTCCCAATACGAGTCGTAACATCGCAGATCCTATCCGCGCGCATCGAACACCCATTGGGCAACAACACATCCAACTTATCCTTCGCCATCGAAGAAGGGACTCTGATGCGTGATATAAATCCCTCAGACAAGAAGGAGTGTGAAGCTCCTGTATCGAAGAGTGCTCTTACCGGATTTTCACAAATTAAAACAAATCCTAAACAAGCAGTGGTAAGGTAACATGTGTATAACAAGTATTTAAAGGAATTAACTTGCTATAAATTAAACCGTACCTGTCACCACATCCGATTGTTTGATGGCCACATGTTGGCCAAGATTGTACACCCTCGATTGGGCCGGAGCATAATGGGACGCGGTTGACTCCACCGCCTTTCCCTTCTCTTCATAAGTCGCTCCTGGCTTCCTTTCGGACTTGGGACGTCCGCTCCAACAATCGCGGGCAAAGTGCCCCGGCTTTCCACAAGTAAAACATGCGCCCGGGGTTCGACCGGTAGTCTCCCCAAAAGCACCAGAAGAAGGAGCTGGACCCGAAGTCTTAGACTTCTTAAAGAATCTTCGATAGCCGGACTTTGAAGTAGTCGGCACTTTGAATTCAGACTTCTTGTCACCCAAGCTTTTCTTTGCTTGTACATTCTTCATGTCCTTCTCCAAGGATCGGGCCGTGTTGACCAAGGTCAAGAAACCCTGCGTCATCGGCCCCGAGAGTAGTAACCTCAACTCATCTCTCAACCCTTCGTAGAATCGATTCATCTTGCGCTCCTCATCCGCAATGGTGGAGCTAGCATATCGACTCAAACGAGTAAACTCGTGTAGATATTCATCCACGCTACTGTCCCCTTGTACCAACTTCAGGAATTCGTTCTCCAATGTTATCCTCTGCGCCAAAGGGAGGTATCTAGCCAAGAACAATCTCGAGAACTCCTCCATCGAGACATCAACAAGTTGCCTACCTCTCAATAGGTGCAGCTCCAATCCTTCCCACCACAATCTCGCTTCACCGTCAAAAAGGAATGTAGTAATGTTGGTCATTTGCCACTCCTCCGTCTCTGTTGCTGTCATGACTCTCTTCACCATGGAGAGCCAGTCTTCAGCTTGAGATGGGGTTCCCAACCCCGAGAATACCGGAGGGTTAAAGCTCATGACATGCTTGAGCTGTCTCTCGGTTGCCCTCCTTGGCACCAATGGCTCCTCTACTACCTTCTCCACCGCAGGAGCGGGCTGCTGCATTTGCCTTGTACGCTGCACATTCATCATGGCCAACACTGCTTCGGTCACTAATCGTATGGTCTCAGCCGATGGAGGTGTTGCAGGAGCAACATCTAGTGCACTGCTAGCCTCAGAAACTCGACGTTCCGATGGCCCAGCACCACTTCTGGTCACCTATAGTGGTACAAAACACCGTTAAGCGATCAAATAAAATTGCAAACATCAATTATAGGAACACGCAGGTTCCTCAAACACATGTATTTTCATTCCTAAGTGGACATTCATGAGTTCTTTTACTGTTATAACGATGACGCACACACATGTGCTCACCACCCCTTAAAAAGAATTCAACCACGAATTCAGTTTAAGCCCGACTAAAAACAGTAGTCTGATACCAAATTGTAACACCCCATATCCGTCGCATAGCATATAGCAGTAGGTCCGGCCGGGGCCCGACGCCATATACCACAGACAGACCGGGTGGTTACTCAATGGAAACCATCCAACCAATCATAACATCCTATACAGGGCATTCTAGCGGAAGCAGTTTTATAAGTTGCAATTAAAGAACCCAGCAACAAGCATGAATGTCCACTAAACACCAAATAGGAATGTAGTACATACACAAGTACAGGCCTTAAGGCCTTACAAAATGGTTTACTTCAAATTACATGTTTTACAAACCACGACACGCAAGCCGGTCATACATGAGTAAAAGCAAGTAAACACTTCAATTAGGCCTTCAAGGGCCGGCTTCCCGCTTGGTCCAGCAGCACCTGCAAGCAACAAACCACCGCACGGTGGCAAACAAAAGCAACGGTCAGCAATGCTGACCAAATTATAACGACCCCGCCCCCAATTCGGGGCGGCGATGCTCCTTCCCTGCACTTATTAGCATAACCACGCAGTATATAAATACATATTACATCACAGGCGTTGGCATGCACGGCCACATGCCCCGTGCTCTCAGGGCACATTCTCGGTGAACCGGTCAATATCACGTCAATTTAAGTCATAGACATTCTGATCTCACCACCGCCACTTTTACGGCCAAACATATGAGCATTTTGTCTTCTTGGCATGGGTCACGTCAATTTAAGTCATAGACCGCCGAAGACCCTCATCTATGCCAACGGCTCTAACCGAACGACATAGAATGGGTAAGGTTCCATCTAACCCGTGCTCACATCGCAACGACAATTTAAGCCATATGCGCGGGTCAAACTTCTCCCGAGTCCCATTTCCAACACAATTCACATAACCCGGTTATGTATCAAGTTGGCTCCCAGGCCACCAAGTTGGCAAGATCACGCATCCGCCCAGTTTTTCGGGTGCACCTTAGGGTTAATCCCCAAAGTTCCCTGTTGCAATCTACCACCTAGAAAACCCGAAAAATAAACAATCGCACGGAGTCTTCTCCGGCATTTATGCAATGCAACATCACCGATCCAGACCAACATGTCCGGATAGGCTTCACACATCATGCCTATGTCCGTTCTCATTTACGGACTCTACACAACGGGGACTTTACATATCTACCCGAAGGAACGCCTCCAACTCACCGCAAACTCACGAGAGCGGGCTTCCTATGCAAAGAAGGAGAGCTTCACGTGCTCAAGAAGAGAATCGTTACCCTAGTGTTCTTCCTTGGCGCCATGGAAATGTAAGCGGATGAAAAGCACCACACTCTCTTTGCCTCCGTAGATCCGGATTCGGCTCGCGATTTGGAGCTTCGAAGCTCCTCAAATGGCCGGATCTAGCTTCTTCTTCCTCCTTTGCTCTCACCTCTCTCTTGAATTATAAAGAGAACCACTCAAGTAAAAGTGAGGGTTTCAAAGGCCCAATCCCGGGTATATCCCAGTAGGAATAACCCATTGGTGAACAGGTTTAGCCGTTTGAGCTTGTTTATTATTATATAAATATGACACAGTAAATATGGCGTTATCAGCCCGAAAAAGGCAATGATCTGGTTGTTGTTTATCAGCCCGAAAAAAAAACTTAAAAAGAGCACACAAAAGGTCTATCCATTGGCGAACCGGTTTACCCATTCGTGCTCGTTTATTGAGCAATAAATATGGCAAAAAAATCAGGCGCAATAAATATTGTGTAATAAATATGACACAATAAATATGGTGTAATAAATATGCGTTAATAAATATGGCTCAAAAAATATTGCTCAATAAAATGACACAAGAAATATGACTCAACAACTAAGTCTCAATAAATATGGCTTAATAAATATGGTTTAGTAAAGATGATAAAATAAATATGGCGCATTAAATATGACTCAATAAATATGATCATAAATTTGGATTCAGTTATCTATTTTTATTCTGAAAAAGCTCATTAAAAAGTGCTTTGAATGATTTAGAGCATTGAATGATTTAGAGCTTTGAATGATTTAGAGCTTTGAATGCTTTGAATGATTTAGCGCTTTGAATGATTTAGTGCTTTGAATGCTTTGAATGATTTAGCGCTTTGAATGATTTAGTGCTTTGAATGATTTAGAGCCAACTAATGTTTAGTAGTATGGATCGTTACCCCTCCTTAAGGAGCACTGGGTGAACATCTTGGGCAAGTAAGATTCCCTTCGGCCCGACCCGGACAAAGGTTGGGAGGGGGTCTTATAAATGGATCAGAGCTATCACGAACCGCCCTTGTGGAGCAGTCTCAGGATCCCTCCTTCCCTCGCTTTGTTCTTTGGTTTGGGATGAACCATGCAACGGAATCCTGGTCGAGCATAATGTAGAGGCTTATGGATTCTAGACTGTGTGATAGCACGCCCACACACCTTTGTTTCCGCTTTGTTAGTCTTTTTTCCAATTTCTCCTACTTTTGTAAAATACTGACACTTGTTTCCTATTACTCCTCGAGACATACTAGAGTCCATTAACGGGAGATCCTCCTCTAGAGGACATGTCCCCGCCACCCCACCTCCAGACCCAGTTACCCCTGCAGTTGTACCGTTTTTTGAAACTGACTTGGGGAAAACATTGACAGCTATCCTGGCGACGTTCCAGACAGCTTTGACACAACCACCATAGTAGTTGATGGTCCCACTGACCTACTGGCAACTTTTTTGGAGCTGAGGCCTCCCACCTTCAGATGTATGGAGACTGCAATATGGGCAGAAGAATGGGTTGAGCGCGTAGTGGAGCTGTTAGTAGGCATAATATGCCATACAGTAGCTGCAGTGTCACTAGTTGTGACCATGGTGTAGGGGTATGCCAGATATTGGTGAAGAGCGGTCAGTCGCTCGATGTTCAGAGGACGACCATTAAGCACTATTTTGTGTGGGGGGAGTTCTTAGAGGTATTCCTAGAGCACTTCATCTCGTACGCCGACCGAGCTACACTGTAGGAGAGGTTCCTGCACATTTGTTAGGGTTACCGGATGGTGGCAGACTACGAGAGAGAGTTCATCCACCTGGCCCTTTTGCTAGGAACCTTGCATCCACTAACAGAGACATAGATGCTCGCTTTTATCGAGGCCTGAGGGATGACTTGTGGCAGGCCTTGATCATGATCTCTTAGTCTACCTTCCACACTACAGCAACGCACGCCGCTGCGTTGGAGTTAGACCAAAGGATGGTGGCCCAACAGCGTCGGGGACAGGTCGAGGTCCCTAGAGGTCAAAGATGAGATAGAGGAGTTGCTCCCCACCGATAGGAGAGAGAGCGCAGACAGAGACAACACAGGCAGCCTTATAGGCGCCCACCAGCACCCCCAGCACTACAGCAGGAGCCCATGTCATCTCAGTGCCACAACCCGCGCTAGTAGCTCGATGAGACGTTCCCTATGCATGGAACTGTTTTCTATGCCAGCAGCCGGGACAAATGAGAGCTTTCTGCCCATATGCGGTAGGAAGGCTAGGATTAGGAGCAGTTCAAGACGGACTGGCAACGCGTGGACAGGGCCAGAGAGGTCGAAGGGGTAGAGCTGGCAGGAGAGTTCAATAGGGCCGAGCAGTGCCCTTGGAGGTGTATGCTCGGCCTGGCGCCCAGGCGTGTTCGAGTAGATACGGGTTAGGACACGGGCGTGTCCAATACCCGTGTGAGTTTCGGGTTGTTTTCGGGGCTATGTCGATGGAGGCACACGGCCGACCACACGGCCGTGTTCGTTGGAACATGGGCATGTCAGGTCAAACACGGGCGTGTTGGATGCCCGTGTGTTATTCCAAGCGCGTCGATTTTGACGGCGAATGGGGGACACGGCACTAGACACGGGCGTGTGCCAGGCCGTGTTCGGCCCAGGTCTTACTTTTCAGCTACGAATCGTAGCCATTCGTTTCCTTATTTTGGGATCCGACGGTTGGGGGGTTGACACGGGTGTGTCAAGTTTGACACGAGCGTGTCAGATACCCGTGTCCTTTTTGGGACGCGTCGGTTTCGACGACGAATGCGGAACACGGCCCTGGACACGGGCGTGTCACAGGTCGTGTTCAGCCAAGATTTTGGATTTCAGATCCGGATCATGGCCGTCCGTTTCCTTACTTTGGGATCCGACGGCTGGGGGTTGTTCTTGATGGGATATACCCGGGTTTAGGGTTGGAAATCCTTCATTTCATCCTACCAATCTCTTTCTAAAGATCTAGAGAGAGTGGAGAGCAAGGAAGAAGAAGGAGGCTAGATCCGGTCACCGGCGGAGCTTCGGAGCTCCAAATCACCAGCTGACATCGGATCTACGGAGGTAAGGAGATTGCAGTGTTTTTCATCCGCATATATTTCCACGGCGCCAAGGAAAAACGCTAGGGTAACGATTTTCATCCTAGAACATGTGAAGTCCTCTTTTCCTTGCATAGGAATCCCGCTCTCGCGAGTTTGCGGTGAGTTGAGGCGTTCCTTCGGGTAGACATGAATAGTCCCCGTTGTGTACATGTAGAGTCTGTAATTGAGAACCGGACATAGGCATGATGTGTGAAGCCTACCCGGATAAGTTGGTCTGGATCGGTGATGTTGCATTGCTTTAATGGCCGGAGAAGACTCCCTGAAATTGGTTGTTTTCGGGTTTTCTACGTGGTAGATTGCAATAGGGAGCCTTGGGGACTAACCTCGAGGTGCACCCGGAAAACTGGGCAGATGCGTGATTCTGCCATCTTGGTGTCCTGGGAGCCAGCTTGTACATAACTAGGTTATGTAATATTGTGTGTTTGATTCACGGGCTTCGGGGAAGCTTAACCTGTGCCGATGATTTTAATTGTCGTGGCAAAGTGAGCAATGGGTTGAGTGGAACCGTTCCTGCTCTATGCGGTTCGGTGTTAGAGGCCTACCGATGGCATAGAGGTCGGGTCATAGGCTGTCGATATTTTCAAGTGACGTAACTTCTGCCTGAAAGACTCAAATGCTCACGAGTTGTGTCGTCCAAGTGGCGGTGGTGAGACAGCGATATTGACCGGGTTCACCGAGAATGTGTCCTGAGAGAACGGGGTGTGTGGTTGTGCGTGCCTACGCCTGTGATGTAGTGTTATTACTCTATATTGCTTGGTTATGCTAATAAAGTGCAGGGAAGGAGCATCGCCGCCCCGAGTTTGGGGGCGAGATCGTTATAATTTAGTCAGCATAGCTGACCGTTGCTTTTGTTTGCCACCGTTGCGGTGGATTGTTACTTGCAGGTGCTGCAGGACCAAGCGGTAAATAGCAGGCAAAAGCCCAAGTTGCTGAGCCGGCCCTCGAAGGCCCAATTATTGAATGTTTACTTGCTTTATTCATGTGTGACCGACCTGCATGCCGAGGTTTGAAAAACATGTAATTTGAGTAAACAAATGTAAGGCCTTAAGGCCCTTGTACCTGTGTATTGTACCTTCATCCCTGTTGGTTTGAGTAGTGGACATTCATGCCTGTGGCTGGGTTCTTTAATTTGCAACTTTTAAAATTACTTCCGCTAGAATGACTCTGTGTAGGATGTTGGTTATTAGTTGGATGGTTTCCATTGAGTAACCACCCGGTCTGTCTGTGGTATATGGCGTCGGTCCCTGGCCGGACCTACTGCTATATGCTATGCGACAGATAATACAAGTAAACACACAAAATTAGTTGGATGGTTTCCATACCACGGCACGCAGGCCGGTCACACATGAATAATACAAGTAAACACTCAAAATTAGGCCTTCGAGGGCCGGCTCAGCAACTTGGGCTTTTGCCCGCTATTTACCGCTTGGCTCCGTAGCACCTACAAGCACTATCCACCGCAACGGTGGCAAACAAAAGCAACGGTCAGCTATGCTGACCAAATTATAACGATCCCGCCCCCAAACTCGGGGCGGCAATGCTCCTTTCTCTGCACTTTATTAGCATAATCAAGCAGTATAGTGTAAACACTTCATCACAGGCGTGGGCACGCACAACCACATACCCCGTCTCTCAGGGCACATTCTCGATGAATCGGGCAACGTCACGTCAATTTAAGCCATAGACATTTGATAAGTTGTAAATATACCTATTTTTATGTTCATTGTTTAAGTAGTTTTCGTTTTCTTTTCTTGTTTTAGGTTAAATTTCTTTAATAAAATGCTCCTTTTATTATATATATTTTGCTAACTTAGTTTATTTTATGTTTCAGAAATTTTCAGAATTTTACCAGAAAAATCATGTGTCACGCCAGTGTACTATCGGTCACGCCCGTGATAGGGGCGTGACACATCAATATCCCGTGAAATCAGCGCATTTGAAGAAGAAAAGTTTGACACACCTGGGGTCACGCCCGTGTCATTTGACACGCCCTGTGACCATGGCCGTGACCACTCAAGCTCGACGAAATTCTCTCGATGTTCATCGACCAACCTGACAAGCTCGTGTCAGCCAACCCGACAAGCCCGTGTCATTCCAGATCGACGATCACGGCTTCCAGACTCGACACAACGCTCTCGACATTCGTCGAGACCAACCCGACACGCCCAACATCACGCCCGTAACCTAGGGCGTGACTGCCACGTGTACTCCTCCACCTGGCCGACAAGACCCGTGCCCTCGACTTTTGGTGCAACCCGCGCCAGTTCCACCTCCCCGACATGCCCAGAGTCGTGACCTAGGGCGTGACTGGCACGTGGACCTCCAAAAGTCAATGCTGCCATCAAATCGCCGGATCATATCGCAAATTGTGTTGACACGCCCCCTCGACACCCCCGTGTCGGAGGGCGTGTTCTTCGAGTTTTTTTATAAATTGTTCATTTCTGTAAGGTCCAAGGGTTCACTTTTTTGAGCCACTTTAGTGTGTTTTTGTGGGCTGCCCTTGTGGATTCCTTAGCCATGTAAGGAGAACTTTATCCTCCTCTCTTTATGTTTGTATTAGCTTTATAATAGTTCCCTTTAATCAATAAAATATGTTAGCTTTTCTCTTTTTAAATGGCTTTGGAATGAACTTGTGTGCCCACTTTCTTTCTCATTTTATCCCTTTGTATTTCCTTGTTCTTCTCTTTTATGAAAAGTGTGTGTGTGTGTGTGTGTGTGTGTGTGTGTGTGTCTGATGTTTAGTTCATATGCTTTCCTTTTTTGGTTTGTCTCCGTGTTAGGGTTTTAGTAAAGATTTTCATTCTTAAAAATTTATAAAAGGGGTTTTAAAGTGTTTTTGATTTTCTTTACTTAGTTTTTTTTAGGATTGTAAAATCTTTTTGTTCTTTTAAATTTTATTTCAACTTTTTTATCACTTTTATGAACTCATAAGAATGAAAAAGTTGTAATTTTAATTTTTAAAGAACTTTGGTTTGTGCTTTGTTTTGAAAAACTTTTTGTTCTTTTAATTTTTATTTGTTCTTTTTATGTGTTTTTGGTAAAACCTAAGTATAAAAAAGTAGTTGTTTTAATTTTTAGGTAACTCTCATTTTGTTTTTAATTTGTGTGTGTCGGTGTAGGAGTATAATTTTCATTTTGTTCTTTAAGATTTCATGAAGTGTGTGTGAGTGTATGAGCATAACTTTTAATGCTTTCTTTTATTGCTTTCTTCAATTCGTTTAGAGTGTGTGTGTGTGTGTGCGCATTTATTTCCGCCCACTCGTTAAGAGTTAAATGACATGCTTTTATTTCCCGCCTACTCGTTTGAGTAGGACTTGTAATTTTCTTTTCTTTTCTTTTCCGCCTACACGTTAAAAGTTAAATGGCGCGCCCTTATTTAACGCCTACTCGTTTGAGTAGGATTTGTAATTTTCCTTTTTTTGTAACTTAATTTTTTTTGTTTATTTATAATTTGAAGCGTGTGTGAGTTCTCGTTTTAGCTAACTTTTTAAGCTTTCTAAATGTTTGTTATTTTCATGTCTTCTTCTTATAATCCTTTAGCGTTTAATTTCGAGCTCGCGCCTCATCAAATTATAAAGCCGTCCCCATACCAATGAGTGGCTAATCGCTATTAGCCTCGGCATCGAAGAGCATTGGGACATTTAAAATGATTTGAAATAATTAAAGTTCTTTATTTTCACTTTAATTTTAGGACTTAAGGTTTACCCCGGGTTAACGACGTGTAGGACCACATATCAATCTGTGGGCCCTATTTCTGTTATCCATACACTAGCTAGTCGAGAGGTCATGTGTATGGACAGATCACCCCTGGTAAAGAGAGTTGTGTGCATACCCTCAAGAGAGGACAAGCATAATTCTTCTGGATTGGGTTCCCCACCCAATAGCGGGGTTCTTATCGTAAAGCAGGCGTTAAGAGGAATCCTTCGTCGGACTAACGTTCGGTCGAATAGTCTTAGCGTTTAGGTGAGCGATATCCCTATAGCTAGGTGAGCTCATATCTGTGGAACCTCCACGGCCCTGTTGCCATTTATTAATTTGAAAACTCAGTTCAATAATTATTAAAAGTTATTTTAGTCTTAATTCGATTTGGTGTCGAGCATTAACCCTTCATCGATTTTTTTTCTAAATCGTTTTTCGCTCTTTCATTTTTCCAGTCTTTAGTTAATTAAAATCTCCACCCTACTTTCAGTAAAATAATAGTCCTCCTGGAGGAGTAAGAATAATCAACCCGACCCCGAGAACAATACGACCTCGGTATTCTCCCGAATATCGAGTACTACTTACGATAGGTGCACTTGCCTCCCTTAGCAAGCCCGCGGCGATCGACTCATCGAACCAACCACCCACATAAGAGTCTGTTCGCGGGCCATCAAGTTTTTTGCGCCGTTGTCGGGGAATCTCTTGAGTTGTTATTCCGAATTCCGGAGTCTATTAATTTTACTTATTTTCTAAAAAAACAAACAAAAACCAAAAAAAAAAGTTTCTTTCGTTTTTATTTTTTTAGGGTGTATGACCCGTGGACAACCCTCCGAGTCTGATGATTTTGACTTCGACCCTGAGATCGAATGCTCCCTTGCGCGCATTCGATCTCAACGCCGAATTCCTTCTTTAGACCCCGAAGAATCTATCAGAGAACCCACTGTCATAGTAATGGCCGTCCCTAATCCGAACGTGGTCGCCGATCGAACAATATCTTATTACGCCCGGCCGAATTTGGACGATACTGGGTCTAGTATTGTTCGCCCTATGGTGGCGAAAAATAATTTCAAAATAAAATCAAGTGTCATTCAAATGGTCCAAAATACCGTGCAGTTCGATGGACTGTCGGATGAAGACCTGAATGTCCACTTGTCCAACTTTTTGAAAATATGCGACACCTTCAAGATTAATGGAGTCACTGATGACGCCATTCTCTTGCGCCTATTTCCTTTTTCCCTTAATTCCAAAGCCAAGGCGTGGTTGAATTCCATCCCACGAGGATGTATCACCACGTGGGCTGAGTTGACGGAGCGGTTCCTGATGAAGTATTTTCCGCCCGCAAAAACTGCAAAGTTACGGTCGGACATTTCTTCGTTTGTGTAAAACGAACTCGAGTCTCTATATGAGACTTGGGAATGGTTTAAGGAGTTCCTTCGCCAGTGCCCGCACCACGCGCTGCCAACGTGGTTGCAGGTATAGATTTTTTATAATGGCCTTAATTTTCATACGCGTCAAATGATTGACGCGGCTGCCGGGGGTACCTTGAACAACAAAACCCCCAAGGTCGCCCAGGCTTTATTCAAAGAGATGGCTATGAACGCCTATCAATGGAACATCCCGCGGGGACGCCCAAAGCCGGCGGCCGGTCATTTTGAAGTGGATGCCACTGCTCTCTTAACCCTTCAAGTTGAAAGGTTAACAAAGCAGGTGGCGGAGATGTCCGCTGCCTCCTCCACTCCGCCTTATTTTATTCACCCTAACGTCTGCGTGGCTGAAGAGTTCGTGGACTTCGTAGGAAATGCGGGTCATCCTTCCTTCAACCCCAACAACAACCCGTATAGTAATAACTATAATCCGGGTTGGAGGAATCACCCCAATTTTTCTTGGAGCAACCCGAACAATGCTCAGCATCCCCCTATTTCTTATGCGCCCGGATTTCTGCCGCCTCCCCCTCTTCCAAAACCCTCCCCGATGGAGGAGAATTTTTCTAAATATATAGCGTCCAACGAATCAAATATCTGGAACATCACCGGATCGCTAAAAACACTTGAACAACAGTTGGACAACTGGCGTGGATGATGTCCGAGCTCGCGCTCGGGGCACTGCCGGGAAACACTGAGCCCAATCCGTAGGAGAATGCCAACGCTATAACCCTCCGTAGAAGAATGGAGGTGATTGATCCAAAACGGATCGATCCGCAGGTACATATTTCACCTCCGACCCCTCTTCCCCCTTCTTCGACTACGCCGCCTTTACCAATTTTAAATGAAAAAATTATTTTAAACAAGGCCTTACCGTATCAGCATACATTGGATAACGAGCGTAAGGACGTGCAATACGAAAAATTTATTTTATTATTAAAACAAATTCATATTAATGTTCCTTTTTGCGAGGTATCTCGCAAATGCCCAAATATGCAAAATTTTTAAAAGAACTACTTTCTAATAAACGTAAATTAGAGGATATTTCGCATGTTTCTCTCAACGCTGTCTGCTCGGCGGCCCTTACTAATAAATTGCCCACAAAACAAAACGGAGCGGGACGGTTTTAAATCTCGTGCCTTTTTGGTAATATATTAGTAAAATACGCCTTAGCTGATTTAGGGGCTAACATTAATCTGATGTCGTTCTCACTCTTTCAACGTTTAGGTTTGGGTACTCCTAGTCCTACAAATATGTGCATCCAATTAGCAGATCGCTCGGTTAAGTTCCCTATCGGGGTAGTGGAGGACGTCCTTGTCCGAGTAGACAAGTTTACATTTCCGGTAGACTTCATCATCTTAGACATCGAGGAGGATGCCGAGGTAGAAATAATACTCAGTCACCCTTTTCTCGCCACCTCCCGTGCACTAATAGATGTTAGTAATGGTAGTCTTATCCTCTGAGTAGGAGATGATCAAGTAACTTTCTCTATTAATCCCTCAATGGATAATTTGTCATCGAGTGACGATTTCTGTTATTCTTTAGATACCTTTTTTGGAGATCGTTCTTCTCCCGTTTTCGAGTCCGTATTTTTAAATGACGATATTTATGCGCTTGAAAATTTTACATGCAATGAGGATACCTCTATAGACTTGCCTTTAAAACCAATTTGTAAGAAAGACATAGGACTTAAAATCTCCCTAGATGAACCGCCCATCCTAGACCTCAAAACCTTACCCGCATCACTCAAATATGCCTTTTTGGGAAAAGGCGATACGCTTCTCGTTATTATTTCTTCGGACTTGAGTGATACAGAGACTTCTGATTTATTAGAAGTTTTACTTAAACATCGCCACGCAATTGCGTGGCAAATCTCTCTTTCTTAAAGGGGATTAACCCCACCTTTTGCACCCATAAGATATTTCTTAACGATAATTGCCGCAAAACAATTATCTACCCTAACATGAAAGACGTTGTTAAAGCCGAGATTATTAAGTTATTAGATGCAGGGATTATCTACCCTATTTTGGATAGTGCATGGGTTAGTCTCATGCATGTCGTGCCAAGAAGGGCGGTCTAATCGTAGTGGCGATGAGCATAACGAGCTCGTCCCAACTCGTACTGTTACGGGTTGGCGAGTGTGCATCGATTATAGAAAACTTAATGTTGCCACCCATAAGGACCATTTCCCACTACCGTTTCTGGACCAGATTTTAGAGCGTTTATCCGGTCATCCATATTATTATTTTCTTGATGGTTTATTGGGGTTTTTCCAAATCCCCATTTCCCCCGATGATCAAGAGAAAACAACTTTTACTTGCACGTTTGACACCTTCGCATACCGAAAAATGCCATTTGTACTCTACAATGCGTCGGCTACATTCCAAATATGTATGCTAGTGATCTTTGGCGAGCTAGTAGAAGACATTATGGAAGTCTTTTCCCGATTGCTTTCACAATCTAGATTGTGTCCTCCAACAGTGCGAGGACACAAGCCTTATTTTAAATTGGGAAAAATGAAACTTTATGGTTCGAGGAGGTTTGGTCCTCGGCCATATGATTTCATCTAAGGGGATGGAGGTGGATAAGGCCAAGATAGAAATCATAGAATAACTTCCGCAACCAACAAACGTAAAATCTATTAGGAGTTTCTTAGGCCATGCGGGCTTTTACCGACGTTTCATTCAAGACTTTTCAAAAATAACAAATACGCTAACTCACCTCTTGGAAAAGGAATCACGTTTCATCGTTAGTAGCGAATGCGAGTCCGCTTTTAATTTAATAAAACAAAAACTTATCACCTCACCAATTTTAGTGGCCCCTAATTGGTCCCTTCCGTTCGAAATTATGTGCGACGCTAGTGATATTGCCTTAGGTGCCGTTCTTGGCCAACACGTTGAAAAACATTTTCATCCAATTTATTACGCCAGCAAGACGCTCACTTCCGCACAAGTAAATTACACCACAACGGAAAAGGAACTCTTAGCCGTCATTTTCACTTTTGATAAGTTCCGCTCGTATATAACGCTATCTAAAGTTATCGTATTTACCGATCACTCCGCTCTTAAATATTTATTAGGTAAAAATGATGCGAAGCCCCGCCTTCTTCGGTGGATTCTCCTCCTACAAGAGTTTGACTTGGAGATTCGAGATAAGTGGGGTGCGGAAAATCTAGCAGCAGACCACCTCTCCCGCTTAAAACATTCGGGTGCAGAAGCGCTCGTCGAATCTGAAATAAATGACAGATTCCCCGAGGAATACCTCCTAGCCATTCAAAATTCTTCGTCATCTTCGCCTTAGTTTGCAGATTTAGCAAATTACTTAGTAGCGCGGGTGCTTCCAAAAGTGTTTTCAAGTCATCAAAAGAAGAAATTCTTTTCTGACTTGAAAAATATCTTTTGGGAGACCCATTTCTTTTTCGTATATGCTCGGACCAACCGGTCCAAAGATGCGTTGCAGGTGTGGAGTGCTTGCAAATTCTTAAGCACTGCCATGAGGGTGCAGCCGGTGGGCATTATCAAGCCAACCAGACCGCTCGGAAGGCGCTAGAGGCGGGCTACTTTTGGCCCACTCTCTTCAAAGACGCGCACATGAT
The DNA here is from genome assembly GCA_039583875.1 of Platanthera guangdongensis. Taxonomy (NCBI): domain Eukaryota; kingdom Viridiplantae; phylum Streptophyta; class Magnoliopsida; order Asparagales; family Orchidaceae; genus Platanthera; species Platanthera guangdongensis. The sequence continues at coordinate 106,257,600 of CM077151.1, forward strand.
GTTATAGATCACGACAGTGAACCGGTCGCACAAGTAATATAAAATGGGGGTTTTCCCAAGTATCGATCTCACAAGGAACACAGTAAGGTGGAGTTAATTTCGAGGAGGACTTGAGATTGAAGTCTTCAGGTCGGAGCTAACTAAGGGGGTTTTGATGGTTGCGGAAACAGAAAATAAAAGGTTAACAACTACTCCTATGCAACGCCGCTATGCGATGCTTCGCTAGGCGGGATGGAAGACTAGTCGGGCTGCTATGCACCGAATCGCTAGACGGATGGAAGAGTAGGCTCGCAGATGGGGTGGTTAGAATGGCGGAATGAGGGTCGAAAGCACCTCTTCGCAACGCACGCCACTAGCAATTGCTAGTGCGGCAAGGGTGGATGTTGGTGGATGGATATATGGCGCACCTCAAGTAAATAACAAACACAAACAATCACATAGACATAATTGTAAGAACGTTTTACAAATAAGCATACATCATCTATAAATAGGGTTTACAACAACACATAAACAACAATAAAGGAAGAACAAGTCAAGAGATCGACCGAATCCGAAGTCTTGCTGAGGATTCACGGTTGGAATCGTCGGGTTGTCATTCCGCGTCCAAGCTCGGTCCTCAATTGCATCCGGGATAGAGAAGGGCTATCACCACCTTCCAATGGCCCGTCTTCGTCGTCTCACGACAGCGGACGAAAGTTGAAAGCTTCCCTTTGCTTGATGGCTATGGCGTTGAAACTTGAAATGAATCCAAGAGATGATGGAGGAGGCTGAGAGGAAGCTCTGGCTTGGATTTGGCGGTGAACGCTTGCCCGGAGCACCTCCCTAGGGTGGAAGATGAAGGGGAATGGCGGAGCAGGCGAAAAACGGCGGAGAAGGCGAGCGATCTCCGGATCTCAAGATTAGGGCGAGACCTGCACTATTTATACAAAAGCAGAAATGAACAATGCGCACGATCACAGGCACACGACCAGTGGTCGTGCGCACTATGTCCTGTGCTCGTGCGCACTGGAATGGAATAACAGGAAGAAGAACTGGGATAATGCACACGAGTAGTGGCGCACGACCAGTGGTCGTGCGCACTAAGTCCAATGATCGTGCGATTACCCAGACAGGACTCCAGAAATGAGGAATCAATGCACACGAGCAGTGGCGCACGACCGGTGGTCGTGCGCAGTATGTCCAGTGGTCGTGCGCATACCCCAGGCTGATTCTGGAAAACGAAGAGTAGTGCGCACGATCGGGGGCGCTCGACCAGTGGTCGTGCACAGTAGATCCCATGATCGTGCGCAGTATTCCTGCTTCACAACCATCCTGGAACACGAACACGACCCCTGTACCGAAAGGAGAAACCAATCACTAATCTGTGCAGACATTCCAGACAATAACAAAAAGGAGTACAGACTAAAAGAATAACACAATACACAACCATGGGCTAAAATGTGCACTTCCTATGGAAATAAAGACAGGATGAAATATATATGATAATGAACTAAAAGTGAAGTGCAACCGTATGAAAACTAACCCAGATGGTCCGAAAATAGGTATATAAAATGGACTCATCACACCCCCAGACTTAACTGTTTGCGCGTCCCGAGCAAACAAAATCTAAGCAGATAAGGAAAATGATTTAGCTAACAAGGAAATTGCGATACAGAGTATCATGCGAAGTCGCATGCTCGCATGCGTAAAAATATAATAGAAGAAATTTTTAAGTATACAAAATAGTTTATACTTTTCACAATGCGTATCAACATTTTATTATTACTCAAAAATGGAATCACGGTGAATCATCCGGTCACGCGTAGGGAGAAAGTAGACTAATCACTAGGAGAGCATTGCCAAAGATCGGGGCTCCGGATAACCTCCAAAGGAATCCACCCATGTCGGTGACCATATGCTTGCCCTTTCGCATTCTCTCCACGGCACTGGTTTGGTTCACACACGAATCAGTAGGACTTTAGATGAAGAGATGGGGCTTGGGTTTAGGCGAGGTAAACAAAGATAAACAGAAGGGCTATGCACCTAACCCAAATAAGCTATCAAAGAAATAATCCATCAGCTAACCAAAATAAATGCGGGTACACCACACCCTCAAACTTAACTTTTGACATATGGGTGTGTACACCGCCTACTCCAAATATAATCACATTTCCAAAATGATTTTCAATTAAAACTTTTTCTTTTCATTCAATTTTTGTTTTCTTTTTTCTTTTTCTTTACAAATATTTTTTTTCTTTTTCTTTTTTCTTCATTTTATTTTCACAATTCAGCAAATATAACATTGGAGCACATCCACATAATCACAAGTAAAATCACCACATCACATCCCAACATTAAAATGTAAACACTAAAGCTCAACTTGGGTGTGCGACTAGGATTGGCTATAAGGCTTTGGTGAAATCATGGTGGAGCTGAATCAAAAGGAGGGGTAGGCACAACGGGGCTAGCGAGGATAAGACGTCCGGAACGGTACAAAGCTCAACCGGGCCAAAATGATGGCCTACATCATGCTCATGCATGACTAACCTATACCCATGCTTCAAGAATAGCTTGGGGCAAGTTCTTAGCCAACGAGAAAGACTATCCATCCTCCCGACTCGAGCAATACTAAACTAACGACCGTCTACACACATCCCTAAGCTACCGTCGGATTCACACCGGATTCACCAACTTTTGAGTAGAATAAAAAGTATTTACGCAATTAGAAAAATATAAAACTAAAAGCATACAGAAAAATTAAATCTACTCCAATTTCTACACGAGACGAGAGCAGTTGACTAGGAACACAACAAGGCCAACATTTTACTCTGTCTCACAATCCTATGTTAGCACCATAATTTTCCCAAATCTAACAAAGAAATGAGTTTAACTCGCAGCATGCAAAAAGCTAAGCACGCGCTCATGTGGGTGCAGTGGTGTGTGATGCAATGAACTAAGCAAAATAAAACAATAAAGGCTTCTAGTATGCACATGAGATGTGTACGTGCAATAGGTAACAGATCTCTCCCCCAGACTTAAACTAAGCAAAACAGCATATAATACAGAAATTAAAATCATAAAAAGCTAAGGGAAGAGGTTACCCAATGCTCAGCTTGTGAGCATACCAGAAGACACGTGGAAACCTGAAGCAGGCCCGCCATACGAAGAATCAGAACCCTGCCAATGCAATTTGCCAAGAATACCTGCAGGGGTGAGCTCCGCAAAAACAAAACAAAAATATACAAACTACAAAGAAATACTAAAACTAAATAGACATGAAAAACAAAATGCAGAAAATGAAAGATAAGTACTGGGGTTATTGTCATCCCAACACGACTTATTAAATTCTAAACAGTTCTAGCTTATAGGTCTATGAAATAAAAAGTGCACAGGTAACTGTTCCAATATCCTTTTCGATAACGGGTACTGATACGGTGATAGAGCAGTAACCCCGCTGCCTAAATAATCATACCTGCTCCTCGCAGGCAGAGGAAATAGGAAGTAGGATGAGGAGGAGGCCTGGTCCTCACTCATCTCACCACAAAAGAAATCCTTGCCTAGCAAGGTATCGTCTATCACAGGCCCGCAGGAGGCGATGGCAACGGCATGAGCACAAAGCTCATCGTCATCCCAACGTACCTGTGGAGACTCATCCTGCACAGGCTCAGATAAAGAAGGGGTATCAAGAAATAAAAGAGAAGAAGAACTAAAATAATCAGAAATAGGGAGAGTGATCTCGGTGTCACTCTCAGCAGGATCCAAGAAGAGATCACTGTCGGTGTCATATGAGTCGTATCGAGGGGAATCCGAGAACTCAAGGTCCGCGGTGGTAAGTGGAACGGCCTCATCCAATAAGGAGGTGCAAACCTCCACATCAGAAATAGGGTATTCCTCATCCCACCGGGGTGCGTAAAAGTGTTCCGAAAATCCACCTTCTCCGTCAGAGATAGAGGAATCATCATCCCACTTCGGCGCAACCTCGGGCACCGAATCATCAACAAATACAACATCATCAACCGACTCACAAGAAAGAGGAATAGCACAATCCGGCAAAAATTGCGGAGGGGCAAGGCTGCTCTCAAAATCAAGCACTGAATGAGCAGGCCCCATCGCAAAATCATTCGTTGACGCCACCCCGTCGACGACCGGAACAATCTCATTGTCCCATACAGGAGCGTCCATGAGTTCCTGCTCCTCTTTTTGTTGGCTAACACCAGAGTGATCATCATCACTCAAGGGAAACTCGTAAAAAGGGATCGAGGGACCCATGAAAGAGCTGTATGCGGCCAGAGATTCTTCAGTAATCTCAACGGGTAAAGAAGGAGCAAAGTGCGTTATATCAGTGTATGGGCCAGGCAACACCCTGGTAGGCCTGTCCACAACAGTCTTCCGCGAACGGGAGGTTGTTGGGCACACGCCCTCAGAGGGAGAAGGCTTGCCCAAACGAGGGCAATCCTTCAACATGTGGCCCACACCTTGACATAACAAACACCGAATGCAATGCTCGGCATTCTTAACAGCAATGGCATCGATGGATCGGCGCAAAGTGTCAAGGATACGACACTCAGCATCAGAATCCATCACGAACAAAAATAATTGCTGAAAAAGTGCTACACAGCTAAAATGAAAATAGCACGGATCTGCTATCTAAATCAAAAATCAGAAAAGGGGAAAAAGAAACAAGCAAAATAAAAATTCTAATAACAAAAGCAAATAAAAAAATGAGATGCACAAATGGAAAAGGGCTTCAATCTATTATCTCCCTCTCCACAAACTCACACGATTGTGTTCCCCGGCAACGGCGCCAAAAACTTGATGCTATAGATCACGGCAGTGAACCGGTCGCACAAGTAATATAAAATGGGGGTTTTCCCAAGTATCGATCTCACAAGGAACGCAGTAAGGTGGAGTTAATTTCGAGGAGGACTTGAGATTGAAGTCCTCAGGTCGGAGCTAACTAAGGGGGTTTTGATGGTTGCGGAAACAGAAAATAAAAGGTTAACAACTACTCCTATGCAACGCCGCTATGCGATGCTTCGCCAGGCGGGATGGAAGACTAGTCGGGCTGCTATGCACCGAATCGCTAGACGAATGTAAGAGTAGGCTCGCGGATGGGGTGGTTAGAATGGCGGAATGAGGGTCGAAAGCACCTCTTCGCAACGCACGCCACTAGCAATTGCTAGTGCGGCAAGGGTGGATTTTGGTGGATGGATATATGGCGCACCTCAAGTAAATAACAAGCACAAACAATCACATAGACATAATTGTAAGAACGTTTTACAAATAAGCATACATCATCTATAAATAAGGTTTACAACAACACATAAACAACAATAAAGGAAGAACAAGTCAAGAGATCGACCGAATCCGAAGTCTTGCTGAGGATTCACGGTTGGAATCGTCGGGTTGTCATTCCGCGTCCAAGCTCGGTCCTCAACTGCATCCGGGATAGAGAAGGGCTGTCACCACCTTCCAATGGCCCGTCTTCTTCGTCTCACGACAGCGGACGAAAGTTGAAAGCTTCCCTTTGCTTGATGGCTATGGCGTTGAAACTTGAAATGAATCCAAGAGATGATGGAGGAGGCCGAGAGGAAGCTCTGGCTTGGATTTGGCGGTGAACGCTTGCCCGGAGCACCTCCCTAGGGTGGAAGATGAAGGGGAACGGCGGAGAAGGCGGAAAACGGAGAAGGCGAGCGATCTCCGGATCTCAGGATTAGGGCGAGACCTGCACTATTTATACAAAAGCAGAAATGAACAATGCGCACGATCACAGGCGCACGACCAGTGGTCGTGCGCACTATGTCCTGTGCTCGTGCGCACTGGCATGGAATAACAGGAAGAAGAACTGGGATAATGCGCACGAGTAGTGGCGCACGACCAGTGATCGTGCGCACTAAGTCCAATGATCGTGCGATTACCCAGACAGGACTCCAGAAATGAGGAATCAATGCACACGAGCAGTGGCGCACGACCGGTGGTCGTGCGCAGTATGTCCAGTGGTCGTGCGCTTACCCCAGGCTGATTCTGGAAAACGAAGAGTAGTGCGCACGATCGGGGGCGCACGACCAGTGGTCGTGCGCAGTAGATCCCATGATCGTGCGCAGTATTCTTGCTTCACAACCATCCCGGAACACGCACACGACCCCTGTACCGAAAGGAGAAACCAATCACTAATCTGTGCAGACATTCCAGACAATAACAAAAAGGAGTACAGACTAAAAGAATAACACAATACACAACCACGGGCTAAAATGTGCACTTCCTATGGAAATAAAGACAGGATGAAATATATATGATAATGAACTAAAAGTGAAGTGCAACTGTGTGAAAACTAGCCCAGATGAGTCCGAAAATAGGTATATAAAATGGACTCATCAGCACACTTTTGTGCGCGCATGCGATAGCTGTCAATGGTCGGGTAACATCTCTCGTCGCGACGAGATGCCCCAAAACATGTTTTTAGAATGCGAAGTCTTCGATTTATGGGAAATAGATTTTGTTGGCCCCCTACCTCCGTCCTTCAAAAATATGTATATTTTAGTAGCGGTGGACTACGCATCGAGGTGGGCGGAAGCGCAAGCTCTCCCCACCAACGATGCGCGAGTCGTCGTTATATTTCTTAAAAAACTATTTTCTCGCTTTGGCACACCTCGCGCAATTGTTAGGGATAGGGGAATGCATTTCTGTAACGCTCTTATGGCTAAGACGTTAGCTAAATACGGAGTCACGCACAAACTCGCCACCCCCTACCACCCGCAAACTAGTGGCCAAGTAGAGGTAGTCAATCGAGAGATTAAACGAATATTAGAAAAAACTGTTTCACTAAATAGGAAAGATTGGTCCGTTAAACTCGACGATGCATTGTGGGCGTATCGGACGGCATACAAAACCGCAATTGGTTGTACGTCGTTCTGGTAAGTCTATGGCAAAGCGTGCCATTTACCCGTAGAACTAGAGCATCGCGCTCTTTGGGCTTTAAAACTCTTAAACCTCGATGCCAACTTAGCCGCTCAGAATAGAAAACTGTAACTAAACGAGCTCGATGAATGGCGTGCGAACGCTTGTGAGAGCAATAAGTTCTATAAGGAGCGTTCTAAGTTATATCACGATCGAAAAATAAAGTCCCCAAAAATTTTTTCTCCGGGCAATCTTGTCCTTCTTTACAATTCACGTCTTTGGCTTTTTTCGGGTAAACTAAAATCACATTGGTTCGGCCCCTTCCTAGTCGAAGAAGTTTTTCCATATGGGACCGTACTCATCTCCCACCCGGAAAAAGGTTCGTTTAAAGTAAACGGTCATCGGTTAAAGTCTTATATAGCGGGCGACCCAGTGATCGAGCATAACGAAACGATAACTTTCCTCAACATTATAAACCCGCCAAAGTAGTCAAGCTACACAACTATAAACAAAGCGCTCCTGGGAGGCACCCCTCGCTTATCTTTTTCGCTCTTTATTTATTCTGGTTAGTACTTTTTCTAATAAATGCAGGGTTTCTAATCGGCGCTTCCTCCCCAAACGCGTTTCAGGGAAGCTTCAACCCCCCCCCCCCCCTCCTCTCTTGATTTTCTTTATGCATATTGTCTTTCCTGTTTGTTCCGCATACTTATGTTACAACATTGAGGACAATATTGGACTTAAATATGGGGGTATTTTCGTGCTTTCTTTTCTGCACTTCTACTTTCTGCATTTCAAAAATCCAAAACAAAAAAAATTTAAAATGAAACATCCAAAAAAACTTTTCGTTCTTTTTTAAAAACACAAAAATTTCAAAAAACTTATAAAACACAAAATTCAAAAAAGAATTTATTACAAAACAAAAATTCAACAAAAAAATATATATTTTAGATTTTACTTTGTAAATAATTTTTTTTTTTGTAAATATTTTACTCTGTAAATATTCTTTTTGTAAATACTCTTCTCTCTCTCCCCCTTCCTTTTCTCTCTCATTCTTGTAAATAACTTCTCTTTTTCTACCAATCTTTGTAATTAGAATGAAAATTTTCTTAAAAATTACAAAAAAATTACAAAACTTTTTGCAAAATTTAAAAATTCCAAAAAAAAATTTATTTTTGCATTTTCCTTTCTTTAGTATGTATATATTAGAGACATAAAAACAAAAAAAAGATAATAAGTCAAAAATTCCAAAAAATTGAGTAAAACAAAACAAAAATTCAAAAAAAGAAAATAAGTAAAAACAAAAACAATGATTATAAAAACTCTAAAAATCCAAAAAAAATGTTTTGAAATAAATAAATCAAATACACCATTCTTAATTTTCTTGCTATCCAAAAATTCTATTTTGAGTTTATTTATATGTGAATTTTATTAATTCTTTGTTTGCTATTCGTTTGTTAATTATCGATTGAAATATTTAAATAGCTGGGGTTAAGTTTTAAAGAATTCATTATGCTTTGTTAAAAATAGCAAACTCGTTTTAGGCACTACTTCTAATTTTTCATTAATAGGAGGAGGTGTATTATGTTAGAAACTAACGACTATAGAATTAAATTATGTTTACTTTTAGCTTTCTGAAAAATTGGAACGTACAATTTATTAAGGTTGCTCTCAAAAATTTTTTAATTAAAAATCTAGTTTTTTTTCTCCCCTTATCATGCCTTACTTGACATGATAAAATTTTTATCGTAAAAAGATTTTATGTCAATGGGAATAAAATTTCGTTCCATAAACATAGGTACCCAATAATTTAAAAAAATTATTTGTTACGGAGTAAGAGGATAAAATTCATTACTCCTCCACATATACATTGGGTCAATTTTATCATTATGAAGTTAAAAAAATTATATTAGGAAAATAAGATTTCATTTTCCTAATAATCCAATAGATAAAAATGGAAGTTCGAGAAAAAATTTCCTCACCTCAATTTCAAATCCTCTTCATAAACCAACATCAACCCCCTTGGCCAATTTCACAATTCTAGAATTAATTCAAAAATTTTTTTGAGAGCATAATTTGTAAATTGCATTATTTCCAGTAAAACTCCTATAAGCTAAAGTTCATATAATTCCAAACTATTTTCGTTAATCTAACCATTACAATTTTTGCTTTCTATTTGATTACATCAAGAAGTCTTTTGGCCAAAACTTTTACGTTACTTAAATCATCTTCCTAATTTTAGGACTTAACTCTTGCACCCTGTATGTTTATTTAGATCTCTCTTATAATTAATTAAGCGGTAGCTAAACTTAGAATTTTTTTCTATTCCTTATAAGTTCACCTCAAACTTTTTCTCTGGAATAACAAAAGCCTAAGTATGGGGGTATTTGATAAGTTGTAAATATAGCTATTTTTATGTTCATTATTTAAGTAGTTTTCATTTTCTTTTCTTGTTTTAGGTTAAATTTCTTTAAAAAAATGCTCTTTTTATTGTATATATTTTGCTAACTTAGTTTATTTTATGTTTCAGAAATTTTCAGAATTTTGCCAGAAAAATCATGTGTCACGCCCGTGTACTGTCCGTCAAGCCCGTGACATGGGCGTGACACATCAATATCCCGTGAAATCAGCGCATTTGAAGAAGAAAAGTTTGACACAAACGGGGTCACGCCCGTATCATTTGACACGCCCCGTGACCATGGTCGTGACCACTCAAGCTCGACGAAATTCTCTCGACGTTCGTCGACCAACCTGACACGCCCGTGTCAGCCAACCCGATACGCCCGTGTCATTCCCGATCGACGATCAAGGCTTCCAGACTCGACACAATTCTCTCGACATTCGTCAAGACCAACTCGACACGCCCAGCGTCATGCCCGCGACCTAGGGCATGACTGCCACATGTGCTCCTCGACCAAGCCGACAAGACCCGCACCCGTGACTTTTGGTGCAAACTGCGCCAGTTCCACCTCCCCGACACACCTAGAGTCACGCCCGTGACCTGGGGCGTGACTGCCACATGGACCGCCAAAAGTCAATGCTATCATCTAATCACCGGATCATATCGCAAATAGTGTTGACACGCCCCCCCCCCCCTGACACGCCCGTGTCGGAGGGCGTGTTCTTTGATTGTTTTCTATAAATTGCCCATTTCTGTAAGGTCCAAGGGTTCACTTTTTTGAGCCACTTTAGTGTGTTTTTGTGGGCTGCCCTTATGGATTCCTTTGCCATGTAAGGAGAACTTTCTCCTCCTCTCTCTTTATGTTTGTATTAGCTTTGTATTAGCTTTGTAATAGTTCCGTTTAATCAATAAAATATGTTAGCTTTTCTCTTCTTAAATGGCTTTGGAATGAACTTGTGTGCCCACTTTCTTTCTCATTTTGTCCCTTTGTATTTCCTTGTTCTTCTCTTTTATGAAATGTGTGTGTGTGTGTGTGTATGAGTGTAATTTGTTTAGTTCTTATGCTTTCCTTTTTTGGTTTGTCTCCATGTTAGGGTTTTAGTAAAGATTTTCATTCTTAAGAATTTATAAAAGGGGTTTTAAAGTGTTTTTGATCTTCTTTACTTAGTTTTTTTTAGGATTGTAAAACCTTTTTGTTCTTTTAAATTTTATTTCAACTTTTTTATCACTTTTATGAACTCATAAGAATGAAAAAGTTGTAATTTTAATTTTTAAAGAACTTTTGTTTGTGCTTTGTTTTGAAAAACTTTTTGTTCTTTTAATTTTTATTTGTTCTTTTTATGTGTTTTTGGTAAAACCTAAGTATAAAAAAGTAGTTGTTTTAATTTTTAGGTAACTCTCATTTTATTTTTAATTTGTGTGTGTAAGTGTAGGAGTATAATTTTCATTTTGTTCTTTAAGATTTCATGAAGTGTGTGCGAGTGTATGAGCATAAATTTTAATGCTTTCTTTTATTGATTTCTTCAATTCGTGTAGAGTGTGTGTGTGCGCATTTATTTCCACCCACTCGTTAAGAGTTAAATGGCGTGCTTTTATTTCTCGCCTACTCGTTTGAGTAGGACTTGTAATTTTCTTTTCTTTTCTTTTCCGCCTACTCGTTAAGAGTTAAATGGAGCGCCCTAATTTAACGCCTACTCGTTTGAGTAGGATTTGTAATTTTCCTTTTTTTGTAGCTTAGTTTTTTTATTATTTATTTATAATTTGAAGCGTGTGTGAGTTCTCGCTTTAGCTAACTTTTTAAGCTTTCTAAATATTTATTATTTTCATGTATTCTTCTTATAATCCTTTACCGTTTAATTACGAACTCGCGCCTCATCAAATTATAAAGCCGTCCCCATACCGATGAGTGGCTAATCGCTATTACCCTCGGCATCGAAGAGCATTGGGACATTTAAAATGATTTGAAATAATTAAAGTTCTTTATTTTCACTTTAATTTTAGGACTTAAGGTTTACCCCGGGTTAACGACGCGTAGGACCGCATATTGATGTGTGGGCCCTATTTCCGTTATCCATACGCTAGCTAGCCGAGAGGCTGTGCGTATGGACAGTTCACCCCTGGGTAAAGAGAGTTGTGTGCATACCACATAAGAGTCTGTTTGCGGGCCATCAACATTTCGGTCTCTCCACCGCCACTTGGATGGCCAATTACTCGTGAGCAAAAGAGTCTTTCAGGCAGAAGTCACGTCACTTGAAAATATCGACAGACTAAGACCCGACCTCTATGCCATCGGTAGGCCTCTAACACCGAACCGCATAGAGTAGGAACGGTTCCACTTAATTCGTTGCTCACCTTGCCCCAACAATTGAAATCATCTGCACGGGTTAAGTTTCCCTGAAGCCCAAGTATCGAATACACAATATTACATAACCCAGTTATGTGCAAGTTGGCTCCCAGGCCACCAAGTTGGCAGAATCCCGCATCTGCCCAGTTTTTCGAGTGCACCTTGGAGTTAGTCCCCAAGGCTCCTTGTTGCAATCTACCGTGTAGAAAACCCGAAAAACAAATAATTGCACGGAGTCTTCTCCGGTCATTCATGCAATGCAACATCACTGATCCAGACCAACTTGTCTGGGTAGGCTTCACACATCATGCCTATGTCCGTTCTCGGTTACGAACTCTATATGTACACAACGGGGACTATTCATGTCTACCCGAAGGAACGCTTCAAACTCACCACAAACTCGCGAGAGCGGGCTTCCTATGCAAAGGAAAAGAGGACTTCACATGTCCTAGGATGAGAATCGTTACCCTAGCATTCTTCCTTGGCGCCATGGAAATCTATGCAGATGAAAAGCACCGTGTTGTCCTCTCCTCCGTAGATCCGAAGTCAGCTTGCTATTTGGAGCTCCGAAGCTCCGCCGGTGACCGGATCTAACACCCTTCTTCTTCCTTGCTCTCCCCTCTCTCTAGAAGCTTAGAAAGAGAATGGTTAAGAGAAATGAGGGCTTGCCAACCCTATTCCATGGTATATCCCATCAGGAACAACCCCTAGCCGTCGGATCCCAAAATAAGGAAACGGACAGCCACGATCCAGACTAGAAATCCAAAATCTGGGCCGAACACGGCCTGTGACACGCCCGTGTCCAGGGCCGTGTTCCCCATTCGCCATCGACACTAACGCGTCCTGAAAACTACATGGATACCTGACACGCCCGTGTCATACAGTACGCGGCCGTGTAGTGTGTCGTGTTACTCCATCGACATAGGACCGAAAAACGCCCGAAAGGGACACGGATACTCGACACGCCCGTGTCTCAGGACATGTTCGCTGCTCGATGATCGTCGACTCCAAAATTGGTCGACCTCTCGGCTAGATCGTCGACCCGAGCATGACACACCCTGGGACATGCCCATGTCCCAGGCCGTGTAACCCCTACCAAGTTCCAAACTTGGTCCGAAACGCTACCCGTCGCTATTTTGAGTTTCAGGGTGTTACAGGCTGTATGCCCGTACACGAAAGCTGACACGCCTACAGCTCCACTTCGTCGAACTGAAATCGTCGACCAGAGGAGTACACAGCCTCTGACACGCCCGTGTTAGAGGGCGTGTTCCCTCATTTTTTTGTAGAATGGATTTTCGTCGACCACTCGCCGGCTGCTCACCCGAGCAGGACATGCCCTGGGACACGCCTGAAAGTAAGGGTTAGATCTGAAATACTCTAGAGGGGGGTGAATAGAGTATTTAAGGTTTATAAAATTTTGCTAATTAATTTAATCTATTACTAGTGCTGCAGAAATTAAATTAAAAACACAAACTCAGCAACTTAGCAAGCACAGCCACAACAAGAACAAAAGAAAAAGAGCAACCCAGACAACACAAGAATTTTATAGTGGTTCCCCTAAACTTGGGTACATCCACTCTTCTACCACCCTGGTAGGAATCTACTCAGGTTTTTGATCAGGTGACTACCACCAATGAGTTTTTGATCAGGTGCTCAAAAACCAAGCCTCAAGTCTTTTGATCAGGTGACTTGCAACCAGGAATAACTTTTGAAGGGAGTTAAGAACCATTTATAGAGTGGGGGATGAGAGAGTGATTTTGTCTTCTCTTTCTCAGATACAACTGAGAATACTTTTGTGGATCTTGGTTTTAGCAAAGAGCTCCCCCTGAGATATTGAATGGTTCAGGAAGTTGAAGCTTTGCTGTAGGGTGATAGGTCTTCAGACTTTTGCTTTGACCAGAAGAACTCCAGAAACTTCTTGACAGATAGATTGTTTGTTGTCCTTTGAAGATTTCTGGGATCTAGAAGGAAGAAGACTCTTGATCTTGAATGTATGTTCTTCTTCTTCAACTTGCTGTTCTTTTCTCTAGTCAAGGGCTAGGGCTTCTTGTCTCTTGACAGTGTTGTTGCCCTATAAGCTCTATATTCTGTATATTCTCTGTGTCACTTAGTGCTGTCGAGAGAGCAGAAGAAGATCCTTATTCTTTATTTTTCTGATCACTGCTGAGGAAGATAAAAAGAAATCCTTTTTATGTTTTCCATATAAATTTTCTTTTGAAATTTGAATTCCTTCTGCATTGATTACTGACGGCCTGGAGAATATTTGCATTGATTGGTTTCCCCAACTGTCCCATAGAAAAATGGCAAGCAATAATCCTGATGAAGACCGTAATCAAAGCTTGCTTCTAACGGTAATATTTAGAGAATATTTATGCATTGATTACTCGGGAATTATTGCAATCGAAAAGAGACAAAGGGAAGGAAGTTTCTAAGTTTGGAACTTTACAGAATTCATTGAGCAGAATTCGTCGATCTGTGTCCAGAGTTCGTTGAACAGAGAAGTCAAGTTCGTCGACCAGAAAATTGTTGTTCGTCGAGCTGAGATCCAAGATCGTCGACCTAAGAGCTGATAACTGCTTTCTCTAGACCCGTCAATTTTGTGCATCAAGTTCGTCGAGCTGAGAATATAACTTTGTCGACTGAATAACAGAATTCCATGTTTCTTATACTTAAGAATGTTTGAAGTAATGTGTCTAGAAATCGTCGACCTCAGAACTGGGTTCGTCGACCTGATAACTAGTTTCGTCAAGCTGAGAACTTCTAACTGCTACTTGATAAATCTTGCCAAGACTGTTGTCTAAGTTCGTCGAGCTAAGAAGGTGAGTTTGTCGACTGGAGTGTGATTCTGGACTTAGAATACTTAGTTGTTTCTGGAATAAGATGTTGAAGTAGAATACCCAGAGATCGTCGACCTGAGAACTAAGTTCGTCGACTGGAGTTAAGTGAAGAATCCTGGACTTGGAATGTTAAAGTAGACTATGCAAATTGTCGACCTGAGATTCAAGTTCGTCGAGCTTAGCTCATAGAATTGTCTCTGATTTCGTCGAGCTGAGCACGACTTTCGTCGACCTGAGTTCGACGAACGTCGAACTCATTTTCTGAGGCTTTGATATTTCTCTAAGTGTTGAGTCTTTTGCAGTCTGTTGATGGCTGGTCCATATGGTGTTGACTCTAAGGACATGGCCTACACTCTAGGACACAATCATGACTCTAGCTATACATTTTGGGTCAGACATCCTAATTTAGTGAACCTAGCCCAAATCTAACTAGGGATCCAAAAATCTCCCCCTATTTGGGTAAGGTCACTAATTACAGACTCTCATTAATAACAAAGCAATAAAAAATATATCTGGCATGAAAAATTTAAATATGCAGCAGATATATATATACACAGAGCTTTGTATCAGAATATAAATAAGCAGTTTAAAGTAACTCAGAAAGACTAAAGACAGTTCAAACTCTATTTCTTCTTCTTCTCCTTGTGCTTCTCCTCTTTGGCTTTGTCTCCAGACTGTGTAAATATAATTTCTCTGTTGGGATCTGCAGCTTGAGCCTTGGTCATTGTCATGTCAGCAACCCCAATAATATTAAGAGATGTAGCCCTGGGCACTACTGCTTATGGATGCAGTTTCATATAATCATCAACATTAAAGAACTTGTTAGCCTTAGCAAACCTGTTCAGTTCTTCCTTTCTGTACTTGGACATTGTGGAGTATTGAGATGGATCCTTTCCTTCAGCTCTTGCTTTGTTGATCATGGATAGGCCAACCAATTCCTGGAATCTGGCCATCCTAGCAGTTATAGCTGACTTTGGATCTTCAAATGGTACAGGAGGGGAAGTAGGTCTCTTGGGGCTATCAGCCTTTTGATGTTCAGTGAATTGTTGCTTTTGATGTTGTTGATGTTGTTGCTGTCTGCCTGAAGAATAATGCCTTTGCTGGCTGCTTCCTGAGGAGGAGGACCTACCCTGATGTCTTTGATATGTTTGAAACTAGGTAGACCTCTGAGTTGAAGAACTGGAAGCACCAGCAGCTGGTGGAGGAAGAGGAGGAGGATCCTTTCTGTATATTTGAGGAGGTGGGGAATACCTCCTGCTTTTCTTTCTTTCTATTCATTCTTGGACAGCCACATCCATGCTGGCATGCCCTTGTAGTGTGTGATCTTCTGAAGTATATATAAGGAGTATCATTTGTGGGATTGGGTTTTGGGGAAAGAGGTGGAGGAGCTTTCCTCTTCTTAGACACTTTCTTTTTCTTGGGCTCATCATCTGAGTCCTCCTCCTACTCATCATCATCATCAGTAGAATCCTGAGGATTATCATACATTACATTTATTTCTTTCAGAGCTTCAGTAGATATCAGAGGTTTCTCAGCCTGGGAGGGAGCTGGAGGAGGAGCTGGAACTAGAACTGGAGCTGGAGCTGGAGCTGGAGCTGGAGCTGGAGCTGGAGGGCTATACACAATAGTGCTCTCAGCAAATGTCTTATTTTCTTCTTCAATGTCAGCCATGATCAATGCATCAAGATCAGGCATGGGGGAATCATCCATAACAAAAACTGGAGCAGAAGGGGATGAAATAATGGGTGAAACAGCTCTGGGAGGAGATGGAACAGCTGGAACCTCTATTATAACAAAACTAGCCTTGAGTTGCTTGGCAACATTGGGGCTTATGGGAGAGGTGTATGGAATTATAGCAAAAGATGGCTTAGTGTTGTCTGCTGGAAGGTTATTAAAGTAGGCTGTATCAAAACTGCTCAATAAATTTAAAAGATCAACTGTGGGATTTATAATAAAATCACCAGCAGTTGTTATGTCCTCTGGGACTTGCTCATCTAATTCCATATCAAATTCAATAAAATGAAATAAATCAAATAAATCTGTATCAGCATCTGCTGTTGGTTCTGCTTCTGCTTCAGCTGCTTCTTTTTCTATTGTGTCTGCTGTTGCATCTACTGCTATTGCTGCTACTGTTACTTCTGCTGCAATTTCTGCTGCTGCTTCTTCATTGAGTATCTCCCCCTACCTGGTTTTAGCGTATACTGGCGTCAGGCCCCTAACTGAAGAGGGAGGAGCAGAAAGAGCAGACATGTGGGCAGCTAGGGAGGAAATGGAAGAAGCAAGAGGGGAAATGGCCTCTGCTATAATGGTTTTAAGAAGGGGAGTGAGAAGGGAAATGAGTTGTGGTATGATGGAGGGGTCCAAAATTGATTCTGCAGAGGGTGGTGTAGAAGGTGTAGCAGTGGAGATAGAGGTAGGAATGGAGGAAGATGGTGGAGGTGGAGGTGGTGCATCTTGCATTAATTCATCCTAAGGAGTAGATGTATTGAGAGGGGGTGAAGGCAGATTGAAGAATGGGATGTTGTCTAGATGGGGGGGTAAGGGAGAGGAAGGTGGGGAGGAAATGGGTGTACCATGGGTGGATTGAGGTGGGGTTGGTTGTGGTGATTGAGAAGGAGAGGGTTGTTGAGATTCCAGATGGGGTGAAGAGGGGATGTCAGTGATATCTATATGTGGAGAAGTTGTAGGAGATGGAGCTAGAGTAGGAATATGAACTGATTGTTGTGGTTATTGTTGTGCTTGTTGAAGAGAAGGAATGGTGGAGGAGGAGGGAAGTTGATTTGCCATCTGAGGATGAGGTTGGATGGCTGGAGGGGATGGAGGTGGAGGAGGGATCTCTTCAGTAGGGTGGGAAGTGGCTGGAGCAGCCCTAGTACTCTTAAAAGCCTTGGTGGAAGAGGAAGAAGCCTTGGAGGGATTGGTGATGGTCCTCTCCCACCTGCCAAAGAGAACACAGGTGAGCCTCTTAGAGGCATTTATGAATATGGTCTGGGAGACCAGGGATTCAGCAGCCTTTTCCTTCAGGAATATCCCTAATATTCTTCCAAAATAAACCTCTTTCTTTGTATTCTTTTTCTTAATCAAATCAAACATGATCTGAGCCCAGTTGACCTTCTTCTTGTTGACCACAACACACATAACCAGGAATTGGTGCCTGGTTATGTAGTCATGTGCAGTGTGCTTGCCCAGCAACACTTTGCCCACTATGTCTGCTAGGAATTTGAATTCAGCAGACATGTGTTTCTTCAGCAGCTTATTTGGGGTTTCTCCAGAGTAACCCATCATACTCAGCATTATATCAAATTCCTCATTGTCTATTTCCAATTCTTCTTCACCATTACTTAACCCAAAAATTTCTATTAGGACGGCAGGAGTAAGAGAAATAGTATTACCTGATACTGTCCCTGTCATAGTGTTCTCATCTGTGGTGGAGGAAGTATAGACCCACTCTCTGATCTCAGTGGCAGATATCTTGATCCTAGTGGACAACAGATTCTTCAATTACTGTTCTTCAAGCAGTTGCAGGATTTTTAGGAAGATTGGGTCTGAATGCTGGAAGGAATCAAAATTGACATCAAATTCGGTGTCGAATTTCATTGCCGCAATATTTCCTGCTGGAATCGCCATTAGAGCACCTGCAAGAGAAAAACGACGATCAAGTGCAAAGGAACTGAAAGCGCGGGATGGAGGTCGAAGAAAACCTAGATATATGGTTTTCCATAATATGAATCGACAAACTCCGTTCTACGAAAAATGAAAAATTCTTCGATCTGAGGTCGACGAAATGATTTGGAGTTAAATAATTCGTCGAGCTCAGTCTGAAGATTTGAAGACATTTCGTCGAGCTCTGTTAGACGAAAGTTTTCTGAAGCAAATTCATCGGTCTCCGTTCGACAAAAATAACTTCACTCACAAAGAGTTCGTCGATCTCCGTTCGACGAATATCTCAAAAACTTTTCCCAGTTCTTCGAACTCCGTTCGACGAACTTTGAAGAATTCGTCGAACACAGATAGAACTTAAATTAAACCTTCTCCATTGATAATTCCCAGCGGATTTATAAAGAACAAGTGATTTCTTTCATCCAAGGGTTTGGTGAAAATATCAGCTCTTTGTAAATCAGTGTAGATATAGACAAGTCTAATTTTGTTTTTATCTACACACTCTCTAATGAAATGATTCCTAATGCTTATATGTTTAGTCCTACTATGATGGACTGGATTTTGTGCTATGGCTATAGCACTTGTGTTATCACATAAGAGAGTTGAATTATTTAAGTTGAAGTCATAGTCCAGGAGTTGGTTTTGGATCCACGGCATCTGAGAACAGCAACTACCAGCTGCTATATATTCTGCTTCAGCAGTTGATGTGGACACAGATGACTGTTTCTTACAAAACCAAGAGACTAATCTCATACCAAGGAACTGGCAGGTTCCTGAAGTACTTTTTTTGTCCACCCTGCATCCAACAAAGTGAGCATCTGAGTATCCAGTTAACTCAAATTCTGACTCAGTGGAATACCAAAGGCCTAGACTAGGACAACTCTTTATATATCTCAAAATTCTTTTTAGAAAAATTACGTGAGATTCTTTAGGGTTCACTTAGAACCTAGCACAAAGGCATGTGGCAAACATGATATCAGGTCTGCTAGCTGTAAGATATAATAGGGACCCAACAATACCCCTATATAACTTCTGGTCAACAGGTTTCCCATGTGGATCAGAATCTATTACAACATTAGTAGTCATAGGTGTTTTCTTTGCTGAGGCATCAGCCATCCCAAACTTTTTAAGAAGCTCTTTAGCATACTTAGCCTGGGAGATGAAGATGCCATCAGGTAGCTGCTTCACTTGGAGACCAAGGAAGTAGGAGAGTTCACTCATGCTACTCATCTCAAACTTAGAATGCATGTGGTCAGAAAACCTCTTGCATAGTTTAGAGTCAGTAGACCCAAATATGATGTCATCCACATAAATTTGTACTAATAAGATTTTATCCTTATGGTGTCTAGTGAATAGTGTTTTATCTACTATTCCTCTAGTGAATTCATGCTCTATCAGAAAGCTAGCTAAGGTCTCATATCAAGCTCTTGGAGCTTGCTTTAGACCGTAGTGGGCTTTATGCAATTAAAATACATGATAAGGATGGGTTGGAGAGATAAAACCTGGAGGTTATTCAACATAGACTTCTTCTTTTAGTACTCCATTCAGAAAAGCACTCTTTACATCCATCTGATATATCTTGAACTTTTTGTAGGCAGCATAGGAAAGAAAAATTTGGATTGCCTCTAACCTTGCAACTATTGTAAAGGTCTAATCATAGTCTATACCTTCTTCCTGCCTATAGCCATGAGCAACAAGCCTAGCCTTATTCCTCACAATTACACCAAGGGCATCTGGTTTGTTTCTATATACCCATTTGGTTCCAATGACTAGGTAGTCTTTGGGTCTTGGAACCAAATCCCAAACCCTACATCTCTCAAATTGGTTGAGTTCCTCTTGCATAGCAATGATCCATTGGGGATCTTGCTCAGCATCTTTTATGGATTGAGGCTCAACTTGAGAGAGAAAATAGGCATGCATCAAGTCTTGGTTGAGTTGATGCCTTATCTGTACACCTGCTGACATGTCTCCAATCACTTGAGATCTAGGGTGATCCCTAAGTGTGACAAAGTCAGTGGGTGGAGTTGGTTCAGCAACAGCATTTTGAATTAATTTCTCTTGTGGAATTATGTTTGCTGTTGGATGAGGTTCAACTTTTTCCAACTGTTCTTCTTCACTGTCTTCATTAACTTATGGAGAAGGATGTGTTGGAGCCTCTTGGGTGAGGCTTAGTACATCCAAATTCTCACACAAGTGAGGTACCTGAAAAGGATTACTGGTAGAAATCTCTTTCTCCATGCAAGACATGTTAGCCTCATCAAAAGTAACATGAATTGATTCTTAAATTTTTAAAGATGAATTATTAAATACCCTATAAGCTTTGCTTACTTGGGAATATCCTAGAAAAATTCCCTCTTCAGCCTTAGCTTCAAACTTTCTAATGTATTTCTTGTTGTTATTATGTATATAGCATACACATCCAAATACTTTAAAATAGGTGATTTTATGTTTCTTCCCTTTAAGTAATTCATAGCGAGTCATATTCTTGAGTTTATGTATCAAACTTCTGTTCAGGACATAATTTGATGTGCTTACAGCCTCTGCCCAAAAGGATAGGGGCATGTAAGCATCTGCAAATAATGTGCCTGCAGCTTCAATTAGGGTCATATTCTTCCTTTCAGTTACCCCATTTTTTTGGGGAGTTCTAGGAGCTGAGAAGCAGTGTCTGATACCTTCCTTCTCACAGAACTCATGCATAAGAAGAGACTCAAATTCTATTCCATGATCACTTCTGATCAATACAACATGAGTAGAGTACTCAATTTGTATGGTCCTGAGAAAATCTGTAAGAACTTTAAAGGTATCTGACTTAGATCTCAGAAAGAACACCCAAGTGAACCTTGAGAAATCATCTATAATAACTAAAGTATAGGATTTCCCTCCTAGGCTTTGTACAGCAATGGGTCCAAAGAGATCCATGTGTAGCAAATACAAAATCCTAGGTGAATCACTTTTATTAACTAACTTAAAGCTAGATTTAGTTTGCTTGCCTAGTTGACAAGCCCTGCAAAGGCCTTCCTTCTTGTAGGGACCAGAAGGTAAACCTCTCACAAGGTTGTCTTTAGATAGCCTAGCAATATTTTTCATGTTAACATGTACTAGCCTTTTATGCCATAATTCATTTTGGTTGCTAACTATATTACGGAGACAAATATCTGAATTGGCAGAGTAAAAATCAACTAAATAAATGTTTCCTTGTCTATTTTCAATTAAAACATTTTGTTTCTCTTTATTAGAAATAATACAAGTTTTTGAGTTGAAATGTACCTGATAACCTTCATCACATAATTGGCTTATGGAGATGAGGTTATGCTTGATTCCACTTACATAGGTCAGCTTTTTGAATGTGATAGCTCCAATCCTCACTTCTCCATAGCCTTTAGACTGGCCACACTGTGAATCACCAAAGATTACCTTTGGTCCCAGCTTGGACTTGTAGTTGATTAGGTTGTCCTTGCTGCCAGTCATATGTTTGGAGCATCCACTGTCCAGGTATTATGTTTGATTAATCACTGGACAACACTTTTCCTGTAATAAAAACAGTTAGTTGTTCTTAACCCAGGTTACCTTGGGTCCTTTGTTGTGCTGATAAGAAAAGCTAGATATCACAGAGAATTCAGGTTGTGTTTTATATCCTAAGGGGTGATATCTTCTAGGTGGTATTATCCAATCAGCAAGTGGGTTAAATGGTTTCTTAGTTTGATTTAAGTTGGTGTTATAATTATAGATTTTGTTAAGTCTAACTGGGTTCGACAAATTATTGTGAGTTCGTCGACCAGAGTTCGATGAAATGGGATGAGATCATCGATCTCTGCTCAGAGAATGAACAAGTTCATTTTCTGTGCCCCAAGTTCGTCGATCTCTACTCGACGAACCATACAAAGTTCGTCGATCGCAGTAAGACGAATGATTATTATATAAATTTGCATTCAACGTTCGTCGACTTGAGTTCGACGAACTGTCCACATTTCGTCGATCTAAGTTCGACGAAATCTGCTGAACTTTGTTTTTACTTGTTTTCTAGTTTTTGTTATTTTGACCTTTTAATTTGGGCATTTCTTGTATAGTTTGTTTATGGTTTATTATTTCTTTGCCCTTAGCAGAAACAAATTTGATAGATGGGGGTTGATAAAATATTCTTCTTAAGAATGGGGGGCAAACTTGATGATGCACCCAATCCCAACTTGCCATTTAGTTTGGCAATGACTGTTCTTGTAATGTCCATCAGCTTAAGGCTTCTCCCATTGAGAGATTCCTCAAGTTGTTTGGCCTCGCATAGTTAAGTTTTTAAAGAGTCAATTTGTTTATTAGCTGATATTAGTTCCTCTTTTAACTTGATGTTTTCAGAGATGATGTTTTCCTGGTTTGATAATTTTTCCCTAAGTGCCTTGATTTCCTTTTCTGAATTTATTAAATCAATGCACATTGTTTTAACTTCAATTTTAAATGTATCAGAACAATAATCAAAAGATGACAATACTTGATCAGCTTCTGATTCAGAAGCTCCTTCACTGTCAGAATCTTCTTCATCTGAATGACTCCTGGAGGCATCAATGGCCATGAGGCATACTTCTTTGGCCCTTGCCTCTTCTTCTTCTTCACTGGAGCTGGAGGATGTGGATTCATCCTCAGTCTCACTCCAGGATTCAGCTACAAAGCCTTTCTCCTTCTTCTTGTATCTGTTAGAAGAAGGCATGCTGCTTTGCTGTCTCCTAGAGTCCTTCTCTCTTCTCTTGTCCTTCTTTTGATTTTCTGGACACTCTGAGATGAAGTATCCAGGTTTCCTGCAGCCAAAGCAAACCACTTCATTAGTGGGGGTTTTTTCATACCTTGGCTTGTCATCCTGCCTGGATGACTTTCTTCTGAAATCCTTCCTTGCCATTTTATAGAATATCTTAGCAAAGAGACTCGTCAGCTCTTCATTCACAGTTGAGGCTTCAGCTTCTTCAACAGCTTTAAAAGCTATGTTGTGCTCCTTCCTTGCTGGTGGAGGTGTTCTCTGCTCAACTGCTTCTCTAAATTTGATGAGCTATTCAAAATACTTGAGCTTTCCTAAAATAGATTCTATGGAAATCTCATTTAGTTCCCTGGCCTCCTTGATTGGCCAGATCCTTGAATCCCATGAGCTTGGGAAGCACATGAGGATTTTATCATTCACCTTAGTGACGGTGATGTCCTTGTGCAAGGTTTTCAGCTCATTGATGATTGAGCTCAGCCTATTGTACATATCTGCAACTGATTATGTTTCCTCTTTCTTGAAATTCTCATATTGTGATATGAGGTTGGATCTTCTATCCTTTCCTTCATCTGTAGATCCAGCCACCATTTGATTTAGAGAATCCCAGATGGCCTTGGTTGATGTGCATTCAGCCACTTTCTGAAAAATGTCATCTGACATTGTTTGGTACAGAATGTTCATTGCTTTAGCATCAGCAACTTTGGCCTTCTTCTGAGCCTTACTCCACTCAGGTGGTGGAACTACATTAGTGCTGGATATTGCTGTAGAGGTAGATGGTTGAGGAGGACCTGTCACAATAGAATTGTAGATATCCTCATCAATAGAGTTCATATATAACTTAATTTTTGCCTTCCATATGGCAAACATATTTAGATTGCATACTGGAGGTCTGGTGCTTGCATAGTCTTTGTTCTATGTCATGTTGTGTGTATAATCTTAATAGAAATAAAAAGCAGATCTAACTCAGGATCTTTGGTTCAAGGGTCAGCCTGTACAACCAAAGGAACCTTGCTCTGATACCAATTGAAAGTAAGGGTTAGATCTGAAATACTCTAAAGGGGGGTGAATAGAGTATTTAGTGTTTATAAAATTTTGCTAATTAATTTAATCTATTACTAGTGCTGCATAAATTAAATTAAAAACACAAACTCAGCAACCTAGTAAGCACAGCTGATGAGTTGAAAATATACGTGTTTTTATATACATTAAATAAGGCGTATTAGTTTCTTTTAGTTATTTTTAGTTGTTTTTCCTTAATAAATTGCTTCTTTTTTGTAAATATTTTCTAACTTAGAGTAATTTTTGTTTCCTGAATTTTTCAGGAAAAATTGTCAAAAAATCAAAGTACACGCCCATGTACTGTTGGTCATGCCCGTGACCATGGCGTGATACGTCAAATTCCCGATAAATGAACAAAATTTTGAAGAAATAGCTTGACACGCCCGGTCACACGCCCGTGACAGGAACCGTGTCCAGCGCTCGACGATTTCCGCGCTTGCCGATTTTCGATCGACGATCGTCGAACACCCGTCACTCACGTGATCTGGGGCGTGACCACTCCATCAAGCTCGACGAAATGTTCCGCTCGACGATTCTCCGCTCGACGACATTCAAGCTCGACGACTTTCCGCTCGACGATCGTCGACACCTCCGCGACACGCCCAGAGGCACGCCCGTGACCTGGGGCGTGACTCCTCTTTCCTCTTAAAGAATTTTCCTCTCGATAATTTTCGCTCGACGTTTGTCGAGTGTCGACTCAACCCGACACGCCCAGCGTCACGCCGTGACCTGGGGCATGACTTCCGCCACCTGGCCCGACAAACTGTCGCCGATGACTTTCGACGCAAACGACACCCAGTTCAACCTCCCCGACATGCCCACCATCACGCCCGTGACACGGGGCGTGACCGCAGCGATTTCAGCCGCCAAGTCAAATCTCAAGTCAAATCGTCGGCCGCCATTTGAATAGTACAGACACGCCCATGGTACACGCCCGTGACTTAGGGCGTGTACCATGAAATTTTTCCTATAAATTGACCCCTTCTGTTTTGAGCTGCTGTTCCCTTTTTCCAGAACCATTTTGCTTAAGGGGTCGGCTGTTAGATGATTTCCAATGCTATGTAAAGTTATTTTCTCCCCCTCTCCTTTATTTTTAGCTTTGTAATCTCCTCTTTAGTTCAATAAATTTTTTAGATTTTCTCCTTTACATAGTTATAGACTTCATCTATATGCAATCTCTTAAGCAATCTTATTTGTTATGTTTTGTTTTTACTATCTTTTTCGCGTCTTTATAACGGGTGTCTGTGTATATGAGTTTAGTTTTATGCATAAGTAGAGTTCATAAATTTCATAGTTTAGTCTTTTTTTCCGTCCTTATATTCATTCTTATGAGTTTATAAAGATACCTTAAAAATAGTTTTGTTTTTCTTTAACTTAGTTTTTTTTATTATGATGTAAAACTTTTTGTTCTTTTCTACGTTATTTCTACTTTTTAAGCTCTTTTATAACCTCATAAGAATGAAAACGTTGTCATTTTAATTTTTCAAGCATTCTCATTTTCATGTTTATTTTCAAAAACTTTTTGCCCGTTTAAGTTTTATTTCTTCATTTTATTCATTTCTACAGCATTCTAGCGGTAGAAATGTAATCGTTTTAATTTTCCGAGCACTTGCACTTTTCATTTATTTACAAAAACTTTTGTTCCTTTAATTTTTATTTTCACTTTTTATTCATTTCTACCGCATTCTAGAAGTAGAAATGTAGTCATTTTAATTTTTCAGTCACTTTGTTTTTCTTAATTTTGTATGTGTGCGTACGTGTATGAGTTAGTTTTTATAGCTTTATTTCAATTATGTAGAGTGTGTGCGTGTGTTGCATTTATTTTCGCTTACTCGTTAAGAGTTAAATGGCGTGCTTTAATTTTCTCCTACTCATTTGAGTAGGATTTGTGTGCGTGTGTTTTACTTTCAAGTAGAGTGCGTGAGTGTTAGCATTTATTTCCGCCTACTCGCTAGGAGTTAAATGGCAGGATTTTATTTACCGCCTACTCATTTGAGTTAAATGGCAGGTTGTTATTTGTATGTAATAATTTGAGTAGTATTTGTACTAGCATTTATTTACCGCCTACTCATTTGAGTTAAATGGCAGGTCTGTGTATGTGTTTACTTTTCAGTAGAGTGCGTGCGTGGGTGCATTTATTTTCTCATACTCGTTTGAGTAGGACTCGCTTTATTTTCTCCCGCCCGCTCATTTAAGCCGTGACTTGCAATTTTCTAGCTTTCATTTCAGTCCTACTCATTTGAGTAGGACTTGCAATTTACTGTTTTCCTTTTACTGCTTTATTTTACAGCTTTATTTACTCTTTGATTTTCTCGCTTTTTCACCGCTGCCGTCCCCATTCCGATGAGTGACTAACCGTTCTTAGCCCTCAGTATCGAAGAGCATTGGGACAAATAAAATAACTTAAAATAATTAAAGGTCTCATTTTTCTAATTAATTAAAAACACTTAAGGTTTGCCCGGGGTTTACGACTCGTAGAACCACATAATCGATGTGTGGGCCCTATTTCCGTAGTCCATACGCTAGCTAGGCGAGAGGCCGTGCGTATGGACCGATCACCACTTGGTAAATGGAGTTCTGCACTAACCCTCGAGAGAGGAGGTGCGCCAACTCTACCGGATTGGGTTCCCCACCCAATAGCGGGGTTCTTAGCATAATGCGGGCATTAAGAGGAATCCTTCGTCGGAGGAGAGCCCGGTCGAATAATCTTAATGTTCAGGTGAGTGATAGTCCTAGAGATAGGTGAGCTCATTTTAGTGGAACCTCCACGGCCAAGTCTCTGCCCTAATTATTTAGAAACTTCGGATCTCTTTTTATTAAAAGTCTATTTTAGTTCGAATTTAATTCGGTGTCATCGAGCTAAGCTCTTCATCGGCTCCACCCTTTATTATGCTTTTATTTTCTGCCTTTTGTTTATATATATTACCCGACAAGTAATTATCGGTAAAATAATAGTCCCCTCTAGGGAAGTGTAGAAATAATCGAACCGACCCCGCGAAGAATACGACCTCGACATTCCACCCGAAATATCATGTACTACTCACGATAGGTGCACTTGCCTCCTTTCGTTAAAACTCGATCACACCTTTTTATATCCAAATAAATAAATACGTGTGCCCCGTTTTCTAAATAAAAACCAAATCCGCTTTTCTACTTAAATAAAATCGCCCGGGGCGCCGCGCATCCTCACCTATTTTTAGAGTTTTAACTGCATTAAGTTTTCGGACTTGATGCGAAAAATATCAATCAAGTTTTTGGCGCCGTTGCCGGGGAAATTCGTGTCGTTATTTTGAACCCTGGAGAACTATTAATTTTACCTATATATATAAATATAATAATAATAATAAACTAAAAAAACAAAAAAAACCTTAACTTAAAATAAAAAAAATTTATTTATCATATTATTATTATTATATATATAGTATATTTTTTGAAATGACGTCGTTTTCTCCTAACTAACGAAAAACTAAAAAAAAAACTAACTAAAAAAACAAAAAAAAACTCTAAAAATTTGAAAAAAAAAACTATAAATTTAAACATCTAAAAACTCTAAAAAATCTAAAACCAAAAAAAAAACCAAAAAAACCTAAAACCTAAAAAATCTAAAAAACTTAAAAAATGAAAAACAAAAAAGAAAAAAAAAATTTAAAAAAAACTTAAAACTTAAAAAACTCTAAAAAACAAAAAACCACAAAACCAACAAAAAAACTAAAAACCCTCTTTAAAGACCCGCTAAACAAATAAAAAAAATCTACTTAAAAAAATCTATATTTTGCTGATTTTATTTTAACTTGTTTTTATTTATTTATTTTTTTTTGTCGCTTCGGCACGCTTTGCACTTTTGTGCGTGCTAGGGGATTGTCTTTCTGTTCACACTCATCCGCTAAGACGTTAGCTAATCGAGTCACACACGCTGTTGCCCTCCCCTACCACCCACAACATTTCGGTCGTGTTTATATTTTTTGTTGTTTTTGCTGTTCTGTTTTTACTTTTTCTTCTAAATAATGCAGGGTATCAACACGAGCCTCCCGCACTCGTCTTAGGGAAGCTTCTACCCTCACTTTTTCCTTTTTGTCCATATTTTTTTTTGTATATTTATCGTTCTACATACTTAGATTGCAATATTGGGGACAATGTTTGGTTTAAGTATGCTGGTGTTTTCCTATTCTGCACTTTTTATATTCTGTACTTATCAAAAATACAAAAAATGCAAAAAATTCAAATCTCAAAAAAGAAAAAAATTTCATTGTATTTTATAATAATCAAAAACTTCCAAAAAAATTCATAAAACCACAAAAGTCAAAAACTTATAAAACAAAATGTTCAAAAAAAAATTTCTTACTTTTAAATATGTTTTAAAAATACTCTTTCTCTTTCCCCCTCATCTTCTGATTTGTAAAAACTCTCTTTTTAGCAAGCCCTCGGCGTTCGACTCATCGAACCAACCACCTAAATAAGAGTCTGTTCGCGGGCCATCGAGTTTTTACCTTGTACCTTTTTTGTAAAAATGTTCAAAAAAAAAACCAAAAAACCTAAAAATAAATAAATAAATAAATATAAAAAAATAATAATAAATTAAAATACGAAAAAAAGAGATAAAAACCCTAAAATTCCAAAAAATATGTTTTGTAAATTATTTAACAAATAAATCGAATATCTCAATTCTTAACCCTTTTCGCTCTCCGAAAATTTAGTTGTGAGTTAATTTATAAGCGAATTTTAGTTATTCTTTGCTTGCTATTCATTTATTAATTGGAGATCGATAGATTTAGATATCTGGGGTTAAGTTTTAAAAAAAAATTTCGTATGCCTTTTTTTTTTAGATAGAGACTTGTTTTCAGAATTACTTCTACTTATTTAAATAGTTGCACATTTCTTTTGTTAGAACATAACGATCTTAGATTTCAATTATGTTAACTCCAAGATTTTTTTTCGACATATAGGAACGTTTAATTTATAAATGTTGCTCTCAAAAACATTTTATTAAACCAAGTTTTATTTTTGAACAAAACCATTTCCACTTTTTTTCATGTCATACTTGACATAATTTTGATCCTTAAAAGATCTTATGTCAATGAGAATAAGATTTCGTTCCGCAAACATAGGCATCCAATATTTGAAAAGATTATATGTTATGGAGTAAGAGGATAAAATTCATTACTCCTACATATATACATTGGGTTAATTTTATGAAGTTGAAAAAAAAACATATTAGGAAAATAAGATTTCATTTTCCTAATAATCCAAAAAGAAAAAAAATGGAGGTTCGAGCAAAAAAATATACCCACGCCTCTAAATCAAAGCCCTCTTCATAAACCAACACCACCTCCGCCAAATTCAAAAGATTCTAGATTAAATTTTAAAATATTTTTGAGAGCATAATTTGTAAATTTTATTATTTCCTATAATTTTTATAAAAGCTAAAGTTTTCATAATCCAATCTAGTTTTGTTAGCCTAACAAATAAAAGTTTTTGCTATCTATTCGATCATATCAGAAGTTTTTAGCTGAAACTCTTCCTTTATTTAAATTTTTTGCATAACTTAGGATTTAACTCTAAAACCACGGATATTTATTTAAATCTTTATTTCAATTAATTCAAATGGTAGCTAAACTTAGGATTTCTTTAATTCATTATAAGTTCATCTCCAACTTTTGCTCTGGAATAGCAAATGCTTAAGTATGGGGGTATTTGATGAGTTGTATATATACGTGTTTTTATATACATTAAATAAGCCGTATTAGTTTCCTTTTGTTATTTTTAGTTGTTTTTCCTTAATAAATTGCTTCCCTTTTGTAAATATTTTCTAACTTAGAGTTATTTTTGTTTCATGAATATTTCAGGAAAAATTGTCAAAAAAATCAAAGTACACGCCCGTGTACTGTTGGTCACGCCCATGACCACGGTGTGATACGTCAAATTCCCGAGAAATGAACAAATTTTGAAGAAATAGCTTGACATGCCCGGTCACATGCCGTGACAGGACCCGTGTCCAGCGCTTGACAATTTCTGCTCGACGATTTCCGGGCTCGCCGATTTCCGATCGATGTTCGTCGAACACCCGTCACGCCCGTGATCTGGGGCGTGACCACTCCATCAAGCTCGACGAAATGTTCCGCTCGACGATTCTTCGCTCGACGACATTCGCGCTCGACGACTTTCCGCTCGACGATCGTCGACACCTCCGCGACACACCCAGAGGCACGCCCTTGACCTGGGGCGTGACTCCTCTTCCCTCTCGACGAATTTTCCTCTCGACAATTTCCGCTCGACGTTTGTCGAGTGTCGACTCAATCCGACACGCCCAGCGTCACGCCGTGACGTGGGGCGTGACTTCCTCCACCTGGCCCGACAAACCACCGCCGACGAATTTCGACGCAAACGACACCCAGTTCAACCTCCCCGACACGCCCACTGTCACGCCCGTGACACGGGGCGTGACCACCGCGATTTCAGCCGCCAAGTCAAATCTCAAGTCAAATCGTCGGCCGCCATTTGAATAGTACTGACACGCCCATGGTACACGCCCGTGACTTAGGGCGTGTACCATGAAATGTTTCCAATAAATTGACCCCTTCTGTTTTGAGTTGCTGTTCCCTTTTTCCTGAACCATTTTGCTTAAGGGGTCGGCTGTTAGATGATTTCCAGTGCTATGTAAAGTTATTTTCTCCCTCTCTCCTTTATTTTTAGCTTTGTAATCTCCTATTTAGTTCAATAAAATTTGTAGATTTTCTCCTTTACAAAGTTATGGACTTCATCAATATGCAATCTCTTAAGCAATCTTATTTGTTATGTTTTGTTTTTCCTATCTTTTTCGCGTCTTTATAACGGGTGTGTGCATATATGAGTTTAGTTTTATGCATAACTAGAGTTCATAAATTTCATAGTTTAGTTTTTTTTCCGTCCTTATATTCATTCTTATGAGTTTATAAAGATGCCTTTAAAATAGTTTTGTTTTTCTTTAACTTAGTTTTTTTATTATGATGTAAAATTTTTTGTTCTTTTCTATGTTATTTCTACTTTTTAAGCTCTTTTATAACCTCATAAGAATGAAAATGTTCTTATTTTAATTTTTCAAGTATTCTCATTTTCATGTTTATTTTCAAAAACTTTTACCCGTTTAAATTTTATTTCTTCATTTTATTCATTTCTACTGCATTCTAGCGGTAGAAATGTAATCGTTTTAATTTTCCGAGCACTTGCACTTTTCGTTTATTTGCAAAAACTTTTGTTCCTTTAATTTTTATTTTTACTTTTTATTCATTTCTACCGCATTCTAGCGGTAGAAATGTAGTCATTTTAATTTTTCAGTCACTTAGTTTTTCTTAATTTTGTACGTGTGCGTACGTGTATGAGTTAGTTTTTATGCTTTATTTCAATTCTGTAGAGTGTGTGCGTGTGTTGCATTTATTTTCGCATACTCGTTAAGAGTTAAATGGCGTGCTTTTATTTTCTCCTACTCATTTGAGTAGGATTTGTGTGCGTGTGTTTTACTTTCAAGTACAGTGCGTGAGTGTTAACATTTATTTCCGCCTACTCGCTAGGAGTTAAATGGCAGGATTTTATTTACTGCCTACTCATTTGAGTTAAATGGCAGGTCGTTATTTGTCTGTAATAATTTGAGTAGTATTTGTACTAGCATTTATTTACCGCCTACTCATTTGAGTTAAATGGCAGGTCTCTGTATGTGTTTACTTTTCAGTAGAGTGCGTGCGTGGGTGCATTTATTTTCTACTACTCGTTTGAGTAGGACTCGCTTTATTTTCTCCCGCCCACTCATTTGAGCCGGGACTTGCAATTTTCCAACTTTCATTTCAGTCCTACTCGTTCGAGTAGGACTTGCAATTTACTGTTTTTCTTTTACTGCTTTATTTTACTGCTTTATTTACTACTTTGATTTTCTCGCTTTTTCACCGCTGCCGTCCTCATTCCGATGAGTGGCTAACCATTCTTAGCCCTCAGTATCAAAGGGCATTGGGACAAATAAAATAACTTAAAATAATTAAAGGTCTCATTTTTCTAATTAATTAAAAACACTTAAGGTTTGCCCGGGGTTTACGACGCGTAGGACCACATAATCGATGTGTGGGCCCTATTTCCGTAGTCCATACGCTAGCTAGCCGAGAGGCCGTGTGTAACGCCCCCGATTTTCCAGTGATTTATTTAATTTCTTATTTGACGTATTATGACGTCAGAGCGTTATGTTAGCGCGTGTTGGTCATGTGACGTTGTTAGAGCGTGCTCTTAGCTCTTTAGGTTCCCTGCGTGGCTTGGTGATGCCTAGTAGCAACATTCCCTAGCGAGCCGGAGTCTGTTTGGTGACTCGGTGGAGCCTCTTGGGGAATGCTTGTGTTTTGGCTTCGGGAGAAATTTGCCCGAGTTCTGTTCGTCGGATTTTGTTACCGACTTTGTCGTAGCGCGTTTGCGTTCGTTAGGTTTGACCGGCCAAATTTTGGGATTTGCGTCAGGAGTGGAAAATTTTATATTAGGAAATTAGATCGGCTAATTTTAGACTTGCTCGTCTAGTTTCGTCGCGTTCCGAGCATTTTTGGAGCCTCGGCGCTCGATTGTAGTTTGTATGTTTTCGCGTACGCCGTTAACTTTAGAAATTATTATCTCGAAAACGGTGCGTCGGAATTCGATTTCGACTTCGCCGTTGGATTCGTAGCGTCGTCATTCGCCTACGGTGCGAATTTCGTTCGATTCGGCGCGCGTTTGGCCCTCCGTAACCATATAAGGTTATAATGTTATAATAATTATATATATTATTATATATATATATATATATATTTATATAAAGAATTTATATAAAGAATTTATATAAAGAAAAAAAAACGTTAGTAGAGAATCGGTGAGAATGATTCTCACCGATTCTCACAGAATCGGTGAGAATCATTCTCACCGATCGGACCCCCCCCCCCTTTTTTTAAGTTTTATGATTTATATTATAATTATTATAATTAATATATAATTAATATATTATTATTAATATTATATTATTATTATTATATTATTTTTATTATATAAGTTTAAGAAGAAAATCTTCTTCTTCCCCGATCAGCCCCCCCCCCCCCCCCTCCTGTGCGTAAAATCTTAGACGAGTGCGGAACCCCTTCCGTTCGCGAATCTTCCGGCGGCCGCCACGGCCGATCCGGTGGACGGATTTTCGATCCGATCGCGGCGTTGGAAAGCTCTCGGCGAGAGCTTCGAGATCGCGGTAAGTTTTTCCCGTTCCGGTGACCGTTTCGCCTTAGTTTTTTTTCGGCCCGAACCCCGTTGTCCGTTTTTTCGTAGATCTCGTCTCCGCTTGCCCTCTTTTGGACGGATCTACGTGTTGGAGTATTTTGGGAGGAAGTTTTCAAGGTCGATTTGAGGCAAGTGGGTTTCTCCCCTCTTGCGCGCCTCCATGAGTTGTATTTTTGCTTTATTTTCTTTTCTCCTTGTCGTAAAATAGGTGAGATAGGAATATTCCTAGTTTAGGGCTTGTGATCGGCCTAAACTAGGAAGTTATCGGAATTTATTTTAGTCGTATTCGGCGGGTAGGGGGAAATAATTCGGCGGGTAGGGGGAAATAGTTCGGCGGGTAGAGGGAAATAATTCGGCGGGTTTTGGTGGTAGAACTTGGTAGTTTTAAGTGGTGTTGTCGGCTAGTTTTGGTGCCGAATCGTAGATCCTTAGCATGTGGTAGCTGGGTTTCTGAAGGAGTATGGTATCAGGGGAGTTTGAGTCGTGGCCACCACCATTCCCTCCTTTGGACATTTTGGGTTCCTGTAAGAGGTTGGAACTCTATGTGTGTGGACCCTGTGGCGGCCCCTTTAGTACTCTTGAGACACCTGGACCTGGTTGTTCGGTTGTGACTGTTCTTAGTCTCCGACACAGGTTTGGGATTTGTGCCAGTGCTAACGATTTACAAGTTTAGGACTGTTAGTTCCTTTCATACTGTTCTTTTGATGCATATTGGTGCCCTTTTTGTCTCTGCAGGCTTGGGCGGAGTTGGTACGTTATAGTACTTGTTGCATTTCTCACACTTTACTTATTGTTTTACTTACATTTTGTCCCTTTTTGGATCCTTTAGCTGAGATTTTCAGCATCTCTCTTGCAGGGTTGGTAACCCTTTTTCTTTCTGCTCTTTTCATTTGATTATTATCTGATGTTTCTTTGCCCTCTGTTTCATTATTTCTTGTTGAGGTGTTCTTCTTTTGAATGCCTCAGGTTCAGGTCTGTAGCCGGCTGTGCGGCTAGTTTCAGGAGTTTCCCTGTGGACTGCGTTGTGGCAGTGTTTTCCTCACTTGTTGAGGTAGTTCTTTTGCCTTGTAGTAGTACAGACATACATGCTCGCCAGCGGGTTCGTGTCAGGTTGTTGACGCCCGTTGGTGATTTTCCTTTGTGAAATTAAGACTTTGCTTAGCTGCTAGTTTACCTGTTTTGTGGTAGATTCACTTGCTCTCTGGGAATGTTTTATGCTAGGTTGCTAGTTACTTTAAAACCTATAAAGAACTACTATATGTATTGCATGATCAGCATGTTTTATAAAAGCTCAATCATTATTTCCCAAATGCGTAAAAAAGATGGTTTTCTTTATAAATATTATAAATTGAAATCTAGGGTCTTGCATAGTGTAAATTGTCCTCTTAGGACACTTATGCGCTCTTTTAGGATGTTAAGCATAAATGAAGTATTTTTTCGCTACGTATAAAAATAGTTTTCAAACCGTGGACTATCTGATCCACTGAGCCGAGGGATACGGCCAATTAATTAAAAAAATCAGTTTTCTATTCATTTTAACTTATGATTTGAAGGTTTAGAGAGTTGCCTGAGCGTCAACATTATCCCCTGCTTGACGTGGCATCACAGCTCGTAGTTATCTCATGCTCTGATTTATCTTTTATGAGAAAATGCGGGTTGTGACAGTTGGTATCAGAGGGAGGTTGCTTGACAAATTGTCGGGCAACCTATCCATGTAAGTGTTAGGTGTTTAGGGTCATATCATACACACACTGATATGTCATCAACACGTCTTGGCTGAAGCACGAACACTACACTCATAGCAAGACATGAAGTATACAAGGCATATTATGTAGTATGGGATGCATACTATGTGTTTGTATATGGATCCACCATAGGAGGCAACATGTGAGGGTTATGTAGTATGGGATGCATAACCTCACCACATGAATGCGGCTAGCACGTTTTCTTTTTCGTTGCATGGAAATGTTATGTAGTATGGGATGCATAACATTTTCATGTGTACGCCGCTCATAACATGCATTAGGGCCTTTTTAGAATGCATAGCACAATCATGCATAGCATAACATTGCATAAGCACAACGTGCCAAGCTAAAGATTTGCAGGATGACATGTGTACACACATAATTTTTGAGTCAAAAAGAATATAAATTCATGCATTCCCGATCTAGGCACAAGAGTTAGTGTGATGATAGTGAATCATCGTAGGATAAGCATATCATCATTATTGAAAATCCCAGAGCAAGCTAGCAGCATGAGCAAATACTTAAGTATGTATTGTTTGTACTATGTTGTTTGGTTCTAGTGGGTGGGCTAGATGTCTAATTAGTGTTTTGTTGTTCCATTAGAATGTCGAGGCGTCCTTCGACAAGGTTGACTCCCCAATCGGAGGGAGAATCTTCAGGTGCGCAGAGCAGCGCAATGATAGTAGTTCTGCGACAAAGCAATGAAGCCTTGTCAAAGCAAGTAGTGGATTTGCAGTCTCAGGTCCAGTCCTTGTTAGCAGTTGTGGCAGGGCAGATTCCGAGAGTTCAGGACCCTGTTGTGGGTCAAGCTGTCCCTGTTCCCCCCGCTCCTCTGGTGCCTCCAGTCGTGGTGCCACCAGAGATGACCTTTATTTCTCAGTTTCAGCGACTTAGGCCTCCGACGTATGATGGCAAGGCAGATTACATGGTCTTAGACGATTGGATGATATCAATCGAGGAGATGTTCTCATACTCCGGGATCACTGATGATCAGAAAGTGATGTTAGCCGCATATCAGCTCAAAGGGTTGGCAAAGGGCTGGTGGCTGAGGGAGAAAGAAGGTCTGAAGGACGGGTGTTCCTGGGAGTCCTTTAAGGAGCTACTTCTGAACAAGTTTCTGCCATCGGTCGAGAGGGACCGTCTGATGAATGATTTCCTGCACTTAAAGCAGAGGCAGCTCACGGTTAGCGAGTACGAAATCGAGTTTAGTAAGCTAAGCCGATTTGCCCCAGACTTGGTGAGTTCCGATGAAAATAGAAGCAAGCGATTTCTGGCTGGGCTAAGGAGTGACGTCCAGCAATTAGCAAGTGCCTATGCGACCTCAAGTTATGCTGGTACGGTGGAAGCTGCCTTAAAGGTAGAGGCAATTGATAACGCCAAGAATCGAGGTCAACAACTGAGAAAAGATAAAAGAAAGTCTGATGAGGGTAAGAGTACTCAGGTCCCTGACGCTGCTCCGAGGAAGAGAAACAAAGAGGTATGCAGTTTCTGTGGCCGACCGGGCCATCCATTTGAAAGGTGCTATCAAAGATTAGGAGCTCAGAAGAAAGAGCAGATTCATGCGATCCAAGTTATCCCAAAGAAAGACTTGTTTTGTTCTGTATGCAAGAAGCCGGGGCACGATGCTGCCCATTGCTGGAAGAAGGCGAGGAGTTGTTTCTTGTGCGGTCAAGAGGGTCATCTTAAGTATCAGTGCCCGCAAGCTCAGGTTACTCTGCAGCCAGTTCCTCTTCAGGCCTTGCCGCCGCCGCAGCGAGTGGGCAAGGGAAAAGGAAAGTTGAACGTGGTCTCTATGGAGGAAGCTCAGACGTCCACGCAAGTGATATCAGGTTAGATTCTCTCCTAGTTTTAATGTTTAGCTCATAGTTATCGTTTTGAGCGTTCGCTTCCTTAGTCGCGTGTGCAATTTTATAGGACGATTTAAGGTAAAGAACCGCTGGGCGCGTGTTCTGTTCGATTCCGGCGCTACCCACTCGTTTGTGGCTAGGGCCTTCGTAGAGCGTTACGTTTGGATCTCGATCGTGTTGGTGATGCGTTCTGTGTCAAGTTTCCTTCAGGCGAATCTGTAGTTTCGGATCAGGGTATTCAGAGTTGTCCGATTTTACTAGGCGATTTTCTCGCGATTGCTGATTTGAAGCTGTTGGATCTGGTAGACTTTGATGTGATCCTAGGCATGGACTGGTTGTCCAGATATGATGCTGTGATCCAATGCAAGGGTAAACGCTTGGACTTCAGGATGGACAACGGTCAGCCCGGGAGTGTTTACGGTTATCCGCGCCAGGATTCTCCGACTATATCAGCGGTATGTGCTCGGAAGCTTGTAGATTCCGGATGTTTTGCTTGTTTGGTTTCGGTTTTAGAAACCAAGGTTAGTTTGCCGTGTTTGGAGGAGATCCCGGTGGTTCGTAATTTTTCTGATGTCTTTCCAGCTAACCTTCCTGGTCTCCCGCCTGATCGAGACGTGGAGTTTGTTATAGATTTGGAGCCGGGTACGCGTCCTATTGCCAAGGCGCCTTACCGGATGGCCCCACGCGAACTGGAGGAGTTGCGTATCCAGTTAGACGAGTTGCTTGAGAACGGATTTATAAGGCCGAGTTCTTCGCCTTGCGGTGCTCCCGTTTTGTTCGTCAAGAAAAAGGATGGATCGATGAGGTTGTGCATCGATTATAGAGAGCTAAATAAGGTAACGATCAAGAATAGGTATCCGTTGCCGAGGATAGACGATTTATTTGATCAACTGCGAGGCAGTGCCGTGTTCTCTAAGATTGACCTTCGTTTGGGCTACCACCAGTTAAGGATCCGTGAATCAGATATCCCGCGGACTGCCTTCCGTTCCAGACATGGTCATTTTGAATTTTTGGTGATGTCGTTTGGTTTGACCAACACACCTTCTGCTTTCATGGACATGATGAACAGGGTTTTCAAGGACTTTCTGGACAAGTTTGTAGTCGTATTTATAGACGATGTGTTGGTGTATTCACGCAATGTTGAGGAGCATGACCAACATTTGCGTCTAGTTTTATCTGCCTTGAGGGACCATAGGTTGTTCGCCAAGCTAAGTAAATGCGAGTTCTGGTTGCCTCAGGTTTCTTTCCTGGGTCATGTGGTTAACAAGGACGGAATCTCTATCGACCCAGAAAAGATAGCCGCAGTTATGGAATGGACGAGGCCTGCCACACCCAAAGAAATAAGAAGCTTCCTAGGGTTGGCTGGCTACTATAGAAGATTTGTAGAGGGTTTCTCTACGTTATCTGCGCCATTGACCAAATTGACGCAGAAGAATGCAACATTTGTATGGAGCGATAAGTGCGAAGAAGCGTTCCAAGAGCTAAAGAATAGACTGTGCACTGCTCCGATATTGACATTGCCTACGGAAGGATTAGACTATGCCGTTTACGTGGACGCATCCCACGTGGGTCTGGGTTGTGTGCTGATGCAAGAAGGAAAAGTGATTGCGTATGGGTCAAGACAGCTTAAGATTCATGAAAGGAACTACCCTACGCATGACTTGGAATTCGCAGCAGTTATTTATGCATTGAAATTATGGAGACACTTGTTGTATGGCGCGCAGTGCAAGATTTATACAGATCATAAGAGTTTGAAGTACGTCTTCACTCAAAAGGAGTTGAACTTGCGCCAGCGCAGATGGTTAGAGTATGTGGCTGATTATGAAGTGGAGATCCTGTACCATCCGGGTAAGGCTAACGTGGTAGCCGACGCCTTAAGCAGGAAGACAGGGAAAATTTTCAATCTCTCCACTGAGTTGTTAGTAGAAGAGTTCCTTTTAATGGATATTTCAGTTGGCAGATGTGACTCGCCAAGCAGTTTGGAAGTGTCTGAGCCTTCATGGATTTCTCTTACGAGGCTTCATCAAAAGGACGATCCTGATCTACTGCACCTTCATAATAGAACTGAGAAGGGGGAGCTGCCTGACTTTTCGATCGATGACGCGGGTACTCTAAAGTACCGCGGTAGATTTTGCGTCCCCAATTTTCGAGACATTCGAGTTAAGTTGTGCAGTGAGGCACACGGTTCAAGTGTGGCCTACCATCCAGGGTCTACAAAAATGTATAAGGACTTGAAACAGATTGCCTGGTGGATTGGGATGAAGGGCTACATTGCAAGATTTGTGTCAGAATGTTTTACGTGCAAAAGAGTTAAGGCTGATCATGGAAGGCCTGGTGGAAAGTTAGCGCCTTTAGAGATTCCAACTTGGAAGTGGGAGAGTATCTCAATGGATTTCATTACTGGTTTGCCGAGATCTCCCCGAGGGCATGACTATGTTTGGGTGATTGTTGATAGATTAACAAAGTGTGCGCACTTCGTACCCTTTCAGATTGGTTACTCGATGAAAAAGATAGCGGAGCTATATTTGAATGAAGTTATCAGGTTACATGGAGTACCCGTAAGTATAGTATCAGATCGAGACTCCAGGTTTACGTCTCGTTTCTGGAAGAGCCTTCAAGAAGGATTGGGAACTGACTTGAGATATTATACCGCATATCATCCACAGACCAATGGTCAAACGGAGCGTGTTAATCAGATTGTGGAAGATATGATCTGTTGTTATATATTAGACCATGGAGGAGCGTGGGATGAACGCTTGAGGTTGATGGAGTTCGCATACAATAACACTTATCAAGAGAGTCCGCAAATGGCTCCTTTCGAAGCGTTATATGGAAGACGATGTAGAACTCCTCTATTTTGGGCTGAGGTTGGTGAGAGGCCGATGTTAGGTCCAGATGCCTTAGAAGAAATGGAAGTCTCTGTAAAGCTTATTCGAGAGAAGATTCGGATAGCTCAAGAGCGATACGAGAAGAACGCCAATCGGCGTAGGTCCGTTTTGGAATTTTCTGTGGGGGACATGGTATTCCTTAAGGTTTCCCCGATGGTTGGAGTGAAGAGGTTCGGTAAGAACCATAAGTTGGACCCAAGGTATGTGGGACCATTTGAAATTGTGGAGCGGATTGGTGTGTCAGCCTACAAGTTGAAATTGCCCGAAAATTTTCCTGGCGTGCACAATGTTTTTCACGTGAGCCAACTGCGGAGGTGCGTGCTAAGTGACAGACAAGTTCTGGATGCAGTTCCCCAGTTGGAGCCTAACCTTTCCTACGTGGAAGTTCCTATTCGTGTTCTGGATGTGCAAGATCGAGTGTTGCGGAGAAAGACAATACTGATGGTAAAGATTCTGTGGAGAAACCAAGACGTGGAGAGCGCGACTTGGGAGTTGGAGTCAGCCATGAGGGAGGCGCATCCTCATTTGTTCTCCTAGCTGTGCTCGGTAAGCATTCGATAACCCTTGGTTATTTTCTTTTCCTTCTATGGTAGAAGTATTTTATGCGTAAAGTTTCGGGATGAAACTTTTTTTAGGGAGAGTGACTGTAACGCCCCCGATTTTACAGTGATTTATTTAATTTCTTATTTGACGTATTATGACGTCAGAGCGTTATGTTAGCGCGTGTTGGTCATGTGACGTTGTTAGAGCGTGCTCTTAGCTCTTTAGGTTCCCTGCGTGGCTTGGTGATGCCTAGTAGCAACATTCCCTAGCGAGCCGGAGTCTGTTTGGTGACTCTG
This sequence comes from Platanthera guangdongensis, assembly GCA_039583875.1. NCBI lineage: Eukaryota > Viridiplantae > Streptophyta > Magnoliopsida > Asparagales > Orchidaceae > Platanthera > Platanthera guangdongensis. The sequence continues at coordinate 106,298,077 of CM077151.1, forward strand.
TGGAGCCTCTTGAGGAATGCTTGTGTTTTGGCTTCGGGAGAAATTTGCCCGAGTTCTGTTCGTCGGATTTTGTTACCGACTTTGTCGTAGCGCGTTTGCGTTCGTTAGGTTTGACCGTCCAAATTTTGGGATTTGCGTCGGGAGTGGAAAATTTTATATTAGGAAATTAGATCGGCTAATTTTAGACTTGCTTGTCTAGTTTCGTCGCGTTCCGAGCATTTTTGGAGCCTCGGCGCTCGATTGTAGTTTGTATGTTTTCGCATACGCCGTTAACTTTAGAAATTATTATCTCGAAAACGGTGCGTCGGAATTCGATTTCGACTTCGCCGTTGGATTCGTAGCGTCGTCATTCGCCTACGGTGCGAATTTCGTTCGATTCGGCGCGCGTTTGGCCCTCTGTAACCATATAAGGTTATAATGTTATAATAATTATATATATTATTATATATATATATATATATATATTTATATAAAGAATTTATATAAAGAAAAAAAAAATGTTAGTAGAGAATCGGTGAGAATGATTCTCACCGATCGGACCCCCCCCCCCTTTTTTAAGTTTTATGATTTATATTATAATTATTATAATTAATATATAATTAATATATTATTATTAATATTATATTATTATTATTATTATTATATTATTTTTATTATATAAGTTTAAGAAGAAAATCTTCTTCTTCCGCGATCAGCCCCCCCCCCCCCCCCCTCCTGTGCGTAAAATCTTAGACGAGTGCGGAACCCCTTCCGTTCGCGAATCTTCCGGCGGCCGCCACCGCCGATCCGGTGGACGGATTTTCGATCCGATCGTGGCGTTGGAAAGCTCTCGGCGAGAGCTTCGAGATCGCGGTAAGTTTTTCCCGTTTCGGTGACCGTTTCGCCTTAGTTTTTTTTCGGCCCTAACCCCCGTTGTCCGTTTTTTCGTAGATCTCGTCTCCGCGTGCCCTCTTTTGGACGGATCTACGTGTTGGAGTATTTTGGGAGGAAGTTTTCAAGGTCGATTTGAGGCAAGTGGGTTTCTCCCCTCTTGCGCGCCTCCATGAGTTGTATTTTTGCTTTATTTTCTTTTCTCCTTGTCGTAAAATAGGTGAGATAGGAATATTCCTAGTTTAGGGCTTGTGATCGGCCTAAACTAGGAAGTTATCGGAATTTATTTTAGTCGTATTCGGCAGGTAGGGGGAAATAATTCGGCGGGTAGGGGGAAATAGTTCGGCGGGTAGAGGGAAATAATTCGGCGGGTTTTGGTGGTAGAACTTGGTAGTTTTAAGTGGTGTTGTCGGCTAGTTTTGGTGCCGAATCGTAGATCCTTAGCATGTGGTAGCTCGGTTTCTGAAGGAGTATGGTACCATGGGAGTTTGAGCCGTGGCCACCACCATTCCCTCCTTTGGACATTTTGGGTTCCTGTAAGAGGTTGGAACTCTATGTGTGTGGACCATGTGGCGGCCCCTTTAGTGTAACATCCCATTTTCAACTAGACCCCTAAGAGTGGTTTTGGCCATGACTAGGTCATGACAAAACCCTAGAAAGCCAGAAATGGGCCAAGAGATAGGAGGCCAAGGTGAGGATCACCATGGTCTGCAAATAGTAGAATTTTGAACAATGGTTTAGAATGACAATGGGGCTTCACCATGGCCCCAAGACCCTACCACAACACTCCCAAACATTTTGGGAGCCCCATTAGAGCCAAAAGGACCCATTAGGGTCAACCCAAGAGGCCCAGTTGACCAAGGTCAACCCTAGCCTAAATGGGTCAAACTAGCCTACTTAGGGTCAACTAACCTACTCCTAGCCTAGAGGACCCCACCTATGCCCTCCTAACCCTAAAGTGAGGTCAATGGGTCACTAAGGACACATTGGGGTCAGCCCTAGAGGCCAGGTTGACTCAAGTCAACTCAAGCCCTAATCTGGTCAAAGTACCCTTACTAAGGGTATGTGACCTCCAAAGTGCAGGGTAACCCCACTTAACCCTACCTAGACCCGAAGGGAAGTCAATGGGTCACCAAGGATCCATAGGGGTGGACCCTAATGGTCATGTTGACCCAAGTCAACTCTAGCTCTAAAATGGTCAAAGTGACCTTACCAAGGGTCAAGTGACCTTTAAGGTGCCAAGTCAACCCTACCCAACCCTACATAGACCTTAGGGGAGGCCAATGAATCACCCAGGATCCAATGGGGTCAACCTAGATGGTCAAACTGACCAAGTCAACCCTCATTGAGGGTCAAGTCAACTTAGCCCAAAGAGGGCTAACCCAAACTCAAGCCACTTCTCCGTTAGGCTAAGCCCATTCCCATGATCATCATAATCCAGTGGGCTGCCTTTAGCTTGTGGGGTTGACTAGTCAACCAGAGGTGACTAGGAGAGAGAAAGGAGCTTCTCTCCATGATAATGGAGGAGAGAGAAAATGGGGAAGAGGAAAGGAAAGGGAGAAGCCGGCCAAGGAAGGCCAACAGCCACCACTGATGGCTGTAATCAACTCCTCCAGGGGAGAGGAGTTGATTCCAACCGTTTCCCGGCCACCAAGGGGTGGGTTCAGCCCCCCTCCACACAACCCGAGCCACTCCATTAATGGGGATAATGGCCATTGAAGAACCAGCCTCTCCCCTCCCCCAATTACCATTTAAACACCTTCAGGGAGTCGAGGGGATTATTTTGGAGCACTTACCTGGAGGAGACGAGTCCTTCCACTGTGCAGTTGCAGAAGCCGAGCGCCGCCGCCGTCGCCAATGGCATCCCGCCGCTCCTCTCGCATCCAGGCCGCCAGGAAGGTCCTCCTCCTCTCCTTAACTCGCGGGTAGATCCTAGGAATCCTTAGGCTTGAGTTTCGGGCTCAATTGAGCCCGATCGAATCCGGGATTTCTCCTGGTTTCGGCAAGAAAAATTCTTGCTTAATCCGCCGGAAAACGCCTCTCCGGCGGCGGAGCCGCCGCCTGACGATAGCCACCACCTCAACGGAGGTGTTGGTGGCGGTGGCCGGCCGGGGAAGGGGCTGGGTCGCCGGCGGCAAGGCTTGGAAATCGCTCCAGGAAGAACAAATCTCAGCCGTTGGCTCAGTGGGGACGATGACCAGATGCCGTCGATCTGCGCCAAGATTCGTGCGGCATCAGATCAAATACTATAGGATTTAAATAAGAATCATTTCATTTCTGTCACACTGAATGTATTTAATGTATTTAATTTTTAAAAATACTTAGGGACCCTGACTGGAAATTTGCCCAACATAAACATTGTAGCTTAGGGAGTCTAGTTTGCAGCAAAAATTGTTTGGACCATTTTGGGTCACTGGTTAGACCAGGGAACCCATTTTGGTGGGACATGCCCTTAGGGCTAGTCAGTCACTAAATTGAGTGCCCACTCTTCACCCCAGGCCCAAATTAGCTGAAATTTTGGCAGAGAGTCTATCCTAGACATACCTAGGGCCTGCCCAAAAATGGGAATTTTTGGGGAAAATATTTCTATAGTTTTGGTAAACATTTAATAATTATTAGATTAATTAAATAGGTGCCCTAAACACATCCAAACCCTCCCAAATTTTGGTGAGTGGTCCTTGGGCTCCAATTAGGTACCTGTATAAAATTTCAGTTGATTTGGATGTGTGTTGAATAGGTTTTGACCCAACCCTATTTCTACCCTATGAAGGGCATTTTGGTCAAAAGTGGCACTTTTGGTTTTGAGTGACCAAATCACCTCAACAGAGGCTGAAACTTTGGCCACTGATATAATTTGACTTTTTACACTCACTCATGGAGTTTGGAGTGGATTGGACTAGGGTAGCCCTAGAATGTTAGGGTAGGCCCTTTAGGGTAAATTTCTAGGGTTAGAAGAAACTGGGGTCAAAAGACCTTGGGTGGACTTGAAACTTGGGTATGATGTCCATAGGGTTTCTATGGTCCTGTGGCTAAAATTTTAGGGCTTTTGGAAGACTTAAGACCCCTTAAATCCATAACCCTAGTTTAGGGCACTAGCTTTGAAACCATAAGATCTAATACCAAAACTATCTGGAAACTGCTGAGATTTTGAATGGGTAGTTGTTTAGGGTATACCTATCTCTGGAAATTTTATAATAAATTTTGGATGAATATTTTTGGTACTTTATTCACAAAGTCATATCTTACAATTTTCACTTAGGAATTTTTGCAGGACAATATACTTGCTTAAACCTAATGAAACTTAGCAAAGGGGCTTATAGGCATGATACCCATCTCTGTAAATTTTTATGGAATTGTTGAAGAATGATATTTGGTAGCTGCTTCTTTAAATATTTAATTCTAAGAAACTTTGGAAAATTTATTAATGACATTCAGATTGTCTGAAAAATTCTAATTTCTTCATCATGATGTTTCTAGTTCCTTATGAAGCCCTAGTAATTTTTACATAATTATGGAGACATATTTGTGGCACTTCCTTCATTATATTTGATTTTAGGAATTATTCTAAATAAATCCTTTAGAGGTCAAGAACTATCTGGAAAATTATGAACATTGGCAACCAATAATATTTCTCTGTTATTTAGTGAATACAAATTTTAGGAGGCCATTACCTGAGGAAATCTTATAGTTCATGTTCAAATTGACTATGACCTAGCTTTTGAGGAAAATTCAATAAATAGTAGATTAATTGGGAAAAATATGATTTTTTGAATTTAGTCTATATTTATCATAATAGACCTCTAATAATTATCGTAAGGGTACTGGATGAGTATTTCATGTACTTCCCTTTTTACGGGTCATGTAGCTTAAGTGGTCTGCATATAGCAAAACTGCAGGATTTCATTTGGATGTGAATTAGGGCAAGTATGATGAGTCATGGTGGTTGTTGTAAGGACAAGTGGAATGGGCTGCGTCTTTGGAAGATGAGTGAGCAAGGTGTGGGTTGTCTAGGGTTTAAAGGCGTTCGGGTCCGACGAAAGATCGTCCTGCCCAAGGAGAGTTGGAGTCAAATCACCCTAGGATTAGCATATCGAAACATGAGAAATTAATGGGTAAGGGAATCAACCAATAATAAAATAAGTACCTTGCGAAAGGAAACGCTGGGCGTAATCCCAACACAGTTCCTAGTGCCCCTTGAGAGCCCTTCACAGGGAATACCGGGGGCAGTCCTGGGTTAACGTAAACTGTTTAACAAGCTGAAAAGAGTAACTTAGTAATTAGGGTTGCACATTTCACAGACACTGATGGCACGGGATGTTAGCTGGGAGCTTCGGCGCGGATGGTTAAAGATGGACTTCGGGTCCGGGGAGCTTCGGCTCGATTGTTTGTGACGGACGTGTTGGTCCGGGGAGCTTCGGCTCGGGTTTTGATCACGCTAAATTTGCATGTGCATTAAAGGAAAGTAAATTAAGGTGGTGGGTCTTCGGTATTGGAGGGTCGATGCACCGACGCCAATACGTTGACTCGGCAAGTGTGGTTAGCACTTCGCCAACAGAAGTCCGGTGCGCCAGCCGGCAAGAGTACGCAGGAGTCCGCTTCGTGCACCAAGCGTTGAGGCGTACGATAGGTCTGACCGGTAGTGCTTTACTGGTTTAGAGGTGGGCGAGGCCCAACCCACCGCTTCCGTCTGCCACTACGGAGGTATCCTGGGAGGTTACGGCTCCAGAAAGGGGGAACTAAAGGTCTGTGTGCACAGAGTCGGGTGTGTGTGTTGCACTTGCATGTCCATCATACCCACTTGCATGTCATAGCATAATCGTTACCTTAAACCTTGACACCTAAAGTATAAGTGGAATGGGACGCTTATACATTAGGACCTGCAAAACGACCCCTTAGTCTATAAGCTTGTGTGGGCAAGTTTATAAATTAAGGTTAATTTTGATATATTTAGTTACTGCTGTTTGACCACCAACACCCCAACGTATAAATCGGTATGGGACTTTTATACGATGGGAGCCTTGCAAAAGACCCCTTGGCTTATGTGTTTTTCCACATAAGTGAAGGTTACATTTCAGTTTACAGTTTATTGTCTTTATATGCTATAGAACTTGCTAGAATAGGACCGCTGCCATCTGCTTTTGATATTCTCCACCTTCAAGTCCTCCCCTTTCTTCCTCTCCGCTCGGTGCCTAGGAGCCGTGGGGGAAGGGGTGGGGGATGATAGGACTTAGTCTCTTAGACTAACGGTTTTCGAACCGCATCATTTAGGGGATCGCGGAGACCAGCATGGGGGAGCAGCCCCAGAGACCGGTGCGCTTGGAGGTGGGGCAGTCTAGCTCCGGAGTTCACACAGCCGGGACCGTGAGTCTCGACCCTGAGCAGTTTTCTACTTTTGTTTCCATATGAGAGATCTTGTAGTGAGGATTTGATGTACCGGGCATAAGCCCGTTTTGCTACTCTGATGTTATTTCTGTGGACACTCCCTTCGTGGAGTTATTTTTATTATGTCATGTGATTCTCTGTGGACAGATAGTTTACATTTACTTCGTTATTTCGCTACTTTTATGTGATCGAATTGGCCGGCAGAATCGGCGCTTTGTGGTGATGACCCTTCAGGGCGTGAAGGAGTCACCGCAAAACGGCGGTTCTGGGCCTAAGACCCCGGTGTCGAAAAGGAAAAAAAAAGGGGGGTCTTACAAGTGGTATCAGAGCAGACCTCGATCGAAAAGTAGCAGTCCACAACCCTGGGTCACCCCCGCACGAGTTTAGTTTGGGGACAAACTAAGCAGCGGAAGCAGTGGTGTGCCCATAAGGGAAATCACATTTAAAAGTCCACTTTATCTTGTCCATTCTTTCCATTTGTACGCTATCTAACAATTGGAATCCTTCTTTGTAGCATGCGGCAAACCCTGCCCCTAGCAGGGAGCACTTTAGGCTGCGAAGATCTCATCTTATAATTCTTTAGTCAATGAGTTAGACTCAACCCACTAGGAGACATGACTAACCATGATAACTTATAGTATGCCCTAGTTTGAAATATACCTTGGGTATGAACTTGGTTAAGCTAAGGAGATACCAAAAGAGAATTAAGGAGGAGTATAACACGAGAATGGCTACCTAAGCCATAAACTCAGGTAGCCCTACGGTCCATATCAAGGATTACTCAAATCGGAAGGACTGTTTTAAGGAGAATTGAGACCAATAATCCATTAGCAGAATGGTAGAAGACAAATAGTCTCAACCCTCATGCCAGTAACAAGATTACCTGGAGACCACCATCACGACAAACACCGAAGGTCGGATAGGAATTCAAGTTCGGAAGAGACCCAGTTGGGATTGGGAACATTTTGACCCGGATAAGGTTGTCGTAAATATGACTCAGAGGGTTTAAAATATGGAGTATATCAACAGATTCAGGTTGGAACCCCAAGTCAAAGATTGATGCCCTAGGGATTGTGCACCCAGCTAGGACAGATATAACATGGTAATATCAAAGATATTCAGCCCAAGGCAGGTAGAGGCTTATCTTTTGTTTATTGGGGGCGTGTCTTTTGTTTATTGGGCAAATTAGTTACTGACTTGGGTTTCCCTTAGATCTCATCTAGAAAAGTTTGCGGCGTGAATATAGTGAAATGGATGTAAACCATATTCGGTGCTACTCAGGAGTATTCGTAGGGATAAGAATCTGATTGCGAAGCGGATATTTTATAGAGTCGTTGTATACCCGTATAAGCGAGAAATTTAATCATCGGAAGTTTGGTGTATCTCGGAACATGTATCTCCCTGGAGTGAAGAAGGGTGTCATGGACTTTATGATGCACGGTGAGGTCCGTCGCCCGATGAAGGTTAAGTGCAAGAACTTTTGGGAAACTATTACAGTCACCGCCCGGTTAGAGTGAAAGTTCGAGGATACAATTAGGGATTTACATACACATGATTCCTCATCCGCACTCCGGGCATAATTATAAATGGAACATCAACAATAGACTGGCCGAGATATCTAGGGTCACCCTGACCCGAAAGAAAACTTCTGTAGGTGTTTCATAAGTTTTGTGAGTAGTTGATCATTATCATGGTGTGCTCAAGATGATCGTGTTGAATCAAGATGGATAGTGTACGTCCAAGGATAGAAGATCAGTCCAGGCTTATCTGGGCTCTCGGTCGACATTCAACACAACTCTCCACCCTTGTACGGAAGGAGAGGTAGGACTCCGCTTTCATCGATTCAGGACGAGGATCCGAAAGTGTTGGGGTCAGAGTTTGTTGAAGACACCGAGGCTCGGGTGAGGCTGATCAGGGACAGGATGCTCGAGGCACAGAGTAGACATGCTAAGTATTATGACGCTCGGCATCGGCAGGTGGAGTTCCAGGTGGGGGACCGGGTATTTCTGAAGATCCGGCCCATGCATGGAGTTTCACGGGTGCGTGGTCGGAGGAAGAAGCTCAGCCCTAGGTACATGGGCCCTTACAGGATCCTGGAGCGGATCGGACCCCTAGCCTACCGGCTGGAGTTACCACCAGAGCTGGAAGCGCTGCACGACGTCTTCCACATTTCTTCTTTGAGGAGGGCTCTACTACGCCCGGAGCAGCAGATTCTGACTACCGAAGGGCCGGTAGCTTCAGACCGGTCGGTTCATTTGGAGCCTGTGAGGATCGACGACCGAGGAGTACGGGTCTTGCGACGCAAGAAGGTCCCACTAGTCAAGGTCCTGTGGAGGAACCACGGCCAGGAGGAGCATACCTGGGAGCCACAGGACCTGATGCGACAAAGATACCCCGAGCTATTCAGTCAGGTATACCTCTCAGACCCCTCAAGATGTTAATTTATTTTTCCTGCTTCAAGTATACTAAGGGCTGCTCTAGGCAGATAGAGGCTTATCTTTTGTTTATTGGGGCTTATCCTTGTTTATTGGGATTTTGGTTTGCCGATTGGGCGAAAGGGTCTTAGATCTAAGTTTTCCCGTAGAATCTAATTTAACAAACAAGGCGTCATAATGGGATGTTACAAGACTCTTTCCTTCGGTAGAAAGACCCGTAGGCTCAACCTTGATTTCGAGGACGAAATCTTTGTTTTGTTTATTGGGATTTGTAACATCCCATTTTCAACTAGACCCCTAAGAGTGGTTTTGGCCATGACTAGGTCATGACAAAACCCTAGAAAGCCAGAAATGGGCCAAGAGATAGGAGGCCAAGGTGAGGATCACCATGGTCTGCAAATAGTAGAATTTTGAACAATGGTTTAGAATGACAATGGGGCTTCACCATGGCCCCAAGACCCTACCACAACACTCCCAAACATTTTGGGAGCCCCATTAGAGCCAAAAGGACCCATTAGGGTCAACCCAAGAGGCCCAGTTGACCAAGGTCAACCCTAGCCTAAATGGGTCAAACTAGCCTACTTAGGGTGAACTGACCTACTCCTAGCCTAGAGGACCCCACCTATGCCCTCCTAACCCTAAAGTGAGGTCAATGGGTCACTAAGGACACATTGGGGTCAGCCCTAGAGGCCAGGTTGACCCAAGTCAACTCAAGCCCTAATCTGGTCAAAGTACCCTTACTAAGGGTATGTGACCTCCAAAGTGCAGGGTAACCCCACTTAACCCTACCTAGACCCTAAGGGAAGTCAATGGGTCACCAAGGATCCATAGGGGTGGACCCTAATGGTCATGTTGACCCAAGTCAACTCTAGCTCTAAAATGGTCAAAGTGACCTTACCAAGGGTCAAGTGACCTTTAAGGTGCCAAGTCAACCCTACCCAACCCTACATAGACCTTAGGGGAGGCCAATGAATCACCCAGGATCCAATGGGGTCAACCTAGATGGTCAAACTGACCAAGTCAACCCTCATTGAGGGTCAAGTCAACTTAGCCCAAAGAGGGCTAACCCAAACTCAAGCCACTTCTCCCTTAGGCTAAGCCCATTCCCATGATCATCATAATCCAGTGGGCTGCCTTTAGCTTGTGGGGTTGACTAGTCAACCAGAGGTGACTAGGAGAGAGAAAGGAGCTTCTCTCCATGATAATGGAGGAGAGAGAAAATGGGGAAGAGGAAAGGAAAGGGAGAAGCCGGCCAAGGAAGGCCAACAGCCACCACTGATGGCTGTAATCAACTCCTCCAGGGGAGAGGAGTTGATTCCAACCGTTTCCCGGCCACCAAGGGGTGGGTTCAGCCCCCCTCCACACAACCCGAGCCACTCCATTAATGGGGATAATGGCCATTGAAGAACCAGCCTCTCCCCTCCCCCAATTACCATTTAAACACCTTCAGGGAGTCGAGGGATTATTTTGGAGCACTTACCTGGAGGAGACGAGTCCTTCCACTGTGCAGTTGCAGAAGCCGAGCGCCGCCGCCGTCGCCAATGGCATCCCGCCGCTCCTCTCGCATCCAGGCCGCCAGGAAGGTCCTCCTCCTCTCCTTAACTCGCGGGTAGATCCTAGGAATCCTTAGGCTTGAGTTTCGGGCTCAATTGAGCCCGATCGAATCCGGGATTTCTCCTGGTTTCGGCAAGAAAAATTCTTGCTTAATCCGCCGGAAAACGCCTCTCCGGCGACGGAGCCGCCGCCTGACGATAGCCACCACCTCAACGGAGGTGTTGGTGGCGGTGGCCGGCCGGGGAAGGGGCTGGGTCGCCGGCGGCAAGGCTTGGAAATCGCTCCAGGAAGAACAAATCTCAGCCGTTGGCTCAGTGGGGACGATGACCAGATGCCGTCGATCTGCGCCAAGATTCGTGCGGCATCAGATCAAATACTATAGGATTTAAATAAGAATCATTTCATTTCTGTCACACTGAATGTATTTAATGTATTTAATTTTTAAAAATACTTAGGGACCCTGACTGGAAATTTGCCCAACATAAACATTGTAGCTTAGGGAGTCTAGTTTGCAGCAAAAATTGTTTGGACCATTTTGGGTCACTGGTTAGACCAGGGCACCCATTTTGGTGGGACATGCCCTTAGGGCTAGTCAGTCACTAAATTGAGTGCCCACTCTTCACCCCAGGCCCAAATTAGCTGAAATTTTGGCAGAGAGTCTATCCTAGACATACCTAGGGCCTGCCCAAAAATGGGAATTTTTGGGGAAAATATTTCTATAGTTTTGGTAAACATTTAATAATTATTAGATTAATTAAATAGGTGCCCTAAACACATCCAAACCCTCCCAAATTTTGGTGAGTGGTCCCTGGGCTCCAATTAGGTACCTGTATAAAATTTCAGTTGATTTGGATGTGTGATGAATAGGTTTTGACCCAACCCTATTTCTACCCTATGAAGGGCATTTTGGTCAAAAGTGGCACTTTTGGTTTTGAGTGACCAAATCACCTCAACAGAGGCTGAAACTTTGGCCACTGATATAATTTGACTTTTTACACTCACTCATGGAGTTTGGAGTGGATTGGACTAGGGTAGCCCTAGAATGTTAGGGTAGGCCCTTTAGGGTAAATTTCTAGGGTTAGAAGAAACTGGGGTCAAAAGACCTTGGGTGGACTTGAAACTTGGGTATGATGTCCATAGGGTTTCTATGGTCCTGTGGCTAAAATTTTAGGCTTTTGGAAGACTTAAGACCCCTTAAATCCATAACCCTAGTTTAGGGCACTAGCTTTGAAACCATAAGATCTAATACCAAAACTATCTGGAAAGGGCTGAGATTTTGAATGGGTAGTTGTTTAGGGTATACCTATCTCTGGAAATTTTATAATAAATTTTGGATGAATATTTTTGGTACTTTATTCACAAAGTCATATCATACAATTTTCACTTAGGAATTTTTGCAGGACAATATACTTGCTTAAACCTAATGAAACTTAGCAAAGGGGCTTATAGGCATGATACCCATCTCTGTAAATTTTTATGGAATTGTTGAAGAATGATATTTGGTAGCTGCTTCTTTAAATATTTAATTCTAAGAAACTTTGGAAAATTTATTAATGACATTTAGATTGTCTGAAAAATTCTAATTTCTTCATCATGATGTTTCTAGTTCCTTATGAAGCCCTAGTAATTTTTACATAATTATTGGAGACATATTTGTGGCACTTCCTTCATTATATTTGATTTTAGGAATTATTCTAAATAAATCCTTTAGAGGTCAAGAACTATCTGGAAAATTATGAACATTGGCAACCAATAATATTTCTCTGTTATTTAGTGAATACAAATTTTAGGAGGCCATTACCTGAGGAAATCTTATAGTTCATGTTCAAATTGACTATGGCCTAGCTTTTGAGGAAAATTCAATAAATAGTAGATTAATTGGGAAAAATATGATTTTTTGAATTTATCTATATTTATCATAATAGACCTCTAATAATTATCGTAAGGGTACTGGATGAGTATTTCATGTACTTCCCTTTTTACGGGTCATGTAGCTTAAGTGGTCTGCATATAGCAAAACTGCAGGATTTCATTTGGATGTGAATTAGGGCAAGTATGATGAGTCATGGTGGTTGTTGTAAGGACAAGTGGAATGGGCTGCGTCTTTGGAAGATGAGTGAGCAAGGTGTGGGTTGTCTAGGGTTTAAAGGCGTTCGGGTCCGACGAAAGATCGTCCTGCCCAAGGAGAGTTGGAGTCAAATCACCCTAGGATTAGCATATCGAAACATGAGAAATTAATGGGTAAGGGAATCAACCAATAATAAAATAAGTACCTTGCGAAAGGGAACGCTGGGCGTAATCCCAACACAGTTCCTAGTGCCCCTTGAGAGCCCTTTACAGGGAATACCGGGGGCAGTCCTGGGTTAACGTAAACTGTTTAACAAGCTGAAAAGAGTAACTTAGTAATTAGGGTTGCACATTTCACAGACACTGATGGCACGGGATGTTAGCTGGGAGCTTCGGCTCGGATGGTTAAAGATGGACTTCGGGTCCGGGGAGCTTCGGCTCGATTGTTTGTGACAGACGTGTTGGTCCGGGGAGCTTCGGCTCGGGTTTTGATCACGCTAAATTTGCATGTGCATTAAAGGAAAGTAAATTAAGGTGGTGGGTCTTCGGTATTGGAGGGTCGATGCACCGACGCCAATACGTTGACTCGGCAAGTGTGGTTAGCACTTCGCCAACAGAAGTCCGGTGCGCCAGCCGGCAAGAGTACGCAGGAGTCCGCTTCGTGCACCAAGCGTTGAGGCGTACGATAGGTCTGACCGGTAGTGCTTTACTGGTTTAGAGGTGGGCGAGGCCCAACCCACCGCTTCCGTCTGCCACTACGGAGGTATCCTGGGAGGTTACGGCTCCAGAAAGGGGGAACTAAAGGTCTGTGTGCACAGAGTCGGGTGTGTGTGTTGCACTTGCATGTCCATCATACCCACTTGCATGTCATAGCATAATCGTTACCTTAAACCTTGACACCTAAAGTATAAGTGGAATGGGACGCTTATACATTAGGACCTGCAAACGACCCCTTAGTCTATAAGCTTGTGTGGGCAAGTTTATAAATTAAGGTTAATTTTGATATATTTAGTTACTGCTGTTTGACCACCAACACCCCAACGTATAAATCAGTATGAGACTTTTATACGATGGGAGCCTTGCAAAAGACCCCTTGGCTTATGTGTTTTTCCACATAAGTGAAGGTTACATTTCAGTTTATAGTTTATTGTCTTTATATGCTATAGAACTTGCTAGAATAGGACCGCTGCCATCTGCTTTTGATATTCTCCACCTTCAAGTCCTCCCCTTTCTTCCTCTCCGCTCGGTGCCTAGGAGCCGTGGGGGAAGGGGTGGGGGATGATAGGACTTAGTCTCTTAGACTAACGGTTTTCGAACCGCATCATTTAGGGGATCGCGGAGACCAGCATGGGGGAGCAGCCCCAGAGACCGGTGCGCTTGGAGGTGGGGCAGTCTAGCTCCGGAGTTCACACAGCCGGGACCGTGAGTCTCGACCCTGAGCAGTTTTCTACTTTTGTTTCCATATGAGAGATCTTGTAGTGAGGATTTGATGTACCGGGCATAAGCCCGTTTTGCTACTCTGATGTTATTTCTGTGGACACTCCCTTCGTGGAGTTATTTTTATTATGTCATGTGATTCTCTGTGGACAGATAGTTTACATTTACTTCGTTATTTCGCTACTTTTATGTGATCGAATTGGCCGGCAGAATCGGCGCTTTGTGGTGATGACCCTTCAGGGCGTGAAGGAGTCACCGCAAAACGGCGGTTCTGGGCCTAAGACCCCGGTGTCGAAAAGGAAAAAAAAAAGGGGGGTCTTACATTTAGTACTCTTGAGACACATGGACCTGGTTGTTCGGTTGTGACTGTTCTTAGTCTCCGACACAGGTTTGGGATTTGTGCCAGTGCTAACGATTTACAAGTTTAGGACTGTTAGTTCCTTTCATACTATTCTTTTGATGCATATTGGTGCCCTTTTTGTCTCTGCAGGCTTGGGCGGAGTTGGTACGTTATAGTACTTGTTGCATTTCTCTCACTTTACTTATTGTTTTACTTACATTTTGTCCCTTTTTGGATCCTTTAGCTAAGATTTTCAGCATCTCTATTGCAGGGTTGGTAACCCTTTTTCTTTCTGCTCTTTTCATTCGATTATTATCTGATGTTTCTTTGCCCCCTGTTTCATTATTTCTTGCTGAGGTGTTCTTCTTTTGAATGCCTCAGGTTCAGGTCTGTAGCCGGCTGTGCGGCTAGTTTCAGGAGTTTTCCTGTGGACTGCGTTGTGACAGTGTTTTCCTCACTTGTTGAGGTAGTTCTTTTGCCTTGTAGTAGTACAGACATACATGCTCGCCAGCGGGTTCGTGTCAGGTTGTTGACGCCCGTTGGTGATTTTCCTTTGTGAAATTAAGACTTTGCTTAGCTGCTAGTTTACCTGTTTTGTGGTAGATTCACTTGCTCTTTGGGAATGTTTTATGCTAGGTTGCTAGTTACTTTAAAACTTATAAAGAACTACTATATGTATTGCATGATCAGCATGTTTTATAAAAGCTCAATCATTATTTCCCAAATGCGTAAAAAAGATGGTTTTCTTTATAAATATTATAAATTGAAATCTAGGGTCTTGCATAGTGTAAGTTGTCCTCTTAGGACACTTATGTGCTCTTTTAGGATGTTAAGCATAAATGAAGTATTTTTCCGCTACGTATAAAAATAGTTTTCAAACCGTGGACTATCTGATCCACTGAGCCGAGGGATACGGCCAATTAATTAAAAATATCAGTTTTCTATTCATTTTAACTTATGATTTGAAGGTTTAGAGAGTTGCCTGAGCGTCAGCAGTTATCCCCTGCTTGACGTGGCATCACAGCTCGTAGTTATCTCATGCTCTGATTTATCTTTTATGAGAAAATGCGGGTTGTGACACCGTGCGTATGGACCAATCATCCCTTGGTAAATGGAGTTCCGCACTAACCCTCGAGAGAGGAGGCGCGCCAACTCTACCGGATTGGGTTCCCCACCCAATAGCGGGGTTCTTAGCATAATGCGGGCATTGAGAGGAATCCTTCGTCGGATGAGAGCCCAGTTGAATAGTCTTAATGTTCAGGTGAGCGATAGTCCTAGAGATAGGTGAGCCCATTTTAGTGGAACCTCCACGGCCAAGTCTCCGCCCTAATTATTTAGAAACTTCGGATCTCTTTTTATTAAAAGTCTATTTTAGTTCGAATTTAATTCGGTGCCATCGAGCTAAGCTCTTCATCAGCTCCACGCTTTATTATGCTTTTATTTTCTACCTTTTGTTTATATATATTACCCGACAAGTAATTATCGGTAAAATAATAGTCCCCTCCAGGGAAGTGTAGAAATAATCGAACCGACCCCGAAAATAATACGACCTCGATATTCCACCTGGAATATCCTGTACTACTCACGATAGATGCACATGTCTCCTTTCGTTAAAACTCGATCACACATTTTTATATCCAAATAAATAAATACGCGCGCCCCATTTTCTAAATAAAAACCAAATCCACTTTTCTACTTAAATAAAATCGCCTGGGGCGCCGCGTATCCTCACCTATTTTTGGAGTTTTAACCACATTAAGTTTTCGGACTTGATGCGAAAAATATCAATCAACAGCCACAGCAAGAACAAAATAAAAAGAGCAACCCAGACAACACAAGAAATTTATAGTGGTTCCCCTAAACTTGGGTACATCCACTCTTCTACCACCTTGGTAGGAATCCACTCAGGTTTTTGATCAGGTGACTGCCACCAATGAGCTTTTGATCAGGTGCTCAAAAACCAAACCTCAAGTCTTTTGATCAGGTGACTTGCAACCACGAATAACTTTTGAAGGGAGTTAAGAACCCTTTATACAGTGGGGGATGAGAGAGTGATTTTGTCTTCTCTTTCCCAGATACAACTGAGAAGATTTTTGTGGATATTGATTTTAGCAAAGAGCTCCCCCTGAGATATTGAATGGTTCATGAAGTTGAAGCTTTGCTGCAAGGTGATAGGTCTTTAAACTTTTTCTTTGACCAGATGAACTCCAGAAACTTCTTGACAGATAGAGTGTTTGTTGTCCTTTAAAGATTTCTGGGATGTAGAAGGAAGAAGACTCTTGATCTTGAACGTATGTTCTTCTTCTTCTTCTTCAGCTTGCTATTCTTTTCTCTGGTCAAGGGCTAGGGCTTCTTGTCTATTGACAGTGTTGTTGCCCTGTGAGCTCTATATTCTGTATATTCTTTGTGTCTCTTAGTGCTGTCGAGAGAGCAGAAGAAGATCCTTATTCTCTATTTTTCTGATCACTGCTGAGGAAGATAAAAAAGAAATCCTTTTTTATGTTTTCCATATAAATTTTCTTTTGAAATTTGAATTCCATCAGCATTGATTACTAACGGCCTGGAGAATATTTGCATTGATTGGTTTCCCCAACTGTCCCATGGAAAAACGGCAAGCAATAATCCCGATGAAGACCGTAATCAATGCTTGCTTCTAACGATAATATTCAGAGAATATTTATGCATTGATTACTCAGGAATTATTGCAATAGAAAAGATACAGGGGGAGGGAAGTTTCTAAGTCTGGAACTTTACAGAATTCGTTAAGCAGAATTCGTCGATTTGTGTCCAGAGTTCGTCGAACAGAGAAGTCAAGTTCGTCGACCAGAAAATAGTTGTTCGTCGAGCTGAGATCCAAGATCGTCGACCTAAGAACTGATAACTGCTTTCTCTAGACCCGTCAATTCTATGCATCAAGTTCGTCGAGCTGAGAATATAACTTCGTCAACTAAATAATAGAATTCCATGTTTCTTAGACTTAAGAATGTTTGAAGTAATTTGTCCAGAAATCATCGACCTCAGAACTGGGTTTGTCGACTTGAGAACTTCTAACTGCTACTTGATAAATCTTGCCAAAACTGTGGTCTAAGTTCGTCGAGCTGAGAAGGTGAGTTCGTCGACTGGAGTGTGATTCTGGACATAGAATACTTAGTTGTTTCTGGAATAAGATGCTGAAGTAGAATACCCAGATATCGTCGACCTGAGAACTAAGTTCGTCGACCTGAGAACTAAGTTCATCGACTGGAGTTAAGTGAAGAATCCTGGACTTGGAATGTTGAAGTAGACTCTGGAATTTGTCGACCTGAGATTCAAGTTCGTCGAGCTCAGCTCAGAGAATTGTCTCTGATTTCGTCGAGCTGAGCACGTCTTTCATCGACCTGAGTTCAACGAACGTAGAACTCATTTTCTGAGTCTTTGATATTTCTCTAAGTCTTGAGTCTTTTGCAGTCTGTTGATGGCTGGTCCATGTGGTTTTGACTCTAAGGACATGGCCTAGACTCTAGGACACAATCATGACCCTTGCTATACATGTTGGGTCAGACATCCTAATTTAGTGAACCTAGCCCAAATTTAACTAGGGATCCAACAACACCCGTGTCCTAGGCCGTGTCACCCAACTTTTTCCCAATCCTGGGATTTGGGATGTTACATATATATCTTGACTAGTAGATGCTCTATATTTCTGCCTCCTCCTCCCACAGTATTCAACCTTAGCAGGACTTACAGGGTTCGGTACCGTGCACAATGATGTTTGGTGAACTTTTGCTAAATCTACTTCCAAAGATCTAGCCGACTCCACCAACACTCGGAATCCAAATAATTTTGGTCATACTAATAGAAGTCGTAACTCATCACGCTGACCATTGTAAAATCTATTTAACATAGTCTGCTCATCCTCCAAGTCAAACCCTGAGTAGCGCCTTATCATGACAAATGCATGCAAATACTCGTCAACAGAGTGCGTCCACTGCACCAAAAGCATGTTCAACTATTGATCCAATGATCTTCTAATTTCCACTTGCTCCAGAGCACCAACCGGCATTGAAGCCACCCCAGGGATAGGGGGTCGCAGATGTCTTTCACGTTGGGCATTAATCATAACAAACACTGCTTTCGCTACTATTCGGATGGTTTCAGCAAAAGGAGGGAACGCAGGCGTGTCATTATGCGCACTACTCTCCGCGGAGTGCTATTGATATAACTGCCGTGCACCGCTCCTAGTCACCTATAGTTGTGAAAACACTCGATTAAGAGACAAATAGATTGCTAAAACGTAATCGTTAGAACACTCAGGTTCGTCAAACATGTGTATTTTCATTCCTAAGTGGACATTCATGGGTTCTTTTCATGTTATAACGATGACGCACATACATGTGCTCACCACCCCTTAAGAGAATTCGCTCACGAATTTACAGAAGAAAGACCGACACCGTAGTCTGATACCAAATTGTAACACCCCCATCTGTCATATAGAATATGACAGAAGGTTCGGTCGGGGCCCCACGCCATATTCTACGAACAGTCAGTGGAGTTACATATTAATACCAAATTACTATTATAAAATTTTGAATCCTAACACAGAGCATTCTCGCAGAAGCTTTTAAATAAGTTGGAAGAACCCATCACAAAACATGAATATCCATTATAGACCAAAACACGACATGGAGATCTTATAATTTATAAGTATAAGAGTATATATATATATATATATATATATATATATATATATATATATATATATATATATAATATGCGGGCAAGCATAAGGTGCGGGCCGTACGGGCAAGGGAGTTTAGGGGTCAAGATTGTCTCAAAACGAAAGGTGATCAACATAAAAGTTGTAGATCTCGACGAGACGAACAACTTTCATGTCGATCACTTTTAAATTTGGAGCCGTTTTCACCTTCGATTTGGGCCTCGAAATTGGGGGCGACGAGAGGTTTTACTGTAGCACTCTCGCCGCCCCCGCTTTTGAGGCCCAAATCGAAGGCCAAGACTGCTCCAAATCAAAACTTGATCAGCATGAAAGTTGTTCGTCTCGCCGATATCTACAACTTTCATGTTGATTACTATTCATTTTGAGAATATCTTGACCCCCACAATCCCCTGCCCGTACGCCGGCACCTTATGTTTGCTCGCACAGTATATGCCTCATATATATATAGCTTCAAATCGAAAAGTTCCCAACATGAAAGTTGTAGATCTCGTCGAGACGAACAAATTTCATGTTAACCATTTTTTTATAAGACATCGTTTTGACTCTCAAAACGGCGTTCGAACGCAAACAGTAACGGACTACTTGGGAACAAGATTATAGGTACTCGAGAAGTAGAAAAAAGGCTACTCGAGTACCAAAATTTAGTGCTCGAGAATAACAGACAGAACTCGAGCGGTTGGAAGGCAGCACTCGAGTAGTTAAAGCAGCACTCGAGTAGTTAAGAACATGACTCGAGAAGTATTAAAGCAGGACTCGAGTAGAATTTGCATGAACAGTACTTCACTCAAGAGGCAAAAATAAATAACTCGAATAAATTAAAAGCAGGACTCGAATATTAATTAAGCATGACTCGAGTAGTTTAAAGCATGACTCGAGTAGTCTCAAGCATGACTCAAGTATTATAAGCAGAACTCGAGTAAAGCTTTTGCAGAAAAAAAAACAATTCTTTGCAAATATACCATTTTGATCAAAGTATATGAATGCATAGTATTTTTCATTTTTGAATAGTACTTTAATATTAAAATAATCACATTCTTTATTTTTTGAACAAGAAAAATACGAGATCAAAACGGAGGCCCAAACGAGTGCCGAATTAAATGAAATTCGCACCGTAGGCGAAGACTGACACTACGAACACAACGGCGAAGTCGGAACCAAAATCCGATGAGCCGTTCTTGAGATATAAATCATCAAATTCTACGGCGAACATAAATTCTGCAAAACTTCGAAAATTCGTCGAGGCTCGAATATCGCTCTGATCGCGACGAAACTTGACGAGCATGTCAAAAATAAATCAATTTAATTTTCCAATGTGAAATTTTCCATTTTCGGTAAGGATTCACCAATTTGGCCGACTCGATCGAATAGACGCGAAAATGCCACTGGGACTGGGATAGGCATGGTGTTATTGCAAAATAATAAACCCATTGTCTATTTTAGTAAGAAACTGTCACCACTTATGCAACGAAAGTCGACTTAGGTATGTGAAATGTACGCTGTCACCTCCGCTATTTCAAAATGGAGACAATACTTATTGGGCCACCCTTTCCAATTTTTAGCAGATCACAAGAGTTTACACAATTTTCTATCATAAGATTTACACACCCCGGAACAACAGCTGTTCTTAGCTAAACTTATTGGCTATGATTATACCATTAAGTATAAACTAGGAAAAAAATGTTGTACCGGATTCCCTCTCCAGGTCATGCACCGAGCACACAAACACCTTTACTGACACTCCAACACTCACACAACTAGAACCAGCACAACTCAGTACCTTGTCGATATCAAGGCCCTCTTCTCCACTGCTGGAAGGGCTCCAACAACACTATGCTAATGACCAATTCACCCAGCAATTACTGGGGGACTTGAAAAATAACCCATCTACACGTCCAGGATGGACATATAGAGGGGAAATAGTATTTTCTAAGCATAGACTTTTTGTGCCACAACACTCTCCTATTATTCAGAAAATAATTGCAAAATCACATGACAACCATTTCTGAGGGCATTCAGGCATCAAAGCTACTCTACAAAGAATTCAAAGTAATTTTCACTGGCACCATATGAAAGACAATATAACAAAATATATTAGGGAGTGCGAACTTTGTCAAAAAGCTAAACCGACAAATCACTTACCCCATGGCCTTCTTCAACCACTACCTATTACTACTTTAATATGGTCAGATCTTACTATGGATTTTATAACCAGTTACCTAAATCCAACACCTATACTATCATTATGGTAATGGTGGATAGATTATCCAGGGCTGCCCATTTTTCTCCCCTGATTCCTCCACTGACGGGTCTGATAGCGACAGCAGCATTTTGGGAATCAATCGGGAAATTACACGGTCTGCCTACTTTAATAGTATCAGATCGTGACACGGTCTTTTTGAGCAATTTTTGGACTGATTTGTTTTCATTACAAGGGACAACATTACACTACAGTTCGGCCTATCACCTACAAACAGACGGGTAAACGGAACGCACCAATAGGAGTTTGCAGCAATACTTACGAATGTTTACTCATGCACATCCAAACAAATGGTCTAATTATTTAAGTTTTGCAGAATTTCACTTTAATACTACACTAAATACTGCGACTGGCATGACTCCATTTGAAGCCATATTCGGTCAACCTCCACCGGGCTGCTTTCATATTGTGCATGAACCACTGGACTGAAGCGGTGGAGATAACGCGACAAATCAGGGATGAAATAATGCATCAGTTAAAGGAAAATTTGCAACAAGCCCAACAATGCATGAAGTCATTTGCAGACAAGAAGAGAATAGAGAAGACCTTTCAAGTAAACGACTGGGTGTTGCTCAAGCTACACACCTATCGTCAACTCACGCTCCATCGAATAAGTTGTAGAAAGTTAGCTCTCTGTAACGCCCCCGATTTTTTTTCGATGATTTTATTTGATTTGATATCATCATATTTATGACGTCAGGGCGTTACCCTTTTTACGTCATGTTGACGGCACTGTACCGTTAGTGCGTTTTCACGTCTGTTTGGTCTGATTGACCAGATTTTTGGGATTTTCGACGAAACTGAAAGTTTTCGAGTTGATAAGTTAAGTTTTGTGGTTTTGACTTTGTCGTTAAATTTGTAGCAACAGTGTTCTCCTTCGGTGCAAGTTTCGTTTAATTCGGCGCGCGTTTGGGCTTTCGTTCTGAGTCTTCTCGAGTAGCTATGGCTCTACTCGAATAGCCCATTTCAGATTTTTCTCGGACGCCATTTTGAGTGTCAAAATGGCATTGAATCAAAAAATGGTTAACATGAAATTTGTTTGTCTCGTTGATATCTACAAGTTTCATGTCGACCACATTTCGATTTGAAGCAGTTTCGAACCCCTAATTTTATTTTTTCTGCTGGAACTCGAGTGTTGAGCTGCTACTCGAGTATGTTATGCTACTACTCGAGTAATGCATGTTGGAACTCGAGTAATGGGCTTCTACTCGAGTATATTATGCTACAACTCGAGTAGGTATGCTGTTACTCGAGTAGGTATTGAAAGAATTGGTTTCAAGATGTTCTAAACACCTAGAGGGTGGGGGTGAATGGGTTCAATTCTTTTTCCGACTTAGGCAGAAAATTCAACCTAATTTTGCAATTTACTTAGCAGAAAACACAGCTTAGCATTCACATACACATAGCATTCATAGATTTCACACCAGATTTATAGTGGTTCCCCAAATGATGGGTACATCCACTTTCCCCCTTCGCCTATCTAGCAGTGTACTAGATTCGGCCTAACTTCCTTCCTTCTTCTCAGATCCACAGACCTTACAGCTCAGAACCAAGACTGGTTCCTACAACTCAGAGTGAATCCACACTCCTATAACTCAGGTACAAGCCCTACCTCAGCCTCTTCCACAGGCCTACAACTCAGAGTGACACCCCACTCCTACAACTCAGGCAAAAGCCCTACCTCAGCCTCTTTTACAGGCCTACCACTCAGGGAACAGATTCCCCTACCTCAACCTTTATAATTTAGGCTTACAACTCAGAGAACTAAATCTCCTACACTCAGATCTAGTACAGATCCTACAAAAATTATTGATAAAAAGATAATGATATCTTCAACCAGATGAAGAGAGAATTGGTTGAAGGCTTCTTGATCAGTTTTTGATAGAACATATTACTTAAGGATCAACCTGGCTTAGCTTTCTTCAAAGCTTCTTGAATCTGAACAAAGTAGGGTTGATCTTCTTGGTATTGGAGTTGATCTTTAATCAGCTTCCTTCAGAAATTAATCTGAATTCTTCTTCAGACTTGATCTGAATTCTTCAGGAAGACTGTTCAGAATCTGCCTTCACTGGATGAGAACTTCTCTCCTTCTTGTTTTTCTCTCTCTACAATCTGTTGACTGTTTCTTCTTTATCTTCTTCTGGATTCTCAATCCTTCAGAGATTATAATTGATTAGCTTGATTAACTTTTCTCTATTCTGTATATGTTGTTTCAATTGTTGAGAGAGCATATCTATATATAGGCTTCATCCATGGTAACCGGCTGTTCCGATTTCAAACAGTCTTCTGACACCTCTGACAGATGTGACAGTAATGTCAGTAATGACAACTGTCAAGTCTCCAGTTGTATTACTTCAGCCTTCATTAGACTTTAACTCAGCAGCAGAGAATGTCAAGTGAATACTTCATATGTGTCGACACACATAGTCCATGTGTCGATACAAGTCTTGTTATTGTCGACACAACTTCACTTTTACTTCTCGACACAGCTTCTATGGAATGTATCGACACAAGTACTGTGTGTCGACACAAACACTCCTTGTCTTGACAAAGTTGGTGTCGACAGAATTCTTGTATGTGTCGACACAAGTTCTGTGTGTTGACACAGTCGTTGTCGACAGAATTCTGGAATGTGTCGACATCTTCTCTGTGTGTCGACACAACTCCTGATAATGTAGACACAATCTGGCCCTTAGTGTCGACACAGCATGGTTGACAGATTTTCTGTGTGACGACACAAATTCTGGGTGTTGACACAATCTGGCCCTTGGTGTCGACACAGCCATTCCCAAGTGTTGACACTTGTACTTAGAGAATTTTCCTTTCCATTTACTTAACCTGCACATGATAACTCAACACAACATCAAATACAACTTGATGCATATCATTGAGTTAAGTGAGGCTTCTCCAAATCTAGTACACATTTTCCAATGTACCCAACAATCTCCCCTTATTTGGAGAAGTCATAACCCTTAGTCAATGATATACATCACTTATAATAAAATTAACAATATGATGTATAAAAACATTCAATGATAGGGAAACATATAAACAAAACAAGTAAATAATATCATCACAGAATATGATACAAACATAACAAGCATGAATCATTGTTTTGTTTAAACTTCATAAAAGTTTGTTGACAACAGATTACATGGAGTTTAAAACTGAAGATTACAATGTTATAAAAATCTAGTCAATTTATCCTAAGGCTAATCAGGTTCCTTGATCACTATGCCTTTTCCAGACTGGACCCTTGCTTGTACTGGAGCTTCAGTATCTTCAGCTGGCTTCTTGAATTTGAGATCCTTCTTCTTAAGTCCTTCAGCCTTAACTTTTTGCCTTTCAAAATAGTGATAAGGCTTAGGAAAGTATTTACTGTGCTCTGCAGCTGTAGAAGGTATTTTCCCAGCCTTGTGATCCTTCTGAACTGATGAATAACATCTTGTCTTTGCAGATATTTGTTCCACTCAACTTCAAAATACCACTTGCCTCTATCATGCATTTTGTCTTTGACAGCTTGCCAGACAGTGAGTATTATATTTCTGGAGATGGGACTCCACCTTTCAAAATAAGGCTTCAGTTCAGCCTGCTCTCTAAACCTTTTCTTTGAGGGTTGAGCTTCTTGCTCTTTATTTAGTGCTGCCTCTGACATTTCCACTTTCTCAATTATAACCTTCTTATTAGCCTCTGGAGGGCTATACATCTGGTGAACTAATTGTTGAATTCACTCAAAATTAGAAGCGGGTATATGATTTGAGCTACCTCCTGCTGACCCCCTTCAATTCTTGCAGCTTGTATACCTGACTCAGCTGTATTATCTTCATCACATAGGGGTGGATATCCCAGAGTTGCTCTAATAGCATTTGTTATCTATTTTGCATGCTCTGAACTAGCATTGACTATCAACCTCTCCCCCTTTATGACTTATCTCTCAATATGATCCCTTAAGTCATCTTTTTGAAACCTGATTTGATTAATAAGATAATTGGTTCCTTCTGTATAATAAGCTTTAAACTTCTGTAGCTGAGCAGATATAATCTTCTGAGAGACTTGAATGGCAGATTGAAAAGTGGCTAAATATTCTTGAAGTTTCTTATCAAACTATGACTTCTCTTTAGCCCTTTCCTCAGTTAATGCAGTTGCATTATTCTTTAACTCAGTAACAATCACATTATGTGATTCAGTAAGATTATCATTCATCCTAATTTGATTTTTTAGGACATATCCCTGCTTGACCACTATATCATCAATCTGTGTCCTTGCCTCTTGTTGCTGTTTGGCCAGATAAACTACAACATTACATCCTTTATGGAAGCAATCTGTCATCTCCTTCTTATTCTGGTTTACTTCAAATCTAATTGATTTTATATCTTGAGCTAGAGTGAATTGAAGTTCCTTATGGCTTTCATCCATATATTTCTCCATGGTTGCTCTTTGCTCATCCATTTTAATTTGTAGAGCAACCAACAGTGAACTAAAATCAACTGTTGGAGCTGAGGGTTGTGAGACAGTCTGTAAAGCTTTCTTATAATTTGAGCTTTTCTTCCTGTAAACCATCAGTTTTCTCTTCTTTGCTCTTAGTGCTTCTCCATCATCAGATTCAGAAGAACTTTCAAGGTTCACTGTGTTCTTATGACTTGAGGGAAGCTCCTTGTCAGTTCCTGGCAACTCCCCCTGAGTCCCTGGCTCCTCCCCCTTAGTTCTTGGCACTACTTCCTCAGTTCTTACTTCTTGTAAGTCAGGAAACAATTCCTCAAGAGTAAATTCTTGTTGCAGTTGAACTGGAGGAACATCTGTATCTTGTACATTTAATGGAGCATTATCGAATGCAGATGTATCATCCATTGATACATCCTGTGCAGGGATGTTGTCATGGTGTGTATGTTCAACATCAGTTAGAAGCACAGCTAGTGTGTCTGGCTCAGTATCTAGTATAGTTTGATTAATATCATTTATTACCTCAAGAATAGTTTGAGTGGTTGTTTCACTCTCTAATGCAGCTTGCTCTTTCTCAGGAGCACTTTCTGGAGGCAAGACCTCTTGTTGAGCTGGTGAAAGCTCATTGGCTCCCACTAGAGAAAGCACATCCTGAACTTGATCCCGTAGGATGGTGCTTTCTGGAATATGCTCCCCCTGCATCTGACTATCAAGTACATTCTTAGGAGCAGATGATTTCCTTGTAGATTCTTGTTGGTCTTCATCTGAACTGAAGATTACTTGTTCTTCTGAATCACTAGAAGATTCAGGCTTCCTGGGGGTTGTCTTTTTCTTTTTCAGTTGTGATTATTTCTATGGTGTAGAACCATCTTTTGTTAAAACTCTTTCCCACCTTGATAATATTTTCATATCCATCTTTCTCATGTGATTTATTCTAGATCCAGTTGTGTGGTTTAGCACTTCGGGAATATTTATTGCCAGATACAGACTCAGTATTCTACCTAGATTAGGTTTCTTCAGGCATTCCTTGATCTTGTCAAAAATCACTGCAGACCCAAGAAGAATTTGCCTATAGTTTTCAAGTTGATGTTGAATCCATAAAAGCTGAGCATAGCAAGGGAAGTTGCCTAAAGACATACTTGTCCCCATTAGAGTTCTCATGGTGGTGGATGACTCCATACTATATTTCTTAATTAACTCCTTGGTGAACTTAGACTGTGATATGGACAAGCCATCATCAGTCTGTCTTACTTGCAGTCCCGAGAAGAATTTGAGCTCACCCATACTGCTCATCTCAAACTTCCCTTGCATAAGTTTTGCAAACTTCCTACAAAGGTTATTTTTTGTAGATCCAAAGATTATGTCATCAACATGCTCTCTAATGAAGTGAAATCTAATTTCTATATGCTTGGTTCTGCTATGTTATACAGGGTTTTTAGCAATAGAAATAACACTTGTAGAATCACAAAATAGAGGAGTTCTACTTACCTTGAGACCATAGTCTTCAAGTTGATGTTGAATCCATAAAAGCTGAGCATAGCAGCTGCCTGCAGCAATATACTCAGACTCTGCAGTAGAAATTGCCACACTTGTCTGCTTCTTATTGCTCCATGACACCAATCTACCACCTAGAAACTGACATGTGCCAGTGGTGCTCTTTTTATCTTCTTTGCAACCTGCAAAGTCTGCATCTGAAAAACCAGTCAGTAGAAAGTCTCTATTCTTAGGCTACCAAAGACCAAGATTAGGTGTGCCCTTAAGATATCTCAATATTCTTTTAACTGCAGTATAATTAGATTCTTTGGGCTTGCTTTGTACCTAGCACAGACACATGTAGCACACATAATGTCTGGTCTACTGGCAGTTAAGTATAGGAGGGAGCCAATTATCCCTTTATACAAAGACTCATCTATAAGTTTTCCTGCATCATCTTTGCCTAAAGACATACTTGTCCCCATTGGAGTTCTCATGGTAGTGGATGACTCCATACCATATTTCTTAATTAACTCCTTGGTGAACTTAGACTGTGATATGGACAAGCCATCATCAGTCTGTCTTACTTGGAGTCCCAAGAAGAATTTGAGCTCACCCATACTGCTCATCTCAAACTTCCCTTGCATAAGTTATGCAAACTTCCTACAAAGGTTGTTTTCTGTAGATCCAAAGATTATGTCATCAACATAAATCTGTACTAGGATCATCTTGCCCTTTGACTCCCTAAGGAATAGAGTCTTGTCTATTTTCCCCCTTGAAAATTTATTTTCAATGAGGAAAGTAGACAATATTTCATACTAAGCCCTAGGGGCTTGTTTCAAACCATATAAGGCTTTCTTAAGTCTATAAACATAATCAGGATAAAGTAGATCAACAAAACCTGATGGTTGTTGAACATAGACTTCTTCTTTCAAATTACCATTTAGGAAAGCTGACTTGACATCCATTTGATACACTTTGAAATCTTGGAAAGCAGCAAAGGCAAGAATAGCCTTATTGCTTCCAACCTTGCCACTAGGGCAAATGTCTGATCAAAGTCAATGCCCTCTTCCTGTCTATACCCTTTGGCAACCAGTCTTGCTTTATTCTTCACTATGATGCCATTTTCATCTAGTTTGTTCCTGTAGATCCACTTTGTCTCAATAATATTATGATCCTTTGATTTTAGAACCAGCTCTCATACTTTACACCTTTTGAATTGATTCAGCTCCTCCTGCATTGCATCAATCCAGTTGGAGTCTTGTATGGTTTCTTCAAATCTTTTTGGTTCCAACTGTGACAGGAAACTTGAGCAAAGCATTGTGTTCATGTGTTTGCTTCTGGTTTGCACACCATGTCTGGGATCACCAATGGTTTGGTGTGCTGGATGATCCTTTAGATTCCTTATTACTGGAGGCATTCTATCAGCAATTTGAACTTCTTCAATTTCTCCACCATGCTGAACTTCATTGTCTTCAATGTCAACTTGTGGAACTTGTACTCCTCCTGGACAACAACCATCATTTTCCACATCCTGCCTTGCAGTTTGGTATTCATTAATAGTCAGCATGTCCAACTTTTCTTTTAAACCTGTTGAGCTACAAGGATTGCTAGACAACTCACAGTTAATTACCTCAGATTCATCAAACACTACATGAACAGATTCTTCTACAACTTGTGTAGTCATGTTGTAGACCCTATATGCCTTACTGTTATTGATGTACCCAACAGGTATGCTGTTACTCGAGTAGGTATGCTGCTACTCGAGTAGTTATGTTGGAACTCGAGTGGTTCATGCTGCAACTCGAGTAGGCCATTCCTGTCTGCGTTCGGGCGCCGTTTTGAGGGTCAAAACGGCATCGTATCAAAAATTGGTTAACATAAAAATTGTTCATCTCAACGAGATCTACAACTTTTATGTTGACCACTTTTCAATTTGAAGCAATTTTAAACCCCTACTTTCTTTTTTCGTGCACCAGCTCGTAAATAGTACGTTTTTAGACAAAACTTTTCATAAATACCTATATATATACGTATATTTAGAATTAGAACCGGCCCCACTCTTTATTTAGGACTTCTTCTTCTTCTTCACTGAACCAAACAAGAGCTAAAGAAACGTGAGGACAGTAATGGCGGAGCGTGAGATTTCGTGAACCTTCCGGTCGCCGCCGACGGAGTTTCGGTGCTCGAAATCTTCATTCGAGCATAGATTTGAAAAGCTTTCGGCGAGATCTACGTCGCCGTGGTAATTTTTTTTTTCATTTCTTGAGATTTCTCATTAGGGTTTTTTTTCCTTAACTACTATTTCGTCCACTCTTGTCCAGATTTCGGCTTCTCTCGTCTCCCTTAGTCCCGATCTGCGACGAGGTGTGATTTGGAGGCTTTCTTTGATAAAGCCAAGGCAAGTGGCTCTTTTCCTCTCTTTTTCCTTAAGTTCTTATGGTAAGACTTTCACCTCATATTAATGTTCCTGGTTCCTTTAGAGTATAAGATGTTTAAATTTTTTTTAGTGCTTACGCTTAGGGAAAATTTTTCGACGCCGTTGAGCGTAGGATGCGTTGCGCTTAGTATAGGTCGATTGTAAGTCGTGGTCTTTTATTTAGTGTTGTAATACTTAGGTGTTGTACCAATTTTGAGATGGTTATGTTGGGGGTATGAGTGTTGGTTGTGGTTAGCATACCACCCAACCGGGAGGCCCCTTCTTTCTGTGGATCATCACAGTGGGGGTATGCTTAGTTTCTCCTTTCTTGGACTATTGGGTTCTGGTTGGCCCGGTTAGGCCATGTTTGTGGACCATAGTACCGACTGTAAGACGGTTGAGGATCCGGAGTTGGGCTTAGGGTGCTTGAGGTCGTCGCCCTCTCCGGCCTGCAACGCAGTCATACCACATGTTGATGATCCACCTTCTTCCGAGCTGTATTGTGATTAGTTGTTTTTTTTGTGGTTTATGCCATAGTTTTGCTAAATTTTGCTGGTTGTGCCCAGACTTGTTCACCTTCGCACTTGGTGCATTCTTTTTAAATTTAGAGGTTATTATAATGGCTAACCTTCCTTTATATATTCTATTTGGCTAATTGTTGCTGTTTTCTTTTGCATTCTTCCTCCTTTGGTTGGGTTTGGTACACCCTCCTTTGTTTGGCTTACTCACTTGCTTACCTATTCTTTTGCCACTTGTTTTTTTTGTTCTGCTTGCTGATGTGTTCTTCTCTTGAATGCCTCAGGTTCGGGGCTGTAGCCGGTAGTGCGGCTGAGTAGTTTTGTTGTTGGGTTTGCTGAGGGTGCCTCGAGGTTGTGAGGTAGCTTTTGTTCTTTTGTAGTATACTTCAGACTTGTGAACTTTTAGTGGGTTCGTGTCAGGTGTTTGAAGCCCACTAATTGTTTATTGTCATTCCTGGATATTTGGCTAGTTGCTAGTGTCTACTTTTGTGTTAGTAGTTCTTGCTCTCTGGGAAAGATTTATGCTAAGATGCCTATAGGTATTTTCAACTATAAAACCAATTAATATTACTATATCATGCACATCATATTTTAAAACTCTAAATCACTATATTTAAATACCGTATAAACTATTTCGATATTATAAATTTAGGGTAATGCATGCCATGAGTTTTTTTTAGGGATGTTAGACTCATGTAGGATGTCTAACTTGTTTACTATAGTATTTACCGCTGCGTATAATTACTTTCCTTTTGGTGGACTCATGAGCCACTAAGCCGAGGGATATGGCTAATTGCCTAACTTAAAATAAACTCCTTCAATAAAACATTTAAATCATATTTTTTTATTGAGTCGGAGTGTTGTCTGAGCGTCTGCAGTTATCCCCTGCTGACGTGGCATCATGACACGCATTTTCCCTTACTCTGATATTTCGTCGTTGTGGTGAAAATGCGGGTTGTGACAGTTGATATCAGAGGGAGGTTCTGTAAGAGGGGCAGTTGGTTTGGCAAGTTGGTCAAACAACTTGCCCTCAAGCAAAACTCTCGTCGTGTCATTCATTGCATACACACACCGGTATGTCATCAGTAGATCTTGATGGAAGCATGAACACTACACTCATAGAACAAAAGAAAAATTATACTGGGCATATTATGTAGTATGGGATGCATAATATGTGTTTGTATATGGATCCACCATATGTGGTGACATGTGATAGTTATGTAGTATGGGATGCATAACCACCATCACATGGATGCCCATTAGCACGTTTTACCTTTTTCGTTACATACAATATTATGTAGTATGTGATGCATAACATTGTATGTGTACGCCGCTCATACATGCATTAAGGCTTTTCTTTAGAATGCATAGCACTGCATACATATCATATCATTGCATAAGCACACGTGCCAAGTTAAAGATCTACAGGATGACATATGTACACACATGATTTGAAATAAAAAAAGTAATCATTCATGCACTCATATAATAGGCACAAGATTCATAAGGATGAGGGTGTTTCCCCCTAAGTAGGACATGTCATCATTTATCTTAAATCCCAGAGCAAGCTAGCAGTATGAGCAAGTATCTATGGTTTTATGTCTGAGCTAAGTTGTAAGTCTAGCATGTTACGCTAAGTGTTGATAGATCATTTATTGATTGTTTAGAATGTCGCCTAAGCATCCGGTGACGAGGACTACTCCCCATTCGGAGGTAGAATCTTCTAGTGCCCAGAGTGAGGCCGTGATAGAGGGATTGTGATAGAGAAATGAGGCCCGTTCGAGGCAGATGTTGGAGATGCAGTCGCAGATTCAGTCGTTGTTGTCAGTCGTGGAGAGTCAGCCGCAGAGGGCGCAAGTGCCCGCCGTGGATCTAGCTATTCACGTTCCCCCCGCTCCTTTGGTGCCCTGGGTGGTGTTGCCACCAGAGATGACTTTCTTTTCGCACTTTCAAAGGTTAGGACCCCCTACGTATGATGGCAAGGTAGATTTTATGTCATTAGATGACTGGATGATTTCCATCGAGGAGATGTTCACCTACTCTGGTATCTCTGCGGGCCAGAGAGTGATGGTTGTTTCTTATCAACTCAAGGGCATGGCCAAGAGTTGGTGGTTGTGGGAGAAAGAAAGATTGAAGGATGGATGCTCGTGGGAGTCCTTCAAGGAGTTGTTATTGAAGAAGTTCTTGCCATCTGTGGAAAGAGATATGTTGATGAATGACTTCCTTCACTTAAAGCAGAGGCAGCTTACTGTCAGTGATTACAAGGTGGAGTTCAGTAAGCTGAGCCTCTTTGCTCCTGACTTGGTGTCTTTAGAATCCAACCGAGTCAAATGATTTCTGGGTGGTCTTCGGAATGACATCCAGCAGCTTACCAGTGCCAACGGATCCGGGACTTATTCTGAGGTGGTAGAGGTTGCTCTGAAGGTGGAATCCATTGACAATGCCAAGGTCAGAGGTCAGCATATGAGGAATGATAAGAGGAAGTCTGTTGAAGGTAAGGAATCACAGGAATCTGGGACTATTGGGAAGAAAAGAGGCAAGGAAGTGTGCAATTTTTGTGGTCGGGCAGGCCACCCATTCAAGAGATGTTACCAGAGACTGGGAGCTCGAAAGAAAGAGCAGGTGCTCGCGATTCAGGGCGCCCCCAAAGAGAGATTAGTTTGTTCCAGTTGTAACAAGACGGGGCATGATGCAGCCCATTGCTGGAAGGACAAGACCTGTTAACTATGTGGACAGAAGTGGCATGTCAAGACCCGTTGCCCGCAAGATCAATCCCTGTTGCAGCCAGTGCCACTTCAGGCCTTGCCGCCACTGCAACTCTTGGACAAAAGGAAGGGGCAAGTTGAATGTCGTGTCCGCGGATGAAGCTCAGACGTCGACACAAGTTATTTCAGGTTAGATCCTAACCTTGTTTTGGTTTCTAGGTATGATCTTAATGTCAATGTTTTTTTCCCTTAGTCGTATATTTAATCTTATAGGAAAGTTTAAGATAAGTAACCGCTGGGCGTGTGTCCTTTTTGATTCCGGTGTTACCCACTCATTCATGGCAAGATCTTTTGTAGAGCGTCACCGTTTGACCCTCAATCCGGTTGGCGACCCGTTTTGTGTCAAGTTCCCCTCAGGTGATTCCGTTGTATCAGATCGGGGAATTCAGGGTTGTCCAGTCCAGTTGGGAGATTTTCTCGCGGTTGCGGATCTAAAAGTTATAGACCTGGAAGATTTTGATGTATGATGTAATCCTGGGCATGGATTGGCTATCGAAGTATGATGCAGTAATCCAGTGCAAGGTCAGGCGTTTGGACTTCAAGATGGATGACGGTCAACGCAGGAGCGTTTATGGTTATTAGTGCCAAGATTCTCTGATCATTTCCACGGTAAGTGCTCGAAAGCTTTTGAATTCAGGATGCTTTGTCTGTTTGGTATCAGTGGTGGCGACCGTTGTTAGTTTGCCGCTTGTGGAGGAGATTGCGGTAGTGCGCGAGTTTCCTGACGTGTTTCCTGATAATCTTCGTGGTCTTCCGCCTGAGAGAGATGTTGAGTTTGTCATAGATTTAGAACCGTGTACCCGTCCTATCGCTGAGGATCTGTACCGTATGGCTCTGCGTGAGCTGGGAGAGTTGCGTACCCAGTTAGACGAGCTGTTGCAGAACGGTTTCATTAGGACAAGTTTGTCACCGTGGGGTGCTCCCATTCTTTTTGTAAAGAAGAAAGATGGATCAATGAGGCTGTGTATAGATTACAGAGAATTGAATAAAGTGACCATCAAGAACAGATATCCCTTGCCGATAATCGATGATTTGTTTGACCAGCTGCGTGGTAGCTCTGTATTTTCCAAGATTGACCTGCGCTCGGGTTATCATCAGTTGAGGATTCGTGAGGCAGACATTCCATGAACTGCTTTTCGTTTACGGCATGGACATTTCGAGTTCTTGGTAATGTCTTTTGGATTGACTAATGCACCCGCCGCATTCATGGATTTGATGAACAGAGTATTCAAGGACTTCCTGGATCATTTTGTCATTGTGTTCATAGATGATGTTCTAGTCTACTCCCGTAATGCTGAAGAGCATGCGCAGCACTTGCGATTGGTTTTGTCAACTTTGAGAGAGCATAAGTTGTATGCTAAGTTGAGCAAGTGCGAGTTTTGGTTACCTCAAGTCTCCTTCTTAGGCCATGTGGTGAATAAAGATGGGATAAAGGTTGATCCGGAGAAGATAGCTGCAGTGATGGATTGGAGTAGGCCTACCACTCCCAAGGAAATAAGAAGTTTTCTAGGGCTGACAGGCTACTATAGTAGGTTTGTGTAGGGATTCTCTACATTATCTGCGCCTTTGACAAAGTTAATGCAGAAGCATGTAGCCTTTATTTGGAGTGATAAGTATGAAGAGGCATTCCAGGAGCTGAAGAGGAGATTATGCACTGCACCAGTTTTGACCCTGCCTACTGAATGACTGGAGTATGACGTGTATGTGGACGCATCACATGCTGGGCTCGGATGCGTGTTGATGCAGGAGGGCAAGGTGATTGCGTATGGGTCTAGGCAGCTAAAGGTTCATGAACGGAATTACCCTACACATGACCTGGAATTTACAACAGTGATTTATGCCCTCAAGTTGTGGAGACATCTGTTGTATGGCGCTATATGCAAGATTTATACTGATCATAAAAGTTTTAAATACATCTTCACACAGAAGGAACTGAATTTGCGCCAACGTAGATGGCTGGAGTATGTGGCAGACTATGATGTTGAGATCCAGTACCACCCGGGCAAAAATAACGTGGTAGCCGACACCCTGAGCAGGAAGACAGCTAAAATCTTTAACCTTTCGGTGGATTCACTGGTGGAAGAAATTTAATGATGGGAATTTCAGTGGGAAGTGGCAGCTCGACTAGTGAATTAGAAGTGTTAGAGCCTTCATGGATTACGCTTACTAGATTGCATCAAAAGGAGGATACAGATCTGTTGCATCTTTATAGTAGTGTTGTGAAGGGTGAGTTGCCAGAGTTTTCTATTGATGATATGGGAACCCTGAGATACCGTAGAAGGCTTTGCATTCTCGCTGTTAAGGATATTAGGTATCAGCTGTGCAAGGAGGCACATGGTTCTAATGTGGCCTACCACCCCGGTTCGATCAAGATGTACCAGGATCTAAAATAGATTGTTTGGTGGATGGGTATGAAGGGTGATATAGTGTTGGATCCCTAGTTGATTTGGGCTAGGTTCACTAGCTTAGGATATGACCCAACCTGTATAGCCAGGGTCAATTTTGTGTCCTAGAGTCTACGTCAAGTCATTAGGTTCAACATCAGATGGACCAGCTATCATCAAGACCTTCAGAGAATCTAGACTTAGAGGATTTCAAGACTAAGTAAAGTTAGTTTGACGTTCGTCGAACTCAGCTCGACGAAAGGTGTTCTGCGCTCGACGATCGTGAGATAATTCTTAGTGCTGAGCTCGACGATCTTTGTTCTCTGTTCGACGAAGACTGAGTTTCTACATCAAGCTAAAGTCAGGAAAACTTCAGAATTTTTCTAAGTCCAGCTTCAAGCTTTGGTCTACGAACTAGAATCTAAGCTCGACGAACTTGGACCTCAAGTTCTCAACTTCTCAGGTCGACGATTTCAGTACTCTACTCGATGAATTCTGAATTCAGAGGATTTGTGTCGACACTTAGGGCATGTGTTGACACCAGACAACTTATGTCGACACTAGAAGATTTGTGTCGTCACCAAGATTAATCAGTCGACACCAACTTAAGTCGACACAGAATATCAGTCATTCAGAATAATTTGACTAAGTCCAGAACTGTTCTTCGCTCGACGAATTTGGATCTCTGTTCGACGAATAAAGATTGACAGTGATGCTTATCTGTTCGACGAATGTGGATCTCAGCTCGACGAATGAAGATTGTCAGTTCGACGAAGATTGTAGCAGTATTGACTTGAAGACTATTGTCTGGTCGACGAATTCAAGCTTAGCTCGACGAACTCAAACTCAGCTCGACAAACTCAAACTCAGCTCGACGAATTGTGTTCTTCGTTCGACGATTCCAGACTAGGTCTTCTCTAGTTTTCCCATCCCTTTCTTGGCGATGAATCCTCAGTAATTAATGTCAGATCTTCTCGGAATGTTACCGTTAGAATGCGCATTAATCTTGGATTATTACATGCCGTTTTTCCATGGGACAGTTAGGTAAATCATTGATTGCCGCTTCCTTCCTAGGCCGACTGCCATTACTGCTCCAGCATTAAAATTTCAAAAGGATTCTTCAGTCAAAAATATACACAGAAGAGAAAGTAATCTTGCATATAGTCAGTCAAACACACAGACAGATTGCACAGAAGAGAAAGTAATCTTGCATACAGTCAGTCAAACACACAGACAGATTGCACAGAAGAATAATCATATAGAAATCAAAAGTTCTACTGCAATCAGCCCAGGCTAGAGAACATCTTCAATTCTATAGGATAACTTCAAAAGGACAACCAAAAATCTATCTGTCAAAGAAGTTCCTGAACAATCTCTGGTCCAGGCATTCCAGTTTTGAAGACCTGTCACCCTGAAGCAGTGCTCCAGTTTTCCTGATACATTCAAGATCTCAGGGGGAGCAAATCTGCTAAAATCAATCCACAGTCTTCTCAGTTGTTATTGAGAAAGAGAAGACACCATCACCTTTTCCAACTCCTGTACAGGGTTTTAATTCCCTTCAAAATTATTCCTGGTTGCAAGTCTCCTTCCAAAAGACTTGAGGTTTTTTTTGAGCACCTGAACAAAAGCTCATTGGTGTCAGGCACCTGATCAAAAACTTGAGTGGATTCCTACAAGGGTGGTAGAAGAGTGGATGTACCCAGGTTGGGGAACCACTATAAAATTTCTTGTGTCGTCTGGTTGCCCTTTTTCTTTTATTGTGTCTGTGATCTGTGATTGTTTAGGTTGCTGTGTTTGTTTTCCTTATTTGCTGACTTGTTCACTTAGGAATACAACAAAAGTTGTAAAAAGTTTGTAGTGACCACAATACTCTATTCACCCCCCCTCTAGAGTATTCCAGATCTAACCTGCACTTTCAATTGGTATCAGAGGGAGGTTGGTTAAAATACCACACATTAAGAGATCAAGTGGTTGAACAGGCTAACACCTGAATCATAAAGATCCCTCTAGTTAGATCTGTTTGTTTTGATTTTATTATTAGATTTATTTCTTCACAGACATGGCTCAAAACAAAGATTATGCAAGCATCAGACCTCCAATATGCAATCTTAACAAGTTTGCCATCTGGAAGGCAAGAATCAGGTTATACATGAATTCTATTGATGAGGATATTTTTTCTGTTATCTTGACAGGTGTACCTCCAGCACCTGCAGCTTCTACCAGCACCTCTACCAACATGACTGCAGTACCTCCTCCTAAAAATTATGATGCCTACAAGAAAGCAAAAATTGCAGATGCAAAGGCAATGAATATCTTGGCTCAAACTATGTCAGATGACATATTTCAGAAGGTGGCTGAGTGTACCTCAGCCAAGGCCATTTGGGATTCCCTCAACCAAATGGTAGCTGGTTCAGCAGATGAAAGGAAAGACAGGAGATCCAATCTCATTTCCCTGTATGAGAACTTCAAAAATGATGAGACAGAATCAGTGGCTGAAATGTACAACAGGTTGAGTTCAATCATCAATGAGCTCAAAACCTTGGATAAGGACATCACCCTGACAGAGGTGAATGACAAGATACTGATGTGCTTCCCTAGCTCTTGGGACTCCAGAATCTGGCCTATCAAAGAAGCCAGAAGACTCAATGAGATATCAACTGAATCTCTGCTAGGCAAATTAAAGTCCTATGAGCAGCTGATAAAATCAAGAGAAGCAGCAGAACAGAAGGCAATAACTCCAGTGAGAAAGGATCACAGCATAGCCTTCAAAGTATCAGAGGAAAATGAGACCTCAGCATCAAATGAGGAACTGATGAGCCTCTTTGCAAAAAGATTCTATAAGATGGCTAGAAAGGATTTCAGAAGGAAATCAAGGCAGGATGATAAGCCTAAGTATGACAAGACACCAACCAAGGAGGTTGTGTGCTTTGGATGCAGAAAGCCTGTACATTACATCTCAGAATGTCCAAAAAACCAGAAGAAGGATAAGAGCAGAGAAAAAGACTCCAGAAGAAAACACAGCAGTAGACCCTCTTCCAGCAAGTATAAAAAGAAAGACAAGGGCTTGGTTGCTGAGACATGGAGTGATACAGAGGAAGAATCATCCTCTTCCAGCTCATGTGAAGAAGAGGAAGAAGCAAGATCCAAGGAGGTTTGCCTTATGGCAATTGATGCCTCCAGGAGCAATTCTGGATCAGAAGCAGAATCTGAAGATGAAGCAGCCTCAGACTCAGAGGCAGATCAGGTTCTTTCAAATTTTGATTTTAATTATGATTCATTCAAAATTGAATTCAAAGACATATGTTTAGATTTAATTAGCTCATAAAAGGAAATAAAAACTCTTAGGCTCCGTTCGTTAAGCGGGAATTGGGCCTTTGGAATTGGCATTCATTTGCCAATTCCAATTGTGGCTGTTCGGCGGTCATAAAATTACATTGGAATTGGAATTCATTTCAATTCCCATGAGAATTGATTATAGAAGAAACATGTCTCCCTCAATTCTTAACTCATGAGGTAAGAATTCGTGATTCCCAACCCTACCAGCGCGTCCATAACTCTCTCAAAAAAACATCAACGCAAATAATGTTGTTCGCCCATGACCGAATTTTTTGCCGAAGATCAAATTTTTCGATGAAGCGCACATTTTCTGCCTGGGATCGAATTTTTCGCTCGGGAGCTCATTTTTCGCCAGAGCACGCATTTTTCGGC
This sequence comes from Platanthera guangdongensis, assembly GCA_039583875.1. Taxonomy (NCBI): domain Eukaryota; kingdom Viridiplantae; phylum Streptophyta; class Magnoliopsida; order Asparagales; family Orchidaceae; genus Platanthera; species Platanthera guangdongensis. The sequence goes on from CM077151.1 coordinate 106,336,843, forward strand.
CGGGCGTGCATTTTTCCGCCACAACAACCATTTTTCGCCATGGAGCGCATTTTTCGCACGTGCGCGCATTTTTTTCCCGGATACATATTTTTCGCCTGGGAGCATTTTACGCATGAGCGCGATTTTTTTCGCTCGGGAGTGAATTTTATGCTCGGGAACGAATTTTACGCCCGAGAGCGAATATTTCGCCCATGCGTGAATTTTTCGCTCGGGCGCGAATTTTGCGTCAGGGCACGTATCCCCCCCACCCCGACGCGTATTTTTTGCCCGAGCACGCATTTTTTTTCCAATGCACGTATTTTCGCCAGGGATCTCATTTTTCGCACGGATGCGAATATTTCGCTCGGGCGCGTATTTTTCGGTCGAGCGCATATTTTTCGCTCGGGCGCATATTTTTCGTTCGGGCGCGCATTTTCGTCACGATGCAAAATTTTCGCCCGTGCGCGAATTTTTCTCCTTGAAGCGATTTTTTCGGCCGGGCGCAAATTTTTCGGCCCGGGCGCGCATTTTTCATCGCGGGCGCGCATTTTTTGCCCGGGCGCGCTTTTTCGCCCAGGCGGGCATTTTTCGCGCGGGCGCGCATTTTTCGTCCTGACGCCCATTTTTCCTCCCGAGCACCCATTTTTCGTCTGGTTGCGCTTTTTTCGTCCGAGCACGCATTTTTCGTCCGGGCGCGGATTTTCGTCCGTGCTCGCAATATTCACCAGGGCGCACAATTTTTCCACGGACACGAATTTTTTGCCCAACCGCGTATTTTCTGGTTGTGCTCGATTTTTTTGCTCGGGCGCGAATTTTTCGCTCGGTCCCGAATTTTTCGCCTACGCACACATTTTTCACCCGGGTGCGCATTTTTCGACCGGCGGGCGTGAATTTTTTGCAGTGAAAAAATGAGCGGCCGTGCGAAAAAATGTGAGGTCGTGCGAAAACTGTGTGTCCTGGCGAAAAATGCTCGCCCGGACGAAAATTGCGCTCCCATGCAAAAAATATGCCCCCGGGCAAAAAATGTGCTCCGGGGCAAAAAAATGCACGTTTGGACAGAAAATTCTTATATGAAGCCGAACAGTGAAATTACTAATTCCAATTCCCATGACAGAATTTCTGCATTCAGCCGAACAGCAGAATTGGAATTGAATTCAATTCCAATTCCTGCGGGAATGGGAATTGAATTCAATTCCAATTCCTGCAGCTCAATTCCTGCGAAACGAACGGACCCTTAGAGAAAGACTAGGAAATCTTGAATCTGTCAATTCAAAAAACATTAAACTAACAGACCAACTAACTCTAGCAAATGAACAAATAATTAAATTAAAATTTGAATTATGTGAGGCCAAACAACTTGAGCAATCTCTCAATGGGAGAAGTCTCAAGCTGATGGACATAACAAGCACAGTTAATGCCAGATTAAATGACAAGCTGGGTTTGGGTGCATCATCAAGTTTGTCCCCCATAATTAGGAAAAATATTCTTACAACCCCCATCAAGTTTATTTCTGCCAAGGGAAAAGAAAAGTTAATAGACAAACCAATGTCAGCAAACAACCCAAAACCCATAGACAAGAGAAATAGAAATCAGAAAACAGTTAATAAAAACCAGGTTCAGCAGCATTCGTCGAACGCAGATCGACGATATGTGGCCAGTTCGTCGAACCCAGATCGACGAACGCTGAACGCAAACTTCAGCTATAATAATTTGTCTAACTGCGATCGACGAACTGTGTATGGTTCATCGAGCAGAGGTCGACAAACTTGGGGCGCAGAAAATGACTACTGTCATTCTCTGAGCAGAGATCGACGATCTCATCCCTATTCGTCGAACTCTGGTAGACGAACTTACAAGAATTCGTCGAACCCAGAAGGACCAAACAGAAATCATTTCTCTTACAGAAATTCTAAGCCAACTAATACGACATTCAATCCAGTAGCTGATTGGGTAATTCCACCTAGGAGATATCACCCCTTAGGTTATAAATCTCAACCTGCATTATCAGTTATATCTAGTTTCTCTCTTCAAACAAATAAAGGACCCAAGGTAACCTGGGTCAAGAAAGATTGAGTTTTGTTTTTCATTACAGGTACAGGTGAAGAGCTGTCCAAGGGTGAGTCAGACCTGGTACTTGGACAGTGGTTGCTCCAATCATATGACAGGCAGCAAGGCAAATCTATCCAATTACAAGACCAAACTAGGATCAAAGGTGATCTTTGGTGATTCAAAGAGTGGCCAGTCAGAAGGATATGGAGCAGTAAAGATTGGATCAGTTACCTTCAAGAAAGTAACATATGTAAGAGGACTCAAACATAACCTAATATCCATAAGTCAATTATGTGATGAAGGTTATCAGGTACACTTTAACTCTAACTCTTGTTCTATTATTAATAGTGAAAACCAAACTATTTTAATTGGACTTAGACAAGGCAACATATATCTAGTAGATTTTATTTCTGCCAAAACTGATGTTTGTTTACTCAATATCACTAGTAACCAAAATGAGTTGTGGCATAAAAGATTAGGACATGTAAACCTTAATAATATATCTAGGTTATCTAAAGACAACCTTGTTAGAGGTTTACCTTCTGGCCCCTACAAGAAGGAAAGCCTATGCAGGTCTTGTCAATTAGGCAAGCAAACCAAAACTAGCTTCAAATCCATTAATAAAAGTGATTCACCTAGGATTTTGTATTTGCTTCATGTGGACCTATTTGGACTCATTGAAGTACAAAGCCTAGGAGGGAAGTCTTATACTTTAGTGATTGTTGATGACTTCTCTAGATTCAGTTGGGTAGCCTTTCTGAGAGCTAAGTCAGATACATTCAAGGTTCTTACAGATTTTCTCAGAACCATACAGATTGAGTTCTCTACTCATGTTGCATTGATCAGAAGTGATCATGGCACAGAGTTTGAGTCTCTTCTTATGCATGAGTTCTGTGAGAAGGAAGGTATCAGGCAGTGCTTCTCAGCTCCTAGAACTCCCCAACAAAATGGGGTTGCTGAAAGGAAAAATAGGACACCCATTGAATCTGCAGACACATTATTGGCAGATGCTTACATGCCTCTATCCTTTTGGGCAGAAGCTATAAATACTGCTAACTATGTCCTGAATAGAAGTCTTATACATAAGCTGAAAAATAAGACCCCATATGAATTACTTAAAGGGAAGAAACCTAAAATCACGTACTTTAAAGTTTTTGGCTGCATATGCTACATTCACACAAATAACAAGAGATACATTAGAAAGTTTGAGGCTAAGGCTGAAGAAAGGATTTTTCTAGGATATTCCCAAGTAAGCAAGGCCTATAGGGTTTTTAATAAATCCACCCTTAAAATTGAAGAGTTTGTCCATGTATCTTTTGATGAAGCTAACATGTCTTATGAGGAGAAAGATATTTCTACCAATAGCTTTTTGCAGGTTCCACAACTGTATGAGTCTATGGATGGACTAAACCTTACCCAAGAGGTGTCAACCCATCATACTCCACAGGTTGCTGAAGACAGTGAAGAAGAACTTCAAGTGGAAGTGGTTGAACCTCCCTCAATAGCTAGTACCATTCCACAAGAGGATTTAATTACAGAAGCTGTTGCTCAACAAACTCCACCAACTGATCTTGTCGTCACACTTAGAGATCACCCCAGATCTCAAGTGATTGGAGACATTTCAGCAGGTGTACAAACAAGGCATCAACTCAACCAAGACTTGATGCATGCATGTTTTCTCTCTCAAATTGAACCTCTCACCATCCATGAAGCAGAGCAAGATCCCCACTGGATCATTGCAATGCAAGAGGAACTAAATCAGTTTGAGAGATGTAGAGTTTGAGATTTGGTTCCAAGACCTCATAACTACCCAGTTATTGGAACCAAATGGGTCTACAGGAACAAGTTGGATGGTCAAGGGAACATAGTGAGAAACAAGGCTAAGCTTGTTGCTCAAGGCTACAGGCAAGAAGAAGGAATTGACTATGACCAAACCTTTGCCCCTGTTGCAAGGTTAGAGGTCATAAGAATATTCCTTGCCTATGCAGCTCACAAGAGATTCAAAGTGTTCCAAATGGATGTTAAGAGTGCATTTCTGAATGGAGTGCTTCAAGAAGAGGTTTATGTAGAACAACCTCCAGGTTTTATCTCTCTAACTCAACCCTCTTTTGTATTTAAATTACATAAAGCTCTCTATGGTTTAAAGCAAGCTCCAAGAGCTTGGTATGAGACCTTAGCAAGATTTCTTTTAGAGCATAAATTTACAAGAGGAACCATAGATAAAACTCTTTTCACTAGACATCATAAGGACCAAATCTTGTTAGTACAAATATATGTGGATGACATCATTTTTGGGTCTACTAATCCCAAATTATGCAAGAAGTTTGCTGACCTCATGCATTCTAAATTTGAGATGAGTAGCATGGGTGAGCTTTCCTACTTCCTTGGTCTCCAAGTGAAGCATCTCCCTGATGGTATCTTCCTCTCCCAAGCTAAGTATGCTAAAGAGCTTATCAAGAAGTTTGGGATGGGTGATGCTTCAGGAATGAAAACACCTATGGCTACAAATGCTGTTGTGGATTCTAATGCAGCAGGAAAACCTGTAGATCGGAAACATTATAGGGTAATTGTTGGATCCCTATTATACCTAACAGCTAGCAGACCTGATATAATATTTGTCACATGCCTTTGTACTAGGTTCTAAGTGAACCCTAAAGAATCTCACCTTATTTTCTTAAAAAGAATTTTGAGATATATAAAGAGTTGTCCTAATCTAGGACTCTGGTATCATGCAGAGTCAGAGTTTGAGTTAACTAGATACTCAGATGCTGACTATGCTGGATGTAGAGTGGACAGGAAGAGTACCTCTGGAACTTGTCAGTTCCTAGGTATGAGAGTTGTCTCCTGGTTTTGTAAAAAGCAGACTTTTGTGTCTACATCAACTACAGAAGCAGAATACATGGCTGCTGGCAGCTGCTGTTCACAAATGTTATGGATATAAAATCAACTCCTAGACTATGGTGTCAACTTAAATAATTCAACATTATTTTGTGATAACACTAGTTCTATTGCTATAGCACAGAATCCAGTTCACCATTCTAGGACTAAGCATATTGAAATAAGACATCATTTCAGTAGAGATAATGTAGATAAAAAGAAAATTAACCTAATCCATATTCCTACTAATTTACAGAGAGCAGACACTTTCACCAAACCCTTGGATGAGAAAAATCATCTGTTCGTTATAAATCAACTGGGAATGATCAATGGAGAAGAGTTAAATTAGTTTATGTCTGCATTCGATGAATTTTCCAGAGTTCGTCGAACGGAGTTCGACGAATTAGGGAAAGTTTGAGAGATTCTCGTCGAACGGAGATCGACGAATTCTCTGTGTGGAAACAATTTTCGTCGACCGGAGATCGACGAACTTTGCTTCAGAAGATATTTCGTCGAACGAAGTTCGACGAACTATATTCGATTCTTCTGGATGAGATCGACGAATTATCTGTCTATAATTTATTACGTCAACCTCAGTTCGAAGAATTGTTTCTTTTTCGTGGAACGGAGATTGTTGATTCATATTCTGGAAAACTTATATCTAGGTTTTCTTCGATCTCCATCCCGCGCTTTCAGTTCTCTTGCTCTTGGTCGTCGTTTTTCTCTATCCTTCTTGCAGGTCATCAATGGCGATTCCAGCAGGAGCTTTGGCTGCCATGAAATTTGACAATAGTTTCGACATGGATTTCGATTCATTCCAACACTTTGACCCAATCTTCCTCTATATTCTGGAACTATTAGAGGAACTTGGTCTCAAAGATTTCATGACCAGAAGGATTAAACTACATGGCACTGAGATTCGAGAATGGGTATACACGTCGTCTGTTTCTGAGGATGATACATACTGCTGTTTCCCTATCTCCCGCCGTCCTCTCTGAAATTTTTGGTTTGGTCAATGGAGAAGATAATATGGAAATGGATTCTGAGGATTTTTGTGAAATGCTGAAGTTAATGGGGTTTTCCGGAAGCAACCCTAACAAGTTGTTGAAGAAACATCTTTCTGCCGCTTATCAGTTTTTGGCGGATATTGTGGGAAAGATACTGATGGGCAAGCACACCGCACATGACTACATAACCCGACATCAATTTCTTATCATGTGCGCGGTGGTGAATAAGCGTCAAGTCGATTGGAGTAAGATTTTTTTTGAGTTGATAAAGAAGAAAAATAGTAAGAAAGAAATTTACTATGGAAGAATCTTGGGGATCTTTCTTCAAGAGAAGGCTGGTGAACTCATGGTCTCCCCGACCATCTTCATCAATGCCAGCAAGCGCCTCACATGCGCTCTGTTTGGCAGATGGGAGAGGACGATCTCCAAGCCATCCAAGGCTTCCTCCTCTTCCATCCCCACTTCTGAGAGCACCAGGGCTGTAAAGGCTACTCCCTACCCTGCAGAAGAGGTCATTCCATCTCCACCATCTCTTCCAGCACAACCTCCAGCAACACAACTCCCTTCCTCTTCCATTCCTTCTTCAACACCTCAATCTCCACCTCTGGACATCACCAACATCCCATCTCCATCTTCCCCTCTGCAAGCTAATCAACAACCCCCACCTCCAGCTTCACCTCATGACTCACATCTCCCTACACCTCCTCAGTCTCCACTTCCCCCTCATTTGTCCTTTATTCCCTCTTACAACATACCCACAGACTCTGTCATGCTAGATGCCCCCATTCCATCTTCATCACCATCCACTCATCACATATCTGCTATTCCACCCTCCATTCCATCCTCTTCCCCTTCCTCCTTTGATTCAACTACCATATCATCTATCATCACCGTTCTTACTCCTCTCATCAAATCCCTTATCATAGAGGCCATTACACCTCTTGTGAATTCTCTTCATTCTTTATCTGTTCAAATTTCTGCCCATTCTGCTGCCCCCTCTTCATCCATGGGCCTGGCTCCAGGCTTTCCTGAACCCAGGCAGGGGGAGATGCTCAGTGATGAAGTTGCAGCAGATGCAGATGCAGCAGCAGCAGCAGTCACAGTAGCAGTTCCTTCTACAACAGATGTAGATTCAGATGCAGATGGAGACATTTTGTCCAGCATATAATTCAGATTTGATTGAATTAATTCAATTTATGGATACTGACAGTGACTTAGATGAGTCAGTTGAGCAAATAAAAACTGTTGGTGATTTCATTATGAATCCCACAGTTAATCTACCAGAATTACTACAAGTTTTTGATACTATACATATGCAGTTTCTTCCAGCAGATTTTACTAAGCCACATTTGACTATTGTACCCTACACCTCTCCAGTTAGTCATGCAGTTGCTAAGTAACTCTGTGACAGTTTTGCTATCTCAACTTTTGCTTCAATCTCTGCAGTTAGTTCAAAAGTTCTTCGAGAAGATATCTCAGCCCCAAATTTTGTTATGGATGACTCTCGTATGCCTGATTTGGATGAGCTAATCCTGGCTGATATTGAAGAGGAGAATAAGGCAACAGCTGAAAGCTCTGTCCCCATCATTCCTGAGTCCTGTACAGTCTCCTCCTCTCCTGTTGCTGAAACTCCAGTTCCTGAACCTTCTGCCCCTCCTCCAGCAAAAGTTGTTTTTGATGATAAAGATTTGAAAGCTTTGGATGCTCTTTATGATAACCCTCGGGGTTCTGACTCTGAAGATGATGTAGCTGATGATGATGATGATTCAGATGAAGATGCTGCAAAGAAGAAAAAGAAAATGCTGTCAAAGAAAAGAAAGGCTCATCCTCCTCCAGCTCTTAAGCCTAACCCAAATGCTGACACCCCTTATTACATTCTGCATAATGTTACTCCATATAAAGGAATGCCTGCATGGATGTGGCTATCCAAGAACCAGCAGAAGGATAGGAAGAGAAGTAGGAGATATTCTCCTCCCCCAGTTCACAGATACAGGAAGGATCCTCCTCCTCCTCCTCCAGCAGCTAGTGCCTCTGGCTCTTCTAGCTCTCAGAGATCTACCCCCATGCAAACTTATCAGAGACAGTCAGGGAGATCCTCTGGAAGCAGCCAGCAAAGGCAACCATCCTCAGGAAATCAACAACAGCATCAACAAATATCTGAAGTACAAAAAGCTGACAGTCCAAAAAGACCATACTCACCTCCAATTCCATTTGAAGATCCTGAAACTGCAAATACTGCAAGAATGGCTAGTACCAGGAGCTAATTGGACTATCTTTGATCAATAAAGTCAAGGCTAAAGGAAAAGACACATCAGGATTTACAACAATATCTAAGTATAGAAAAGAAGAGTTGAAAAGGTTTGACAAAGGCAATAAACTGTTTAATGTTGATGACTATATGAAGCTTCATCCAAAAGCAGTTGTCCCCAGAGCTACATCATTGAATATTATTGGGGCAGCTGATATGATTATGACAAAGGCTCAGGCTTCAGATCCAAAGAGAGAAATCATCTTCAAAAAGCCAGAAGAGCAGAAAACAAAAGACAAACCTATGCAAAAGAAGAAGAAGTAATCCTTACTTTGTTTCATTTCTTTCTGCAATCTGTTTTCAAACTATGTTATTTGTTTAAACAAAGCCTATGTATATATATATATCTGCTGCATGTGTTAGTAATTCTCTGCCAAATATATATTTTTTCTTGCTTTGTTTCTGTTTTGAGTCTCTTAGTGACCTCACGCAAATAGGGGGAGATTGTTGGATCCCTAGTTGATTTGGGCTAGGTTCACTAGCTTAGGATGTTACCCAACCTGTATAGCCAGGGTCAATTTTGTGTCCTAGATTCTAGGTCAATTCATTAGGTTCAACATCAGATGGACCAGCTATCATCAAGACCTTCAGAGACTCCAGACTTAGAGGATTTCAAGACTAAGTAAAGTGAGTTCGACGTTCGTCGAACTCAGCTCGACGAAAGGTGTTCTGCGCTCGACGATCGTGAGACAATTCTTAGTGCTGAGCTCGACGATCTTTGTTCTCTGTTCGACGAACACTGAGTTTCTACATCAAGCTAAAGTCAGGAAAACTTCAGAATTTTTCTAAGTCTAGCTTCAAGCTTTGGTCGACGAACTAGAATCTAAGCTCGACGAACTTAGACCTCACGTTCTCAACTTCTCAGGTCGACGATTTCAGTACTCTACTCGACGAATTCTGAATTCAGAGGATTTGTGTCGACACTTAGGGCATGTATTGACACCAAACAACTTATGTCGACACCAGAAGATTTGTGTCGACACCAAGATCAATCAGTCGACACCAACTTAAGTCGACACAGAATATCAGTCATTCAGAATATTTTGACTAAGTCCAGAACTATTCTTCGCTCGACGAATTTGGATCTCTGTTCGATGAATAAAGATTGACAGTGATGATTATATGTTCGACAAATGTGGATCTCAGCTCGACGAATGAAGATTGTCAGTTCGACGAAGATTGTAGCAGTATTGACTTGAAGACTATTGTCTAGTCGATGAACACAAGCTTAGCTCGATGAACTCAAACTCAGCTCGACGAACTCAAACTCAGCTCGATGAATTGTGTTCTTCGTTCGACGATTCCAGACTAGTCTTCTCCAGTTTTCACGTCCCTTTCTTGGCGATGAATCCTCAGTAATTAATGCCAGATCTTCTCGAAATGTTACCATTAGAATGCGCATTAATCTTGGATTATTACATGCCGTTTTTCCATGGGACAGTTAGGGAAATCATTGATTGCCGCTTCCTTCCCATGCCGACTGCCATTACTGCTCAAGCATTCAAATTTCAAAAGGATTCTTCAATCAAAAATATACACAGAAGAGAAAGTAATCTTGCATACAGTCAGTCAGACACACAGACAGATTGCAAAGAAGAACAATCATACAGAAATCAAAAGTTCTACTGCAATCAGCCCAGGCCAGAGAACAAGGACAACTTCAAAAGGACAACCAAAAATCTATCTGTCAAAGAAGTTCCTGAACAATCTCTGGTCTAGGCATTCCAGTTTTGAAGACCTGTCACCGTGAAGCAGTGCTCCAGTTTTCCTGATACATTCAAGATCTCAGGGGGAGCAAATCTGCTAAAATCAATCCACAGTTTTCTCAGTTGTTATTGAGAAAGAGAAGACATCATCACCTTTTCCAACTCCTGTACAGGGTTTTAATTCCCTTCAAAATTATTCCTGTTTGCAAGTCTCCTTCCAAAAGACTTGAGGTTTTGGTTTTTGAGCACCTGAACAAAAGCTCATTGGTTTCAGGCACCTGATCAAAAACCTGAGTGGATTCCTACCAGGGTGGTAGAAGAGTGGATGTACCCAGGTTGGGGAACCACTATAAAATTTCTTGTGTCGTCTGGTTTCCCTTTTTCTTTTATTTTGGCTGTGATCTGTGATTGTTTAGGTTGCTGTGTTTGTTTTCCTTATTTGTTGACTTGTTCACTTAGGAATACAACAAAAGTTGTAAAAAGTTTGTAGTGACCACAATACTCTATTAACCCCCCCCCCCCCCCTCTACAGTATTCCAGATCTAACCTATACTTTCATATAGCAAGGTTTGTATCTGAATGTTTCACATGTAAGTGAGTTAAGGCCGATCATGGAAGGCCTGGAGGCAAGTTAACACCATTGGAGATCTCGAGTTGTAAATGGGAGAGTATCTCGATGGACTTTATTACTGGATTGTCGAGATCTCCCAGAGGGCATGACTCAGTTTGGGTGATTGTGGATAGACTCACGAAGAGTGCTCACTTCGTGTCGTTCAAGATTGACTACTGCATGAAGAAAATAGCTGAATTGTATTTGGACGAGGTCATCAGGTTTCATGGAGTACCTATCAGTATTGTATCTGATCGAGACTCCAGGTTCACGTCCCGTTTCTGGAAGAGCTTGCAGGAGGGGTTGGGTACTGACTTGAGGTATTCCACCGCCTACCATGCGCAGACGAATGGACAAACGGAAAGGGTAAATCAGATCGTTGAGGACATGATTAGATGTTACATTTTGGACCACGGTGGAGCGTGGGATGAGCGTCTGAGGCTAATGGAGTTTGCCTACAATAATAGCTACCAGGAGAGCTTGCAAATGGCTCCATTTGAAGCTTTATATGGGAGACGTTGCAGGACTCCATTATTTTGGACTGAGGTTGGTGAGAGACCGTTGCTAGGTCCAGAAGCCCTTGAAGAGATGGAAATTTTAGTTAGGCTCATCCGAGAGAAGCTTCGGGTAGCCCAGGAGCGCTACGAAAAGTATGTCAATCGGCGCAGGACCGATTTGGAATTTGTCGTCGAGGATATGGTTTTCCTAAGAGCTTCCCCGATGTCTGGTGTGAAGCAATTTGGTAAAAATCATAAGTTGGACCCGAGATTTGTGGGACCCTTCCGAATTGTTGAGCGGATTGGTGTTTCAGCTTATAGGCTGGACCTACAGGCAAATTATCCCGGAGTGCAGGATGTTTTCCATGTGAGTCAGCTGCGGAAGTGCGTGTTGGGCGACAGGCAGATTCTCGATGTTGTGCCCCAGTTGGAGCCAAACCTTTCTTTCGTGGAGGTGCCTGTTGTTAATTTGGAGTCCGAGGATCGAGTGCTGCGGAGAAAGACAATCCCCATGGTCAAGGTTCTTTGGAGAAATCAAGACGTTGAGAGCGTGACGTGGGAATTAGAGTCGGCGATGAGGAAATCTCATCCGCATCTTTTCCATTAGTTTTGGTAAGTCTCCTTGTTTTTTTGATGTTTGATTCTATCGTTTGGATTGTTTTTGGTGTTGTATTAAGTTTCGGGGCAAAACTTTCTTTTAGGGGGAGTGACTGTAACGCCCTCGATTTTTTTTTCGATGATTTTATTTGATTTGATATCGTCATATTTATGACGTCAGGGCGTTACCTTTTTTACGTCATGTTGACGGCGTTGTACCGTTAGTGCATTTTCACGTCCGTTTGTTGTGATTGACCAGATTTTTGGGATTTTCGACGAAACAGAAAGTTTTTGAGTTGATAAGTTAATTTTTGTGATTTTGACTTCACCGTTAAATTTGTAACGTCAGTGTTCTCCTTCAGTGCAAGTTTCGTTTAATTCGGCGCGCGTTTGGGCTTTCGTTCTGAGTCTTCTCGAGTAGCTATGGCTCTACTCGAATAGCCCATTTCAGATTTTGCTCGGACGCCGTTTTGCGTGTCAAAACAGCATTGAATAAAAATGGTTAACATGAAATTTGTTTGTCTCGTTGATATCTACAACTTTCATGCTGACCACCTTTCGATTTGAAGCCGTTTTGAACCCCTAATTTCATTTTTTCTGCTGGAACTCGAGTGTTGTGCTGCTACTCGAGTATGTTATGCTACTACTCGAGTAATGCATGTTGGAACTCGAGTAATGAGCTTCAACTCGAGTATATTATGCTACTACTCGAGTAGGTATGCTGCTACTCGAGTAGGTATGCTGTTACTCGAGTAGGTATGCTGCTACTCGAGTAGTTATGTTGGAACTCGAGTGGTTTATGCTGCCACTCGAGTAGGCCATCCTATTTGCGTTCGGGCTCCGTTTTTATGGTCAAAATGACGTCGTATCAAAACATGGTTAACATGAAATTTGTTCGTCTCGACGAGATCTACAACTTTCATGTTGACCACTTTTCGATTTGAAGCAGTTTTAAACTAATTTCGTTTTTCGTGCACCCGCTCGTAAATAGTACGTTTTTAGACAAAACTTTTCATAAATACCTATATATATATACGTATACTTAGAATTAGAACCGGCCCCACTCTTTATTTAGGACTTCTTCTTCTTATTCACTGAACCGAACTAGAGCTGAAGAAACGTGAGGACGGTGATGGCGGAGCGTGAGATTTCGTGAACCTTCCGGTCGCCGCCGACGGAGTTCCGGTGCTCGAAATCTCCATTCGAGCATCGATTTGAAAAGCTCTCGGCGAGATCTACGTCGCCGTGGTAATTTTTTTTCCATTTCTTGAGACTTCTCGTTAGGGTTTTTTTGGCCCTAACTTCTATTTCGTCCACTCTTGTCCAGATTTCGGCTTCTCTCGTCTCCCTTAGTCCCAATCTGCGACGAGGTGTGATTTGGATGCTTTCTTTGATAAAGACAAGGCAAGTGGCTCTTTTCCTCTCCTTTTCCTTAAGTTCTTTTGGTAAGACTTTCACCTCATATTAATGTTCCTTGTTCCTTTAGAGTATAAGATGTTTAAATTTTTTTTTAGGACTTACGCTTAGGGAAACTTTTTCGACGCCGTTGAGCGTAGGATGCGTTGCGCTTAGTATAAGTAAATTGTAAGTCGTGGTCTTTGATTTAGTGTTGTAATACTTAGGTGTTGTGCCAATTTTGAGATGGTGATGTTGGGGGTATGAGTGTTGGTTGTGGTTAGCATACCACCTAACCGGGAGGCCCCTTCTTTCTGTGGATCATCACAGTGGGGGTATGCTTAGTTTCTCCTTTCTTGGACTGTTGGGTTCTGGTTGGCCCGGTTTGGCCATGATTATGGACCACAATGTCGACTGTGAGACGGTTGAGGATCCGGAGTTGGGCTTAGGGCGCTTGAGGTCGTCGCCCTCTCCGGCCTGCAACGCAGTCATACCACGTGTTGATGATCCACCCTCTTCTGAGCTGTATTCTGATCAGTTGTTTTTTTGTGGTTTATGACACAGTTTTGCTAAATTTTGCTGGTTGTGCCCAGACTTGTTCACTTTCACATTTGGTGCATTCATTTTAAATTTAGAGGTTATTATAATGGCTAACCTTCCTCTATATATTCTATTTAGCTAATTGTTATTGTTTTCTTTTGCATTCTTCCTCCTTTGGTTGGGTTTGGTACACCCTCCTTTGTTTGGCTTACTCACTTACTTACCTATTCTTTTGCCACTTATTTTTTTTGTTTTGCTTGCTGAGGTGTTCTTCCCTTGAATGCCTCAGATTCAGGGCTGTAGCCGGTGGTGCGGCTGAGTAGTTTTGTTGCTGGGTTTGCTGAGGGTGCCTCGAGGTTGTGAGGTAGCTTTTGTTCTTTTGTAGTATACTTCAGACTTGTGAACTTTTAGTGGGTTCGTGTCAGGTGTTTGAAGCCCACTGATTGTTTATTTTCGTTCTTGGATATTTGGCTAGTTGCTAGTGTCTACTTTTGTGTAAGTAGTTCTTGCTCTCTGGGAAAGATTTTTGCTAGGATGCCTATATGTATTTTCAACTATAAAACCAACTAATATTACTATACCATGCACATCATATTTTAAAACTCTAAATCACTACATTTAAATACCGTATAAACTATTTCGATATTATAAATTTAGGGTAATGCATGTCATGAGTTTTTTTTAGGGATGCTAGACTCATATAGGATGTCTAACTTGTTTACTATAGTATTTTCCGCTGCGTATAATTACTTTCCTTCTGGTGGACTCGTGAGCCACTAAGCCGAGGGATACGACTAATTGCCTAACTTAAAATAAACTCTTTCAATAAAATATTTAAATCATATTTTTTGTATTGAGTCGGAGTGTTGCCTGAGCGTCTGCAGTTATCCCCTGCTGACGTGGCATCATGACGCGCATTTTCCCTTACTTTGATATTTCGTCGTTGTGGTGAAAATGCGGGTTATGACAGCTCTCTGGTTTTACTGCCCCTTCCGGATCATGGAAGTCATAGTAGAAACTGCGTACAAATTGAAACTTCCAGAGACTTGTAAATTACATCCAGTATTTCACATTTCTCCTCTGAAGCTGTACAACGGACGCGAAAATTTACATATTACACCTTTACCTACACACAACCACAAGAACATGCCATTACATGTTCCCCCTGATGTGGTCAACCTACGACAGATCGTACGAAATAACCTAAGAATCACACAAGGGTTAGTCCAGAGGAAGGATCTTCCACCCGAAGATAGTTCCTGGGAAGATCTCGACTCTCTACCTTTGGATCTACAACTAGAAGCTCAGGAAAACGCTACCACTTCTACAGCAGCAGAGTCCTACACAGATCTCACTGATTTGCTTCCATTAGCTTCGCTTCAGCGACAAAAACGAACTCAACCCCAACATCGTCCATGAACTACAGTCGGCCCCTAAAAATTTAACAAAACTTACCTTCCATTCCAGGACAAAAAGCTCCTCTCAGTCGGCAAACTATATCTTCTTTCTCAAGTTGCTCTTCTCATCAAACTCTAACTCCTTAGGAAGCAATAAGGACAATGATGAAGACATCGTTCTTAAAAAGGCGAAGCAATTGTTATGATCAGGACACGTGAACGCATCACAGTGAAAGTTCAAAGTTGATTTAATCTCCATCAGACACTTGGCGTCATCACAGTCATCAGCATAAAGCAGCATAAAGAGGATGATTGACATTTGGAGTCATCACAGGAGATACCGCAGTTCAAAGAATGCATCCAGCCGTTGTTTTTATTACCGTTGTTATTCTATTGACCAAACAGTCAAATGTTATTTGTATAAATAATTAGGCTCCTGTAATTAAGAACTCATTGTAAAGGTTAATAAGAAGTTTGTTCTCTCTCTCCCTGGAATGTCTCTGTCTGCCTCTATCTCTCTCTCTATTCGACTCTCTCTACTCTCCATCTTCTTTCACTAACGTAATCTTTCCCATGTAACTCTGCCAACTCCGGCAGCCTCTACCTATCCTTCCTCCAGTTATCGTGAGCCTTACATAACCCCTAACCGCCAGCTTCGTGGAAGAACGCCCATGGCAGATGCTTGGACTGGTGCTGAAAACAGCCGGGGAGAGGGGTCGAGGCAGCAGAACTTGACCAGGAAGATGAGCGGCGTGGAGCTGTTAAAATTCAACAAACCGCAGACGCCCCCTTGGATACCCTGTTGAAAACTCAACAAACCGAAGGAGAATACGCCCACTTATAATGTTGAAAGTTTTCCCGGATCGTGGAGGTAGCAGGGGTTATCTCAACAAAGCAGTAACAACCAGCAACACATGCAGCACAAGCTTCTATATTGATCAAGAGCAAACTTCTTTACAAGGCGAGACATACATGGCGAGACATGCTTCACCAAAACCCAACACCGGGAGAGCAGAGACAGTTACAAAGAAAAGAACAAAAAACAAGCCGCGCGGACTCAATCAACAAGCCGCCGACCTACTGCTGTGGAGTCCGCTCAGTCCGCCAGGTCGCCAGACCGCAACCCAAGCCACGCGGACTCACCCTTAATCCAATGCTTAGCTCTTCACCGCCGGTCTGCACGCCGCCAGACCGCACAAGCTGCGTCACCGAATGGAACAGTCCGCCTGAAGCAGGCGACTTCCTGAACCCCGAACCAAGTCGCCAAAGAGAAGACCGCCTGGTCGCTATCCGCGACCTGCTGTTTACCGCCTGTTGCTTAACCGCAGAGTCCGCACTGTCCCTGACCGCAATCAGAGCCAAGTCCTGGCTTTCCAGCGCTATCCGCACAACCTGCACAGCACAACCGGGTCAACTCTCTATCCTCGCGGACACGAAGTCCAGACCGCAGCAACTTACGCGAGCTCAATTACTGTTCACTTACTTCGGTCCAGGTTCCTTCTTTTTTCCTGATGTGACATGAGTCCTATTTATAGGCACGACGATGAGTATGGTCACCGCCCTAGCCAATAGGATCACCGCCACAACCCGCAGCTAGAACAAGTGTGTCCGCTCAGCCCGCGGACACACCTTCCAGTTCGCCGCTCCTGTGCAGATAGCCAGTCCGCCCCAGCTTCTCCAAGGCCGGACTCCAATATCCAGTCCGCCTTGCCGCCAGAGACCAAGCCAGGACAACAGCCGGACTCCACAACAGCCGTGTCCGCCATTCTGCGGACAAGGCATCAGCCCGCAAAACCCGAGCCCGCAGCCTCGCCATCAAGGCACCTGCCGGACTCAGCGGACACCCGGCTTCCGTCCGCATATCCCAAGTCCATTGCCTAATCACCAAGGCATTGCCGGACTCAGCGGACACGCCGATCCAGTCCGCGTACACAGCGAACTCCAGTCCGCTTCCCTGAGTCCATAACCTCATCACAAGGCTCAACCGGACTCAGCGGACTCTGGCTCCAGTCCGCACGCTCCTGCACAAGCAATCCTCCAGTCCGCATATCCCCAAGCTAGCACACAAGGCAACAACACTTCTACTAAGCTTGGCGGACTGAGAAATCAGCCCGCGCTCCACTGCGCGATCTCCCCGGACTAAGCCTCCTGGACTTGGTTCAATTCCCACCAAGTCCAGCCCACTGGCCGCAAGGGCCAGTCCGCACTTACAGGCGGACACTGGATCTAGCCCGCCATACCGGGCGACCTCCAGTTCCTGTCCGCGCTGACCGGCGGTCTCCGCGGCTTCCACTTGCCGCTTCACTAGAGCAAGACCAAGGCAACTGCCAAACCGGTCTGCCGAGCTCCAGTTCTTCAGTCTGCTTCTTGCCAGACTCCGCGGATAACATTCCTATCCGCCCGGTTACTTCCTGGGAGTAAACCGCCTGCTGAGCATACACTGGCCTGTCAGACCGCCGCTGCTGTCCGCGTAGTCCGCGCGAACAGACCGCCCAGGCCGCAACAGAGCAAACCGCCTGCAACATCCCTGCCGACCTAGCAGTCCGCCAACCCAGTCCGCGTAGTCCGCGCGGATAGGTTTCCCAAGCCTTCCATTTACTCACTTTCACTTCACAGAATTCAACACTCCCCCTTGAAGTGAGAAGTGGTGAATAACTCCAGCAGCTCCCGTAACCTTGTACCTGGTCCTTCTGATAGCATCTACGAAGAGATGTCCAAGACATAGTCCTCGCCCCGCATATCATGGACCATGAGGGAGCCCTCCAGCATCTCCCAAAGGGAGCCATGCTTCCCTCTGCCTTCTTCAGCTTCAACCTCCACTCATGCATCACAGGAGTATCACCAACTTCCTTGGACCCAGAAGCCCAAGCCTCGTTGCCTCTGAGAGAAGTCACCTCTTCAGACTTGGTGTCAACCACCTCCTTGATTCTAGTGGGGTCATCACAGCCAGAAGTACCTTGCTCGACCTGAGGGCTAACAAGGAAACACGGGACCAAGTCCACCGTGTTCCCTTCACAATATCGAGCTGGTGGCTTACTGATCCTCTTCGATCTCCGAAGAACCTGATCATGGCTAACCACCTCCGCTGCTTGTGAACCAGCTCCGTTCCCAGGCAAACCCGGAACAATGCTCCCTTTGCTCCCTGAACAAGACGCCTCCTTACTGGAACCAAAAGCATCTGGAGCAACGCTCCCCCTGCTACCTGAACCAGAAGACTCCCCTCTTGAACAAGAACGGCCTGGAACATCGCTCCCCTTGCTTCCTGAACCGGAAGCCTCCGCCTTCGAGCCAGAAGGTCCTGGAGCATCGCTCCCCCTTCTTCCCAACTCTGACGCCTTTGCCCCGGAGCTAGAACAACCTGGAGCACCTGGTGACTCAGGCAACTCCACTTCCTTAGCAGCAGCCTCCTTCAGCCCACCATCTGACCTGCTTATCTCTAGCTCCACATAAGAGCTACCCCAATACGGCGTCAACTCATCAAAAACAATGTCTCTCGACACTATGAGTTTCTTCGTCGCAGGATCCATACACCTCCATCTTCTTCTCTGCTCATCATACCCAACAAAGACTAGCTTTGTCTTGAGAGCACCCGGAGAGTGTATATAGCAGGTAGATCCAAACACCCGAAGGTGCTTCACTGAGGGCTTCACTCCGAACATCAGCTCATAAGGAGTCTTCATTATGATCGGACTAAGAGGCATCTGGTTGATGACATGAGCAGCACAGGCTATTCCCTCCGCCCAAAGAGCCTTCGGAACGCCTTTACTCCGAAGCCAACACTTGCAGGTCTCCGTTAACCAACGGATCATCTGAGCTGCAATACTACCCTGTTGTGAAGTATGTCCACAAGAAAGCTCCATCCGGATCCCTTGCTTCCTGCAAAAGCGTGAGAACTCGGTTGAGCCAAACTCACCACCGATACTTGTCCTCAACACCTTGATCCTTCGGCCGAGCTGGCCTTCGACAAGCTTCTTAAACTCCACAAACAAGCGTACCATGCTGGACTTCGTCTTCATAAAGTATACCCAAGTATACCCAGAATAGTCATCAACCAATATCAGCATGAACCTGCTGCCTCCAAGACTGGCTGTGATGGTCGGTCCCACCAGAGCACAATGGACAACCGCCAATGGTGCAATACATCTGGATTGTGCTTTGTCGACCATGAAGCGATAGGCTCCACTTTCCTGACATCCCGCACACCCCCGACCATCGCCATAGGATGACAATCTAGGCAAGCCTCTTACGAGTCTTCGTTCCGCCATTGCTTTCAGCTTGTCCATCCCTACATGTCCCAGTCTTTCATGCCAGATAGCAGCACTATCTTTGGCATCCAGCCGATCATATCCAGAACTAGTTGAAATCCCAACTACGTTCTTCTCCTTCCTCCCTACCAGAGCTACGTTCGCCGAGAGCAAGACAACCTTGCACTCCTTCCGAAGATGACCTTGCTGCTTGCATTTATAGCACCTTGGTCCTTCCTTCCTCTTCCTATCGCGCCTAGGAGAACAACTCCTTTCTTCCTGATATGAAGTAGAGGGACCATCTTCAGCAGCAACCTCCATCTTCTTCCTGAACAACCCATCAAGGGAAGTCCAAACCTCCGCAGCTGACCGACATCCACTGATGTGGTCCAAGAGCTCTGATGAGATCACCTGCTTGAGAATAGACTCCGCTTTCGCATTTGCCTCCTTCCAAGCTCCCATCGCCTCAGCATTGCCAGCAGTATCCTCTTGTCTTCCTGCTCCGCATACAACCTCCCAAAGGTCCTCGCCAAGAAGAAAGCTCTTCATACAGGACTTCCACCGTTCACAGTTCGTCTCTGTAAGAAGATCAATACCAAGACAACTTGCATCCTCCACTGCCATGGTTCTACCACTGGTTTCCTCTACAGACGAGCAACTACTTTCATTGAGCACTGCTTGACCACTCCAACAACCTCGCTTTGATACCATGTTAAAATTCAACAAACCGCAGACGCCCCCTTGGATACTGATGAAGAATTTTATAGTTTTAAAATGTATCCAAACTATAATCTTAAATAGGCAAGCGTACCTATTGAAATATAGTATAGGAAATGTCGTATTATACTCGGAGCCTGTTGAGTACTCCTACTCACGCAAATTAATATTATTTTATCGGAATATAAATTCAAGGTAAATTAAAACTAAAGCTAGAAAACAAACTAAAAGATAACACTTGATCTAGAATCCCGTTGGATTAAAATGAACCTTCATGAACATAAAGTACGCAAGACTCTTAAATTGCTCACTCGACCGTGGAAGTTCCTAAGTACAAAAGCGTCTTTCTCGAGCTCATGCTTTTGACTAACCTTAGGTTGATCGATTAAGACCTCTCGGCCAGTCGAAACCCCTAAGCTTGCTTTAGGCGGTGAACCACTCTATTGGATTTGACTCCAATCCGGAGGATTTATGTCGTCCTCTCTCGAGGAGTGCATGCAACTCCTTTTATCTTTGAGTGATCTACTCGTATCCGCAACCTCTCGGTCATTTAGGATACGGATCTTGGATCGAAAAACATATCCGCGAAATATGAATTCGACGAAATATAAATCAAAGATAAATCGTAAGCAAGCAAAATTAAGAACAAGACATTTGATAAAGAAAAGAAGAGTTTATTTTATTCCAAACTTCATCATGATCAAGTACTTATGGAAATCTATCTACTCATAATTGAAAAATACATTCTATCACTATGAAATAAAAGAGTACAATTTCATGAAAAGAAAAATCTAAACTATATTGCAAATAAACTAAAATTTCATAAAATAAAACTAACTCCAAAGATATCCCGAAAATAAGCCACCCAACCCGATTTTCAACCCCAATGGTGGACTCCCCTCATCATTCCCCCTTGACCATTATTTATAGGAAAAAAGAAAGGATGAAAGACACATGAAAGGTTGGAAGGCCAAGGGTAAGAGGAGGAAAATAAAGTGGTAATAATAATTAAATATTAATGAAATATATGAAAAAACAACCAAATTAAATGAGGGAGTTTCATAGTTTATAAAGAAGAGATGAATGGTGGACATAATTGCTAAAATTAAGATGGAGTTGAAACATCAAATATTTATCAAATATTTAAGAGGAGGTTTATGGAGGGAGAAGATAATGAAGAAGAATATAAAGGTGGTGGTTTCATGGAATAAAGATGAGCTAGCGGTTTCATGGAAAAATGAAGAGGGGAAGTAAAGGGTTATAATAATAATAATAAAGTGCATGTATTTAACTGTGGCGGTTTTTATAGGGAGAAAGGGGTGGTGATGTAGGTTGTATGATGAGGTGGCGGCTTTGACATAAAAAGTTGACGGCGATGGCATTGTGCATGAGAATGATGAAAACTGTTGAATGTCGAAGACTTGCTTCACGCTAGTCATTTTGAGAGTTGGCGATGATGGCGTGGCGGCATCAATGCATAATAATATATTTGTCATGACTTTGCATGAAGAAGAGCTGAATGGGTGGTTGCGACATGAAACGCTTGATTGGCTTGAACGAGTGCAGCGAGACTTTGACTTGGTTTCATGTAGACTGCATGAATTGCTCGGCCAACATGATGACTTCGGTAAATATTTCTTTTGCAAACGTCGGGAGCGCGACCACGTCAATAAACCTACAAAAATAAATATATATAAAATTAGTAAACTAAAATATAAAATAAATGATTTGTAAATGAAAATATATAAATTATTATTAATTTTATATTAATTATTAAACTAAAATAAATACTAAAAATAGTTATAAATCCTACAAAAATAAATAAGGCTTAAATTACTTAACAGATATCAAAAAGATATAATTTATTAAACAAAATAAATAAAATATGATTAATTAAAACTAAATATTAAACTAAATATTATGGTAAAAATACGCGTAAATATTACTTATCAAATATCCTCATACTTAAGCTTTTGCTATTCCAGAGCAAAACTATGAGAAGTACTTATAAGATATTAATATAATTTTTAATCAAACTAAAAATTTATTAAATCAAAAGATAGTTAAAAATAAAATTTTAGGGATTCAAATTTTTAAGTCCTAAAATATAAAAGTAAAATGTGAAGGGCTAAATATTTAGCAAAGTTTTCTCTAACAAATTAATTAGAACTCAAAATTAAGTATTTAGCAAACAAAGTTAGATTAAAAATTATTAACACTTTTTCACTAAAAAGAAACTTAAAGGAAAATTTAAAGTACTACTTATACTCTCTTAAAATTTTAATTTAATTCTAAAGCAATAATATTGGCTATTGGGTTGGAAAAGGAAAAAGGTAATTGAAGAGATCTTAGATTGGGGGTGATGAATTTTATCCTCTCACCCCACACAAATTTTTTTTGATGTTTTTTTTCTCTTTAAACAAAATTGCTTATGAGTAATGAATTTTATCCTCTTTTTTTGGGTGCATATGTTTACCAAGGAATACTTGATTCTCATGACATATGATCTAACCAAAAGGGAAAAATTGCATATGTGTACCTGGGATAATGAATTTTATCCTCTTATCCCCGTGACATATGATCTAACAAAAAAATAAAAAATAAGGGAAGGCTAAATAATATTTTGATTAAATTAAAATAATTAGAGACAACTATAGTAAATTAAGCTTTCCTAAGAATCTTAAAGCATAAAGTGAATATAATTAAAATCTAAGAATTGTTAAACTAAGCACTAGGAAATTGAAACTAATTACAATAAAAGAGAAAAAGGGCTAAATAGATTTCTCTAAATAAATTTACTTCATAAATTTATTTCTTAAAATCAAATCACCTAAAAATTAAATTTAACTAACTTTGATGAAATAAAAAATTAGAAAATAAAAAATTATAAAAATTCTTATAAATAAACTCAAAATAAATTCCTCAAAATTCACAAAAATATTAAGTAAGGGTTTATTATTTTTTTGTATTTTCTTTTTTTTTCCTATTGTTTTGTATTTTTTCCTTTTTTTGTATTTTTTATAATAAAAAGAAAACAATTTTCTAATTTTTAAAGATTTTTTCCTTTTTTTGGATTTTTAAATAAAAACAATAAATAAGAATCCACCCCCATACTTAAAAATAAACATTGTCCACAATGTTTATAAGTCAACTAGGAGGGGGAAAAGAAAAAACAGTTTGTGAAAATTTAGAAAAATAAATTCATAAAAGTTAAAAGATAAACAAGGGGTGTCCCCCAAGAGCACTTTTTTTTTCCCGTCTTTAAGCTAGACGGTTATTGTTAGGAGAATGGAAAATAAAAATGTAAGTGAAGGGGTAACTCCCTTAATTCACGCTTGGGCGAATACGCTGAAGACGCTCGCCCAACGACTCCTCCGCTTGTTTCTTGATCCTCCTTTTTTGAACATTTGACTTGAAAATGTAAATTCACATCACATATACATACCTGAGGTGATGTGAATTTCTGTAGATGAGCGGCAAATGGATCATTGACGACGTGTGATTGCAACGGCTCATCATCTTCACGAAATTCATTAGTTAAAGAAAAATCAAAAGTAAACACGTCAGAAAAATCTTCGCAAGGAGGAGGCTCTTGTGAAGTTATAAGATTAGGCTCAGGTTGTTTATTTTCTAAAATTAATTTTTCATCCGAAAATTTATTTAAAATAAAATCGTCGGAAGCATCAAGTTCATAAATTTTCGCTCCTAAAAAGTCATAAATTGTGCATGGAGATTCATTAATAGGAGGGAAATTGGGAGTAGTAGGAGGAGAAACATATTCTTCTTCTACTCCTCCCTGCGCATCCATACACCTAACAAGCTCTTGAAATAAAAGTTGTTGTTCTTCTTCGGTATAAATAACTACTGGGGTACATGAAGAGTCATGTTCCTTATTAGCGACATTATCCGAAGGAGAAGAAAAATCATTAAACGTAAGAAAATTCTCACCCAAATTTTGGGGGAAAGAATCAAATTGAAATTGAGAAGATTCCCCAAAATAAAGAGAGAGAGCATGCGGTGCGTAAGAAGAAGAACAAAAATTAGGATCTAAATAATTGTTCTCATAACTCGGAAAGTTTTTTGGTTGATCTTGCGAACAAGAAAAACCAAAATCCGAGTTAGAAGTAAAATTATTTAAATCAAAATAATTATTAGCATTTGAGAAATTATTTTCATGAAAAATAAGTGAATTAGAAAAATTAGTTTCATGAAAATTTGAAGCAGAATTAGCATCAAAGTGAGGATAATTGTTAATTTTAAAATTATTTTCATGGCAAAATTTTTTATAATAATTATAATAACAATTATCACTATGATGAGGAGCACCGCAATAAGAATAAGAAATTTGACGCTGTCTTGCGGCTTGCAAAATATTGAGTTGATTTTGAAGCCTGGCTATTTGAGCGGCCAATTGAGATAACATTTTTTATAAAAAGAAAAATAAAATAACCTTTACCTAATAGAAATGAATTTGAAAAAGAAAAGAAAAGAAAAAGAATTGGGGATAGTGAAAGAGAGTGATAAAAGTAATAAAATTTGCATTTTCAAAATATCAACAAAATAGTCCCCCGGCAACGGCGCCAAAAACTTGATGAAGAATTTTATAGTTTTAAAATGTATCCAAACTATAATCTTAAATAGGCAAGCGTACCTATTGAAATATAGTATAGGAAATGTCGTATTAGACTCGGAGCCTGTTGAGTACTCCTACTCACGCAAATTAATATTATTTTATCGGAATATAAATTCAAGGTAAATTAAAACTAAAGCTAGAAAACAAACTAAAAGATAACACTTGATCTAGAATCCCGTTGGATTAAAATGAACCTTCATGAACATAAAGTACGCAAGACTCTTAAATTGCTCACTCGACCGTGGAAGTTCCTAAGTACAAAAGCGTCTTTCTCGAGCTCATGCTTTTGACTAACCTTAGGTTGATCGATTAAGACCTCTCGGCCAGTCGAAACCCCTAAGCTTGCTTTAGGCGGTGAACCACTCTATTGGATTTGACTCCAATTCGGAGGATTTATGTCGTCCTCTCTCGAGGAGTGCATGCAACTCCTTTTATCTTTGAGTGATCTACTCGTATCCGCAACCTCTCGGTCATTTAGGATACGGATCTTGGATCGAAAAACATATCCGCGAAATATGAATTCGACGAAATATAAATCAAAGATAAATCGTAAGCAAGCAAAATTAAGAACAAGACATTTGATAAAGAAAAGAAGAGTTTATTTTATTCCAAACTTCATCATGATCAAGTACTTATGAAAATCTATCTACTCATAATTGAAAAATACATTCTATCACTATGAAATAAAAGAGTACAATTTCATGAAAAGAAAAATCTAAACTATATTGCAAATAAACTAAAATTTCATAAAATAAAACTAACTCCAAAGATATCCCGAAAATAAGCCACCCAACCCGATTTTCAACCCAATGGTGGACTCCCCTCATCATTCCCCCTTGACCATTATTTATAGGAAAAAAAGAAAGGATGAAAGACACATGAAAGGTTGGAAGGCCAAGGGTAAGAGGAGGAAAATAAAGTGGTAATAATAATTAAATATTAATGAAATATATGAAAAAACAACCAAATTAAATGAGGGAGTTTCATAGTTTATAAAGAAGAGATGAATGGTGGACATAATTGCTAAAATTAAGATGGAGTTGAAACATCAAATATTTATCAAATATTTAAGAGGAGGTTTATGGAGGGAGAAGATAATGAAGAAGAATATAAAGGTGGTGGTTTCATGGAATAAAGATGAGCTAGCGGTTTCATGGAAAAATGAAGAGGGGAAGTAAAGGGTTATAGTAATAATAATAAAGTGCATGTATTTAACTGTGGCGGTTTTTATAGGGAGAAAGGGGTGGTGATGTAGGTTGTATGATAAGGTGGCGGCTTTGACATAAAAAGTTGACGGCGATGGCGTTGTGCATGAGAATGATGAAAACTGTTGAATGTCGAAGACTTGCTTCACGCTAGTCATTTTGAGAGTTGGCGATGATGGCGTGGCGGCATCAATGCATAATAATATATTTGTCATGAGTTTGCATGAAGAAGAGCTGAATGGGTGGTTGCGACATGAAACGCTTGATTGGCTTGAACGAGTGCAGCGAGACTTTGACTTGGTTTCATGTAGACTGCATGAATTGCTCGGCCAACATGATGACTTCGGTAAATATTTCTTTTGCAAATGTCGGGAGCGCGACCACGTCAATAAACCTACAAAAATAAATATATATAAAATTAGTAAACTAAAATATAAAATAAATGATTTGTAAATGAAAATATATAAATTATTATTAATTTTATATTAATTATTAAACAAAAATAAATACTAAAAATAGTTATAAATCCTACAAAAATAAATAAGGCTTAAATTACTTAACAGATATCAAAAAGATATAATTTATTAAACAAAATAAATAAAATATGATTAATTAAAACTAAATATTAAACTAAATATTATGGTAAAAATACGCGTAAATATTACTTATCAGATACCCTGTTGAAAACTCAACAAACCGAAGGAGAATACACCCACTTATAATGTTGAAAGTTTTCCCGGATCGTGGAGGTAGCAGGGGTTATCTCAACAAAGCAGTAACAACCAGCAACACATGCAGCACAAGCTTCTATATTGATCAAGAGCAAACTTCTTTACAAGGCGAGACATACATGACGAGACATGTTTCACCAAAACCCAAACACCGGGAGAGCAGAGACAGTTACAAAGACAAGAACAAAAAACAAGCCGCGCGGACTCAATCAACAAGCCGCCGACCTACTGTTGTGGAGTCCGCTCAGTCCGCCAGGTCGCCAGACCGCAACCCAAGCCACGCGGACTCACCCTTAATCCAATGCTTAACTCTTCACCGCCGGTCTGCACGCCGCCAGACCGCACAAGCTGCGTCACCGAATGGAACAGTCCGCCTGAAGCAGGCGACTTCCTGAACCCCGAACCAAGTCGCCAAAGAGAAGACCGCCTGGTCGCTATCCGCGACCTGCTGTTTACCGCCTGTTGCTTAACCGCAGAGTCCGCACTGTCCCTGACCGCAATCAGAGCCAAGTCCTGGCTTTCCAGCGCTATCCGCACAACCTGCACAGCACAACCGGGTCAACTCTCTATCCGCGCGGACACGAAGTCCAGACCGCAGCAACTTACGCGAGCTCAATTACTGTTCACTTACTTCGGTCCAGGTTCCTTATTTTTTCCTGATGTGACATGAGTCCTATTTATAGGCACGACGATGAGTATGGTCACCGCCCTAGCCGATAGGAACACCGCCATAACCCGCAGCTAGAACAAGTGTGTCCGCTCAGCCCGCGGACACACCTTCCAGTTCGCCGCTCCTGTGCAGATAGCCAGTCCGCCCCAGCTTCTCCAAGGCCGGACTCCAATATCCAGTCCGCCTTGCCGCCAGAGACCAAGCCAGGACAACAGCCGGACTCCACAACAGCCGTGTCCGCCATTCTGCGGACAAGGCATCAGCCCGCAAAACCCGAGCCCGCAGCCTCGCCATCAAGGCACCTGCCGGACTCAGCGGACACCTGGCTTCCGTCCGCATATCCCAAGTCCATTGCCTAATCACCAAGGCATTGCCGGACTCAGCGGACACGCCGATCCAGTCCGCGTACACAGCAAACTACAGTCCGCTTCCCTGAGTCCATAACCTCATCACAAGGCTCAACCGGACTCAGCGGACTCTGGCTCCAGTCCGCACGCTCCTGCACAAGCAATCCTCCAGTCCGCATATCCCCAAGCTAGCACACAAGGCAACAGCACTTCTACTAAGCTTGGCGGACTGAGAAATCAGCCCGCGCTCCACTGCGCGATCTCCCCGGACTAAGCCTCCTGGACTTGGTTCAATTCCCACCAAGTCCAGCCCACTATCCGCAAGGGCCAGTCCGCACTTACAGGCGGACACTGGATCTAGCCCGCCATACCGGGCGACCTCCAGTTCCTGTCCGCGCTGACCGGCGGTCTCCGCGGCTTCCACTTGCCGCTTCACTAGAGCAAGACCAAGACAACTGCCAAACCGGTCTGCCGAGCTCCAGTTCTTCAGTCCGCTTCTTGCCGGACTCCGCGGATAACATTCCTATCCGCCCGGTTACTTCCTGGGAGTAAACCGCCTGCTGAGCATACACTGGCCTGTCAGACCGCTGCTGCTGTCCGTGTAGTCCGCGCGAACAGACCGCCCAGGCCGCCACAGAGCAAACCGCCTGCAACATCCCTGCCGACCTAGCAGTCCGCCAACCCAGTCCGCGTAGTCCGCGCGGATAGTTTTCCCAAGCCTTCCATTTACTCACTTTCACTTCACAGAATTCAACACTCCCCCTTGAAGTGAGAAGTGTTGAATAACTCCAGCAGCTCCCGTAACCTTGCACCTGGTCCTTCTGATAACATCTACGAAGAGATGTCCAAGACATAGTCCTCGCCCCGCATATCATGGACCATGAGGGAGCCCTCCAGCATCTCCCAAAAGGAGCCATGCTTCCCTCTGCCTTCTTCAGCTTCAACCTCCACTCATGCATCACAGGAGTATCACCAACTTCCTTGGACCCAGAAGCCCAAGCCTCGTTGCCTCTGAGAGAAGTCACCTCTTCAGACTTGGTGTCAACCACCCCTTGATTCTAGTGGGGTCATCACAGCCAGAAGTACCTTGCTCGACCTGAGGGCTAACAAGGAAACACGGGACCAAGTCCACCGTGTTCCCTTCACAATATCGAGCTGGTGGCTTACTGATCCTCTTCGATCTCCGAAGAACCTGATCATGGCTAACCACCTCCGCTGCTTGTGAACCAGCTCCGTTCCCAGGCAAACCCGGAACAATGCTCCCTTTGCTCCCTGAACAAGACGCCTCCTTACTGGAACCAAAAGCATCTGGAGCAACGCTCCCCCTGCTACCTGAACCAGAAGACTCCCCTCTTGAACAAGAACAACCTGGAACATCGCTCCCCTTGCTTCCTGAACCGGAAGCCTCCGCCTTCGAGCCATAAGGTCCTGGAGCATCGCTCCCCCTTCTTCCCGACTCTGACGCCTTTGCCCCGAAGCTAGAACAACCTGGAGCACCTGGTGACTCAGGCAACTCCACTTCCTTAGCAGCAGCCTCCTTCAGCCCACCATCTGACCTGCTTATCTCTAGCTCCACATAAGAGCTACCCCAATATGGCGTCAACTCATCAAAAACAATGTCTCTCGACACTATGAGTTTCTTCGTCGCAGGATCCATACACCTCCATCTTCTTCTCTGCTCATCATACCCAACAAAGACTAGCTTTGTCTTGAGAGCACCCGGAGAGTGTATATAGCAGGTAGATCCAAACACCCGAAGGTGCTTCACTGAGGGCTTCACTCTGAACATCAGCTCATAAGGAGTCTTCATTATAATCGGACTAAGAGGCATCCGGTTGATGACATGAGCAGCACAGGCTATTCCCTCCTTCCAAAGAGCCTTCGGAACGCCTTTACTCCGAAGCCAACACTTGCAGGTCTCCGTTAACCAACGGATCATCCGAGCTGCAATACTACCCTGTTGTGAAGTATGTCCACAAGAAAGCTCCATCCGGATCCCTTGCTTCCTGCAAAAGCGTGAGAACTCGGTTGAGCCAAACTCACCACCGATACTTGTCCTCAACACCTTGATCCTCCGGCCGAGCTGGCCTTCGACAAGCTTCTTGAACTCCACAAACAAGCGTACCATGCTGGACTTCGTCTTCATAAAGTATACCCAAGTATACCCAGAATAGTCATCAACCAATATCAGCATGAACCTGCTGCCTCCAAGACTGGCTGTGACGGTCGGTCCCACCAGAGCACAATGGACAACCGCCAATGGTGCAATACATCTGGATTGTGCTTTGTCGACCATGAAGCGATAGGCTCCACTTTCCTGACATCCCGCACACCCCCGACCATCGCCATAGGATGACAATCTAGGCAAGCCTCTTACGAGTCTTCGTTCCGCATTGCTTTCAGC
Source organism: Platanthera guangdongensis (assembly GCA_039583875.1). Classification (NCBI taxonomy): domain Eukaryota; kingdom Viridiplantae; phylum Streptophyta; class Magnoliopsida; order Asparagales; family Orchidaceae; genus Platanthera; species Platanthera guangdongensis. The sequence continues at coordinate 106,366,756 of CM077151.1, forward strand.
TTGTCCATCCCTACATGTCCCAGTCTTTCATGCCAGATAGCAGCACTATCTTTGGCATCCAGCCGATCAGATCCAGAACTAGTTGAAATCCCAACTACGTTCTTCTCCTTCCTCCCTACCAGAGCTACGTTCGCCGAGAGCAAGACAACCTTGCACTCCTTCCGAAGATGACCTTGCTGCTTGCATTTATAGCACCTTGGTCCTTCCTTCCTCTTCCTATCGCGCCTAGGAGAACAACTCCTTTCTTCCTGATATGAAGTAGAGGGACCATCTTCAGCAGCAACCTCCATCTTCTTCCTGAACAACCTATCAAGGGAAGTCCAAACCTCCGCAGCTGACCGACATCCACTGATGTGGTCCAAGAGCTCTGATGAGATCACCTGCTTGAGAATAGACTCCGCTTTCGCATTTGCCTCCTTCCAAGCTCTCATCGCCTCAGCATTGCCAGCAGTATCCTCTTGTCTTCCTGCTCCGCATACAACCTCCCAAAGGTCCTCGCCAAGAAGAAAGCTCTTCATACAGGACTTCCACCGTTCACAGTTCGTCTCTGTAAGAAGATCAATACCAAGACAACTTGCATCCTCCACTGCCATGGTTCTACCACTGGTTTCCTCTACAGACGAGCAACTACTTTCATTGAGCACTGCTTGACCACTCTAACAACCTCGCTTTGATACCATGTTAAAATTCAACAAACCGCAGACGCCCCCTTGGATACCCTGTTGAAAACTCAACAAACCGAAGGAGAATACGCCCACTTATAATGTTGAAAGTTTTCCCGGATCGTGGAGGTAGCAGGGGTTATCTCAACAAAGCAGTAACAACCAGCAACACATACAGCACAAGCTTCTATATTGATCAAGAGCAAACTTCTTTACAAGGCGAGACATACATGGCGAGACATGCTTCACCAAAACCCAACACCGGGAGAGCAGAGACAGTTACAAAGACAAGAACAAAAAACAAGCCGCGCGGACTCAATCAACAAGCCGCCGACCTACTGCTGTGGAGTCAGCTCAGTCCGCCAGGTCGCCAGACCGCAACCCAAGCCACGCGGACTCACCCTTAATCCAATGCTTAGCTCTTCACCGCCGGTCTGCACGCCGCCAGACCGCACAAGCTGCGTCACCGAATGGAACAGTCCGCCTGAAGCAGGCGACTTCCTGAACCCAAACCAAGTCGCCAAAGAGAAGACCGCCTGGTCGCTATCCGCGACCTGCTGTTTACCGCCTGTTGCTTAACCGCAGAGTCCGCACTGTCCCTGACCGCAATCAGAGCCAAGTCCTGGCTTTCCAGTGCTATCCGCACAACCTGCACAGCACAACCGGGTCAACTCTCTATCCGCGCGGACACGAAGTCCAGACCGCAACAACTTACGTGAGCTCAATTACTGTTCACTTACTTCGGTCCAGGTTCCTTCTTTTTTCCTGATGTGACATGAGTCCTATTTATAGGCACGACGATGAGTATGGTCACCGCCCTAGCCGATAGGATCACCGCCACAACCCGCAGCTAGAACAAGTGTGTCCGCTCAGCCCGCGGACACACCTTCCAGTTCGCCACTCCTGTGCAGATAGCCAGTCCGCCCCAGCTTCTCCAAGGCCGGACTCCAATATCCAGTCCGTCTTGCCGCCAGAGACCAAGCCAGGACAACAGCCGGACTCCACAACAGCCGTGTCCGCCATTCTGCGGACAAGGCATCATCCCGCAAAACCCGAGCCCGCAGCCTCGCCATCAAGGCACCTGCCGGACTCAGCGGACACCCGGCTTCCGTCCGCATATCCCAAGTCCATTGCCTAATCACCAAGGCATTGCCGGACTCAGCGGACACGCCGATCCAGTCCGCGTACACAGCGAACTCCAGTCCGCTTCCCTGAGTCCATAACCTCATCACAAGGCTCAACCGGACTCAGCGGACTCTGGCTCCAGTCCGCACGCTCCTGCACAAGCAATCCTCCAGTCCGCATATCCCCAAGCTAGCACACAAGGCAACAGCACTTCTACTAAGCTTGGCGGACTGAGAAATCAGCCCGCGCTCCACTGCGCGATCTCCCCGGACTAAGCCTCCTGGACTAGGTTCAATTCCCACCAAGTCCAGCCCACTGGCCGCAAGGGCCAGTCCGCACTTACAGGCGGACACTGGATCTAGCCCGCCATACCGGGCGACCTCCAGTTCCTGTCCGCGCTGACCGGCGGTCTCCGCGGCTTCCACTTGCCGCTTCACTAGAGCAAGACCAAGGCAACTGCCAAACCGGTCTGCCGAGCTCCAGTTCTTCAGTCCACTTCTTGCCGGACTCCGCGGATAACATTCCTATCCGCCCGGTTACTTCCTGGGAGTAAACCGCCTGCTGAGCATACACTGGCCTGTCAGACCGCCGCTGCTGTCCGCGTAGTCCGCGCGAACAGACCGCCCAGGCCGCCACAGAGCAAACCGCCTGCAACATCCCTGCCGACCTAGCAGTCCGCCAACCCAGTCCGCGTAGTCCGCGCGGATAGGTTTCCCAAGCCTTCCATTTACTCACTTTCACTTCACAGAATTCAACACTCCCCCTTGAAGTGAGAAGTGGTGAATAACTCCAGCAGCTCCCGTAACCTTGCACCTGGTCCTTCTGATAGCATCTACGAAGAGATGTCCAAGACATAGTCCTCGCCCCGCATATCATGGACCATGAGGGAGCCCTCCAGCATCTCCCAAAAGGAGCCATGCTTCCCTCTGCCTTCTTCAGCTTCAACCTCCACTCATGCATCACAGGAGTATCACCAACTTCCTTGGACCCAGAAGCCCAAGCATCGTTGCCTCTGAGAGAAGTCACCTCTTCAGACTTGGTGTCAACCACCTCCTTGATTCTAGTGGGGTCATCACAGCTAGAAGTACCTTGCTCGACCTGAGGGCTAACAAGGAAACACGGGACCAAGTCCACCGTGTTCCCTTCACAATATCGAGCTGGTGGCTTACTGATCCTCTTCGATCTCCGAAGAACCTGATCATGGCTAACCACCTCCGCTGCTTGTGAACCAGCTCCGTTCCCAGGCAAACCCGGAACAATGCTCCCTTTGCTCCCTTAACAAGACGCCTCCTTACTGGAACCAAAAGCATCTGGAGCAACGCTCCCCCTGCTACCTGAACCAGAAGACTCCCCTCTTGAACAAGAACGGCCTGGAACATCGCTCCCCTTGCTTCCTGAACTGGAAGCCTCCGCCTTCGAGCCAGAAGGTCCTGGAGCATCGCTCCCCCTTCTTCCCGACTTTGACGCCTTTGCCCCAGAGCTAGAACAACCTGGAGCACCTGGTGACTCAGGCAACTCCACTTCCTTAGCAGCAGCCTCCTTCAGCCCACCATCTGACCTGCTTATCTCTAGCTCCACATAAGAGCTACCCCAATACGGCGTCAACTCATCAAAAACAATGTCTCTCGACACTATGAGTTTCTTCGTCGCAGGATCCATACACCTCCATCTTCTTCTCTGCTCATCATACCCAACAAAGACTAGCTTTGTCTTGAGAGCACCCGGAGAGTGTATATAGCAGGTAGATCCAAACACCCGAAGGTGCTTCACTGAGGGCTTCACTCCGAACATCAGCTCATAAGGAGTCTTCATTATGATCGGACTAAGAGGCATCCGGTTGATGACATGAGCAGCACAGGCTATTCCCTCCGCCCAAAGAGCCTTCAGAACGCCTTTACTCCGAAGCCAACACTTGCAGGTCTCCGTTAACCATCGGATCATCCGAGCTGCAATACTACCCTGTTGTGAAGTATGTCCACAAGAAAGCTCCATCCGGATCCCTTGCTTCCTGCAAAAGCGTGAGAACTCGGTTGAGCCAAACTCACCACCGATACTTGTCCTCAACACCTTGATCCTCCGGCCGAGCTGGCCTTCGACAAGCTTCTTGAACTCCACAAACAAGCGTACCATGCTGGACTTCGTCTTCATAAAGTATACCCAAGTATACCCAGAATAGTCATCAACCAATATCAGCATGAACCTGCTGCCTCCAAGACTGGCTGTGACGGTCGGTCCCACCAGAGCACAATGGACAACCGCCAATGATGCAATACATCTGGATTGTGCTTTGTCGACCATGAAGCGATAGGCTCCACTTTCCTGACATCACGCACACCCCCGACCATCGCCATAGGATGACAATCTAGGCAAGCCTCTTACGAGTCTTCGTTCCGCCATTGCTTTCAGCTTGTCCATCCCTACATGTCCCAGTCTTTCATGCCAGATAGCAGCACTATCTTTGGCATCCAGCCGATCAGATCCAGAACTAGTTGAAATCCCAACTACGTTCTTCTCCTTCCTCCCTACCAGAGCTACGTTCGCCGAGAGCAAGACAACCTTGCACTCCTTCCGAAGATGACCTTGCTGCTTGCATTTATAGCACCTTGGTCCTTCCTTCCTCTTCCTATCGCGCCTAGGAGAACAACTCCTTTCTTCCTGATATGAAGTAGAGGGACCATCTTCAGCAGCAACCTCCATCTTCTTCCTGAACAACCCATCAAGGGAAGTCCAAACCTCCGCAGCTGACCGACATCCACTGATGTGGTCCAAGAGCTCTGATGAGATCACCTGCTTGAGAATAGACTCCGCTTTCGCATTTGCCTACTTCCAAGCTCTCATCGCCTCAGCATTGCCAGCAGTATCCTCTTGTCTTCCTGCTCCGCATACAACCTCCCAAAGGTCCTCGCCAAGAAGAAAGCTCTTCATACAGGACTTCCACCGTTCACAGTTCGTCTCTGTAAGAAGATCAATACCAAGACAACTTGCATCCTCCACTGCCATGGTTCTACCACTGGTTTCCTCTACAGACGAGCAATACTTTCATTGAGCACTGCTTGACCACTCCAACAACCTCGCTTTGATACCATGTTAAAATTCAACAAACCGCAGACGCCCCCTTGGATACCCTGTTGAAAACTCAACAAACCGAAGGAGAATACGCCCACTTATAATGTTGAAAGTTTTCCCGGATCGTGGAGGTAGCAGGGGTTATCTCAACAAAGCAGTAACAACCAGCAACACGTGCAGCACAAGCTTCTATATTGATCAAGAGCAAACTTCTTTACAAGGCGAGACATACATGGCGAGACATGCTTCACCAAAACCAAACACCGGGAGAGCAGAGACAGTTACAAAGACAAGAACAAAAAACAAGCCGCGCGGACTCAATCAACAAGCCGCCGACCTACTGCTGTGGAGTCCGCTTAGTCCGCCAGGTCGCCAGACCGCAACCCAAGCCACGCGGACTGACCCTTAATCCAATGCTTAGCTCTTCACCGCCGGTCTGCACGCCGCCAGACCGCACAAGCTGCGTCACCGAATGGAACAGTCCGCCTGAAGCAGGCGACTTCCTGAACCCCGAACCAAGTCGCCAAAGAGAAGACCGCCTGGTCGCTATCCGCGACCTGCTGTTTACCGCCTGTTGCTTAACCGCAGAGTCCACACTGTCCCTGACCGCAATCATAGCCAAGTCCTGGCTTTCCAGCGCTATCCGCACAACCTGCACAGCACAACCGGGTCAACTCTCTATCCGCGCGGACACGAAGTCCAGACCGCAGCAACTTACGCGAGCTCAATTACTGTTCACTTACTTCGGTCCAGGTTCCTTCTTTTTTCCTGATGTGACATGAGTCCTATTTATAGGCACGACGATGAGTATGGTCACCGCCCTAGCCGATAGGATCACCGCCACAACCCGCAGCTAGAACAAGTGTGTCCGCTCAGCCCGCGGACACACCTTCCAGTTCGCCGCTCCTGTGCAGATAGCCAGTCCGCCCCAGCTTCTCCAAGTCCGGACTCCAATATCCAGTCCGCCTTGGCGCCAGAGACCAAGCAGGACAACAGCCGGACTCCACAACAGCCGTGTCCGCCATTCTGCGGACAAGGCATCAGCCCGCAAAACCCGAGCCCGCAGCCTCGCCATCAAGGCACCTGCCGGACTCAGCGGACACCCGACTTCCGTCCGCATATCCCAAGTCCATTGCCTAATCACCAAGGCATTGTCGTACTCAGCGGACACGCCGATCCAGTCCGCGTACACAGCGAACTCCAGTCCGCTTCCCTGAGTCCATAACCTCATCACAAGGCTCAACCGGACTCAGCGGACTCTGGCTCCAGTCCGCACGCTCCTGCACAAGCAATCCTCCAGTCCGCATATCCCCAAGCTAGCACACAAGGCAACAACACTTCTACTAAGCTTGGCGGACTGAGAAATCAGCCCGCGCTCCACTGCGCGATCTCCCCGGACTAAGCCTCCTGGACTTGGTTCAATTCCCACCAAGTCCAGCCCACTGGCCGCAAGGGCCAGTCCGCACTTACAGGCGGACACTGGATCTAGCCCGCCATAACGGGCGACCTCCAGTTCCTGTCCGCGCTGACCGGCAGTCTCCGCGGCTTCCACTTGCCGCTTCACTAGAGCAAGACCAAGGCAACTGCCAAACCGGTCTGCCGAGCTCCAGTTCTTCAGTCCGCTTCTTGCCGGACTCCGCGGATAACATTCCTATCCGCCCGGTTACTTCCTGGGAGTAAACCGCCTGCTGAGCATACACTGGCCTATCAGACCGCCGCTGCTGTCCGCGTAGTCCGCGCGAACAGACCGCCCAGGCCGCCACAGAGCAAACCGCCTGCAACATCCCTGCCGACCTAGCAGTCCGCCAACCCAGTCCGCGTAGTCCGCGCGGATAGGTTTCCCAAGCCTTCCATTTACTCACTTTCACTTCACAGAATTCAACAGGAGCAACGTGCAGAGCGACCGGGATCGTGAGCCAAAATAGTGTGGCTTCTCCTGGTGCAACGTCGGGGAGATGCGGGCGGAGCCTAGCCCTAATCTTGCGGGAAGATAAGCAGTTGCTTGGTCGACTGGAAGGAAAGCTCAACAACACATTTCATGTTTTTTTTAAAACGTCTTTTAAATATATTCAGTCAGATTCATTGTCCCATGCATAATCCATTCAAATATGGATTAAGATTGCTCACTCATAGTTCTACGAAAATTCAGCATCTTTACCACTTCACCTCTCTCAAATCGCAAGCTTAAAATTTTGTTGTAAAAGAAAAAAGAAATGACTCTTTCTTTTCTTGATGACTTGATGCAGTGAAAGTTGAAGCAGACAACTTTTTTATTCAGTCAAGATTACAACAACATGAAATACATGTAATGAGGCCTGCAATAAAAAGTACCTAATTATTTGAAAATATTTATAAATTGAGTAGTTAAGAGGTACCAAATCATTTGCATAATCATCTGAAATTGATAAGAGATCGCTTTCACAGACACTCCTCGACAATTGATGAAAGCTCCAAAGGAAAGTTGAACATGCTTCGGGAGTCCTTGTAAAAAAATTCTTAACGGAAGCTAATGAAGTCGCAGGAACACTCAAGCACAACTATAGCCAATAAAAGACAGCAGCAATAAGGGCACAAGAGTTTCTAATTGAAATCAACTTCTATTACAGGCCGAGGTATACATTGCAAGACATGATTTCAATGTAAACTGGGAACAATCTAAAATTGCAGCAAAGGAGAAACCGAGCGGACTGTTTCCAATAACAGCATAATCCGCCTATTCGCCAACCTTGTCCGCCGAAACCGCAGAAGCCGCCTACCCACAACTAACCGCGCGGACTGCTGTTATTGCAAATGTTGAGACCGAACAGAACCCACTGATTGGTCGGACGAACTGCTCCACTTATCCGCAACTCTGAGGAAGAGACCAAGCCGCAAGGACTACGACCTGTTGCTAAATCACTGATTGTATCCGCGAACTGTTCCACACCAACGTTCCTGCTAGTCGCCTAACTGCCTGGTGTTAACCGCACAGCCTGCACAGAATAATTTCCCTTAGTCGTAGCGGTTAGAAAACCTTAACCGCAAGTTTAAGCACTAGCTCGTTCTTACTGTTCACTGCTCCTATTTATAGATGTGGGAAGGAGTGTCGTCACCAACTATACTGATAGGATAACTTCCCATCAGACCCTGTCGATTAACACCCATATTCGCACAGTGCGGATACAAACTCTACTCGTCAGGTCGCGCCAGACCGCTCCTGCCGGATAGACGATCAGACCTCCAAAGTGAGCTTGGCGAGCTACCATGCAGTCCTCACAAGGCGAGCTCAGCAAGCTAGGCAACAAGCTAGACTTGTCCCCCAGACCAAGTCCACAAAACCCGCGGTTACCAAAATTAACCGCGCCACATGGAACCGAGATCACAGCCTTCAAAACATCATAGTCTGCAACTATCCAAGCGGACTGCCTCATCATACCGCGCGACCTCCAGGCACAATGTTCGCGCAACAAGGCTTACTCCACGATCTAAAATCCAGACCGCAAGCTTTGATCCAAGCCGAACACCTGCGAGCTCCATAGGGTCCGCACAGCAACCAACGAACGCTGACATATCCCGCCCCGAGAAGGCACCAGCAACCTGAGGGCAAACCGCCCCAGTTCTATAATCCAGCTGCCCATTAGTGAATCAAAGAACTTGCCAACAACCCGCGGATAAACATCCTATCCGCCCGGTTACTTCACCAGAGTGCTTGCTGGTCCAGACCGCCAGAGAAACATAGCCAAGTCAGTTGTCCGATTAAGCAACCCGCCAATGTTATCTGCCTAGTCTGCGCGGTCTTTGCGGTTAGTGTGGTTAGACCTCCCTAACTGCCCGACTTCCCTCCCTTCACACTTCAACATTTTCAACACTCCCCCTTGAAGTGTAGAAGAGGAAATCAGCACGAGAAACTCCCTCAACCGAGTAAACGGCCCCTTCGCTAATGGCTTGGTAAAGATATCTGACACGTTGTCCTGACTCCGAACGAAGTCAAGCATCAAGGATCCTTCCAGCACCAACTACCGTATGAAGATATGCCCGATATCAATGTGCTTTGTCCGCGCATGACAAACTGGATTATTCACCTATTTGAGAACACTCTCATTGTCACCGCGTATCAGAGTAGGACTCCGCACCTTGACATGGATGTCATCCACTAGCCGCCTAAGCCAAATGACTTCTTGAGCAGCCAAGGCTGAAGCCTTGTACTCCACCTCAGTAGTGGAGACGGACATCGAATCCTGCTTCTTACTGCACCACGAAACTGTCGTCGATCCCGTGAAGAAGACATAGCCAGATGTCGAGTTCTGATCATTTGTATCTTCCCCATAATCAGCATCCGTGTAACTATGTACAAGAGACCCATCTCCAAGGTAGACTTGATGTATTTCAGGATACCTTTAGCCACCACCAAATGAGGTTTTCGCGGCTCCACCATATATCGACTCACCTAGCCTACTGCATAAGCAATATCCGGCCTAGTAATAGTCAGATATATCAGACTCCCCACAAGGGCCCGAAACACTAAAGGGTCTGAAAGAACCCTTCCCTCATCCAGCCGAAGCTTAACGCCAACCTCCAGAGGAACAGAATTGCTTTTCTAATCCCCCATACCGAATCGCTTAACGATCCGCTCTGCATAGCCCTTCTGGGAAACAAGCATGCCATCCGTCTGTCTCTGCACCTCAAGCCCGAGGAAATGGTGAAGCTCACCTAGATCCTTCATCTTAAACCGGATATCTAGCTCAGCCCGGTGCCTAGCTGTCACAACCCGCATTTCCCCAACGAGTACATCGTATCAGAGTAAGATGAACTACGTGTTATGATGCCGCGTCGTGCAGGGGATAACTGCACACGCTCAGGCAAAGCCTCGACGCTTACTTAGTAGTTGAAAATCATCAGTTATATGCAAGAAAACAGTTTAGTTCGATGGCCGTATCCCTCGGCCTCAGAGATCAAATGTGTGTTTGTACGCGGCGGAAAATACTTTTGTTTACTATGACGATCTCCTATATGCATTCTAGATTTATAATAATATAAGAAATCATCCTTTTTACGTTGTTTGGAAAATACTTGTTAGGTGACCAAAGCATGTTATGAATGTTCTACAATAATAGGTTTTGTTTAGCTTCAAAATACCTAATGCAACCCACCATAAACCCTTTCCAAGAGCAAGTAGACATCATTTCATCCAAATGATTCATATTAGCAATCTAGCATTCATATGTATCAAGTAAAGAAAACCACCAATGGGCGCCAACAAGCTGACACGAACCCATTGGGGCGTATGTATGTCTGTACAACAAGGCAAAGAACTACCTCGCTAAGTAAGCTCGGCTACTCCAAAGAGACTCTACCCAAGCACTAGCCGCTCAACCGGCTACAACCTGCACCTGAGGCATTCAAGAAAGAACACCTCAGCAATCATCAAAGCTACAAAAAATAGAGCATTAAGTTCATAAAATATAACGAAGGGGCTTACTGACCCCGTAGACATTTCATGTAAACGAGTGAAAAGAATAAGTGTTAAACACTGCCACCCCACACGTAACGCAACGAGTGCATGAAATTTTCATCAAGTCCTGCTCAACCCGCAGGAGCTAAAAGGCAATACACATATACGCCCATTCCATCATCTTGATAATAAGAAATAACTATACTAGTGAACATAAGCAGCAGTTAAGTTCGATTCCGCAAGGGTCTTTTGGTGGCGGCCCTAAAGTGGAACGCACCAATAAAAGCCAGTCAAAATCGGGGCCAAAACGGTGCTCTACACCATAAAACAAAATCCGGTGGCCACCAAGGCTGAAACCACACCACCCCTTACCGAACCCTCACACAAAAGCTCCTGCCATGGTTCACAATTTGCCCACAAAACTCACCATAATCCAAGCTATACCCGTTTTCCTTTCATCGTCCTCACTCATGACTACAAATACCCAAGTTATGTCAAACTTGATAGAATTTGGGTCTCTACTTCACCCATAAGCGAACCCCACAAGTAACAACATCGATTAAACACAACAAGCTCGCAAATTATAGGAACAAGAAAGGTAGCTAATAGAGAACACAAGGTAAAACACGAAAAAAAGAGATGAACAATAGGTAAGCATCTAGCTTGGAAATTCTTGAAAGACAAGATAATTTATGCTTGTGAGTCCTAAACAATAGTAAGAGTAACAAGGCTAACCAATTTAGACAAAAGTGAGGTGTAAAACAAGAAAAGAACAAGCTAATAAAATGAATGGGAAAACTAGCTAAACTTGCACAATCAAAAACAACAAGAAAACAAGATTGGCAAGGGTGAAGAACACCGCTTGCCTGAACCGAGATGACACCACGACGGTTGCTCCTCTCTTTCTCCTTCCCTTTCCTTAGCTTTTCTCCCTTGCTTTCTCTTTGAGAATGAAGAAGAAGGTGAAATGAGGAGGAGGAATCTCTTTTTCGGCCTTATTTCCTCCAGAACAGAGCTGGACCATTTGATCCAGAATCAAAGAAATGAACGGCACAAAAAAACTAGAAAAAATTGATTTTCGGCCCTGACACGCCCTGTGACACGCCCGTGTCACAGGCCGTGTCACTTAAGCGGTGGACAACCGCCTCACCTCAAAACAGTACACGGCCTGTGACATGCCCGTTTCACAGGCCGTGTCCCTGAACACGCCTATCTACACGGCCGTGTCACACGGCCGTGACACAGCCCACAGCGCCCGCCAAACAACCCGAGAAGGACACGGCCTGGGAGACACGCTTGTGTCCCAGCCGTGTCACCTCTACTCGACACTCGTCGAGCGAATTCCGTCGAGCGATGTTCGTCGACCGCGGGACACGCCCTGTGACACGCCCGTGTCACAGGCCGCGTCCCCTTCTCTCGACACTTGACACTCGTCGAGTGAATTTCGTCGAACAAAGATCGTCGAGAGTGGGGACACGCCCTGTGACACGCCCGTGTCACAGGCCGTGTACCCTCTTCTCTCGACACTCGACACTCGCCGAGTGAATTTCGTCGAGCAAAGTTCGTCGAGAGCGGGACACGCCTGTGACACGCCCGTGTCACAGGCCGTGTACCCCCTTCTCTCGACACTCGACACTCGTCGAGTGAACTTTGTCACTGAAATTCGCCGAACACCCGGGACACGCCCTGTGACACGCCCGTGTCACAGGCCGTGTACCCCGACACGCCCTGGGACACGGCCGTGTCCCAGGCCGTGTCACCCAAATGCGCTCCAGGTCCCCCTGCTACAAAAAACTGCAGCCATAATTTTGGGCACCTGAGGGGGTAAAAACCAGCAAACACTTTTATCGACTAACTCCAAAATGCCATACAAATGCCATACAATCAACCCGTTTTGAGTAACACGACTCAGGCTCGATAAAGTGCATGCATTCCTAAGAGGCCTCACCGAGTCCTCAAAAATAGGCTCCGGCTTGCTGGGAACTGTGCAACCAGGCTACCAAAAAGCCACTCGAACGCCTGTGTGAAAACCATGCTCAAACAACGGTCAGAGCCAACGCAACGCCCACCACGCTAGGCAGTCATTCAATGAAGAAAAAAAATCCGGGGTGTTACAATCACTCCCCCTAACAAAAAGTTTCGCCTCGAAACTTTTCAATACTTCGTATATCAATTAAAGAAGGAATCAAACAAAAACATTCAGGCCCATACCAGCTTACTTTATGGAAATAAATGAGGGTGAGCCGCCTCTCATCGTTGACTCGAGCTCCCACGTCGCGCTTTCCACATTCTGATTTTCCATAGCACCTTGACCATAAGAATCTTCTTTTTCCGCAACACGCACTCTTGGGAGTCCAAAATACGGATGGGCATCTCTACATAGGAAAGGTTCGACGCCACTGCGGCACAAAGTCCAAAACTTGCTTGTCATTCCGCGCACACTTTCGAAGGTGGCTGACATGAAACACGTCGTGAACACCAGGACAAGTTCACGGGTAACTCAACTTTGTACACGGATGCACCAACCCACGCAAGAATCTTGAAGGGACCCCAAATCTTGGGTCTATTTGCGCTCTTTTCTAAACCTTTTAATTCCAACCATTGGGGAGACTTCTAGGAAGACGAAATCCCCCACAGCAAACTCTAACTCCGACCTTCTCCGGTTGGTACTTCTTTTCATATCGCTCTTGGGAGATCCGGAGCTTCTCCCGAATAAGTTGTACGGCAACTTCCATGTCCTCGAGCGCCTCTGGGCCCACAAAGGCCGCTCACCAATCTCATCCCAAAATAGGGGAGTCCGACATCGTCGCCCATATAAAGCTTCGAACGGAGCCATTTGCAAGCTTTCTTGATAGCTGTTATTATATGCGAATTCCATAAGCCGCAAACGTTTATCCCATGCTCCGCCATACTCAAGAATGTAGCATCGAATCATATCTTCCACGATTTGGTTTACTCGTTCGTTTGGCCATTCGTCTGAGGGTGGTAAGCAGTGGAATACCTCAATCCATCCTGAAACCCTCTTGTAGACTCTTCCATAAACGAGAAGTAAATCAGGAATCCCGTCTGAAATGATATTGACTGGCACACCATGCAGTCGAATAATCTCGTTCAAATATAACTCCGCTATTGTCTTCATCGGGTAGTTGATCTTAAATGGTATGAAGTGAGCACACTTGGTCAACCTATCCACGATCACCCATACGGAGTCATATCCTCGTGGAGATCTTGGTAAGCCTGTAATAAAATCCATTGAAATGCTTTCCCACTTCCATGTTGGAATCTCCAATGGCGTCAACTTGCCACCAGGCCTCCCATGATCAGCTTTCACCCGCTTGCAGGTATGATATTCATATACAAATTACGCTATATCTCTTTTCATTCCATATCACTAGACAATTTGTTTCAAATCACGGTACATTTTAGTTGAGCCTGGATGGTAGGCCATACTTGAGCTATGTGCTTCCCTACACACCATATCGCGAATGTCTCCAACTACGGAATACAAAATCGACTGCGATATTTTAACGTGCCTGCGCCATCAATAGCAAAAACTGGTAATTCACCTTTTTCAGTCCGAAGAAAAAAATGTAAAAGATCAGGATCCTCCTTTTGATGTTGTCTTGCCAGCACCATCCATGAAGGTTCTTCGACTGCCGAATGACTTTGCGGTTCATATCTTCCCACGGAAATATCCATCAATAGAAATTCCTCCACTATACGGTCGACTGAAAGATTAAATAATTTCCCCGTCTTCCGACTCAAAGCATCGGCCACAACATTAGCTTTCCCCGGATGATATTGAATCTCCACATCATAATCAGCTACATATTTAAGCCATCGCCGTTGGAGCAGATTATGTTCCTTTTGCGTGAAGACGTACTTCAAACTCTTATGATCCGTAAAGATTTTACACTGCGCGCGTAAAGTAAGTGTCTCCACAACTTCAATGCAAATATTACCGCTGCGAACTCCAAATCATGCGTCGGTAGTTTTTTTCATGACTTTTCAACTGCCGAGACCCATAACAATTACTTTTTGGTCTTGCATTAATACACATCCGAGTCCAACGTGCGATGCATCCACAAAAACCTCATAATCTATCCCCTTGTCGGCAAGATCAACACAGGAGCGGTACATAACCTGTTCTTGAGTTCAAGGAATGATGCCTCACACTTGTCATTCCAATCAAACGCCACATTATTCTGGTTAAGCGAGTCAAAGGTGCAGCCAACATAGCAAAACCTTCTACAAATCTGCGATAATAGCCGGCCAATCCCAAGAAGCTCGAATCTCCTTGGGTGCTCTGGTCTCCTCCACTCCATGACTGCAACAATCTTTCGGGATCCACTGAAATTCCATGTTGATTAATAACATGAGCCAGGAATGCAACTTGAGGTAACCAAAACTCGCATTTGCTTAACTTGGCGAACAACTTTTGGTCTCGCAAAGTGGCCAATACCAATCGCAGATGCTGTTCATGCTCCTCCACACAGCGGGAGTAGACAAGAACGTCATCAATAAAAACCACCACAAACCTATCCAAGTATCCTTGAACACCCGGTTCATCATATCCATGAAGGCTGATGGTGCATTGGTCAAACCAAAACACCAGACATCACAAGATTTTCAAAATGGCCATGTCTCGATCGAAACGCAGTCCGCGGAATATCAGACTCCCGAACCTTTAGCTGATGATAGCCCGAGCGGAGATCAATCTTCGAAAATACTGAACTGCCACGCAGTTGATCAAACAAATCATCAATCCTTGGCAGTGGGGTACTTGTTCTTAATCGTCACCTTGTTCAATTCCCGGTAATCGATGCAAAGCCGCATCGACCCATCTTTCTTCTTCACAAATAACACCGGTGCACCAAAGGTGATGAACTTGGCCTGATAAACCCCTTTGTCAATAAGTCATCCAGCTGGGTACGCAACTCTGCTAGCTCACGTGGGGCCATTCTGTACGGTGCTTTCGCAATAGGCCGCATACCCGGCTCAAATCAATGACAAACTCGACATCACTATCAGGGGAAGACCAGGAAGATCAGTAGGAAAAACATCTGGAAATGCACGCACAACAGGAATCTCCTCCAAACGCGGAAAACAGCACTAGTCCCCACAACGGAGACTAGACAACAAAACAGTCGGAAACAAACAATGTCCGAACACATACCGCCGAAATCCTGGAGAATCCTGGCAAGAATCACCATAAACACTTCCCGGCTGACCATTGTCCTTGATAAAATCCAAGCGCTTTCCTTTACACTGATGACGGCGTCATAGCGGGATAACCAGTCTATGCCCAAAGATAATGTCAAAATCTTCCAAATCGATCACCTTGAAATCAGCCTTCGCTAAGAAATCCCCAACAAAATGGGACAATCAAGAAGACCCCAGTCTGCAACCACAGAAGCACCAGAAGGAAACCTCACCAAAAAGGCATTCCCCACTCGATCTGTGTCAAATGATACCGATCCAGAAAGGTTCGAGCCACAAATGAATGGGTCGCGCCAGAATCGAAGAGAACACGCACCAACGGTTCTTTACCTAAAAGTTTCCTATATGGGTACATAGGTAGCTAAGAACTACGCGTAGAGTCAAAACAAAACGTGAACTAGAGGAAGAATCGAACCTGAGATAACCTGAGGTGACATCTGAGCTTCCTCTGAAGAGATCACATTTAACTTCCCCTTTCCTTTGTCCAAACGCGGAGGCGGAGGCAAATCCTGGAGTGGCCTTGGCTGCAGCACGGGCTGGTTTTGTGGGCACCTTGCCTTGAGATGTCCCTGTTTGCCACACTGAAAGCACACCTTGTCTTTGACCCAGCAATGGCCCACATCATGACCTCTTCCCCCACAACTTGTACACTCCAAGTCTCTGGTTGGCGCACCCTGAATGGCGTGCACCTGCTCCTTCTTCTACATTCCAATCGCTTGAAACATCGCTCAAACGGGTGACCTGCTCGGCCACAGAAGCTACACGTCTCCTATTCTTCTTTCTCCCAGAAGCTTCTTGGGAGCTTTTCCCTTCCACGAGCTTTCTTTTGTCCTGCCTCAACAACTGCACTCTTTGTTTTGCATTGTCTATAGCTTCAACCTTCAAAGCAGCCTCAACCATACTAGTATAAGTCGTCGCTCCATAAGCACTTGAGAACTGCTGAACGTCGCTGCGGAGTCCGCCAATAAATCTCTTCACTCAGTCAGCTTCCGTAGTCACCAAGCCCGGAGCGAAACCGACTTAGCTTACTAAACCTCAATTCATACTCACTACTTAACTGTAGTTTACTCTGCTTCAAGTACAAAAAGTCATTCAATCAGGCGGTCCCTTTCAACTGACGGTAAAAACTTGTGCCGTAACATTTCTTAAAGGCTTCCCACGAACATCCCGCCACTAAGCTTTCCTTTTCTCGCAACCACCAACTTTTGGCCAACCCTTTTAGTGATAGGCGGCAAGCATCACCTTCTGGTCCTCGGTAACGCCAGAATAGACAACATCTCTTCCAACGGTGATCACCCAATCATCCAAGATCACAAAGTCTGCTTTTCCATCATAGGTAGGTGGTCCAAGTCGCTGAAACTGCGAGATAAAAGTAATCGCAGGAGGAACCACAACTCGGTAAATCAACGAAAAGTAGAAAAAAGGGGCTGAAAACAGTCATCAAACAGGTATACATAAAAATATATAGACATACCTCTGGATCAAATGATCGTCAAAAAAAAATTAGTCAAAAGTAGACTATCCAACAGGGCATATGTGCGCCCGAAGAAACCGCCCTCTGTTGGAGAATCACTTGAC